>JACYXH010000637.1:1435331-1795331 GCA_026745465.1 Lota lota | reverse complement strand
CAATCTGGCAGCGAAAATGCCTGTGACAAGTGTTCTCTGTCATTTAGCATTCCCTCCAGTTAGTGGGCCAAAGTTATTTATATTTTCTAAGGCAATGTATTAAAGTGGACTTTAAAGTTACGGCGTTTGTTAGCGTGTCTCGGGTCTCTGTGCGTGAGTTTAATTTGCTAGATCCTCCTGCCAGTGGACATTGTCTGGCTGAATCTCTTAATTCCCCCCACCTAGTTTTGTTGTGCTGTTCTGCATTTTAAAGAGGTATACATGCCTATGAATGGCTCGGTGGATTTGTTTTCCTCCCAGGCTGTGGAGGAACTGAGTCAGAGGAGAATGTTTACCGCTCACATCAGAGCCAAGCCCACTGGTTTGGTTCAGAGATCCATCCATCCAGACATATCGGTCCAGAAGCACTTCATCAGCTATGCACAGACAAACATAACCATGATTAAAGACAGCTGGGACGACGCAAAGCAGTTATTAAAATGAACTTGGGATGGAATAAAAGGTCAATAAAAGACAAAAACCGACACCACTGCAGAGTTAGAGCTGGACACCCCGAGATAACACTAAAAGGAGGTTTAGCAGATTGTAGGAACTAGAGCCAATGTGAGCAAGACATAATCGTTATGAGTCATTCATTTATTTTTATTTTTTATAATATACAACTCCATGGAGTTACTGTTTGTATTTCTTCTCTCCTCGTTCAGAGAGCTTTACCGGCTCTGGAGTAAACGACGTGGTAGATGTGTTTACTGTATTTGTTTGTGTTGCCGAGGTGAGTTGAATGTAAGGCCATTAAAATATTCAGACGCCTTTGTCGTGTAGGAAGCCTCTTGTTGTTTTATTCATAGTCTTGCACAGTATACCGATACTGGAACCGTATCACAATACCCTGCCATTTAAAACGGTACAATACCTCATTTTATTAGTACCGGTACTTTAAGAATGAGTGTGTCTTAAGCCGTATTTCCTATGAGTTGCTTCGATGTGCGACCGCGGGACAGTGCGTGTGCAGCACTTTGTATCCACTCCCTGCAGGCATTGTCGGCATGTCATCAGTTATTTTTATTCTCTCATATGCATGCTAGCTTTCATTTGAGAACCAGAGGCATTTCTGCAAGTTACTCTGACGGCGGCACGTAGTCTTTGTCTGAATGAAGCGCGTGGAGGATATCTATCAAAAACCTTCAACACCGAACGATATGACTGCGTTTGTTGCTTGCTATAATCCGAAGTAGTCCAGGCGGGTAAACTGATTATTAGCAAAATACTTAATAACATTACTTTGAAGTAAAGAAGACGCGTTTGACGTCAAAACACTTAATATTTTCATTGTCCTGCTTTGCCAAATGTGCGCATGCGCCGAAGAGTATTAACTATTTTAGAGCTTCTTTCGACGGACCTCTTGCCGCTATATGCTCTCCACTGCCACACGCGGCGGACGGACAGAACTACACCATGGTGTCAAATGACCTATTTAGATGTGAAATGCACATTATGATTGATATTTCTTACAATTTATTACGAAAAAACTAAACATTTGCGAAAGATTTATAGAGTGTGTTTCAAAACCACAAAGTAAAAATTATGCTATTTAATAATTGATCTGGTTGCAAATATATAAAGATAACTATAAAAAAGTATAGTATATCAGATTACTGCATGCCGTGTAAAAAGCTTTAGTAACACTATGACCATGATCTAATTATTTACAATAATCTAATTATTAATGTGATAAAAAACATATTCAGGGTCAAAAACGCACCTAAATGTATAAAAGAAACAAACAAGAAAGCACATAAACTAAAATTGTATTGAACATGAAAATAAACATAAATTACATGAACTGTAAGTCTTGGACTTCATGGGGATGAAGCTCATACCCAGGATTATTAGCCTGCACACTACAGTAGTGCACTAAACACAAACTACTCAATACATCTCCTTGGCGGAGGTCTGCGTGACTGATATTGTAGATGTTTGCCGTGGTATCGTTTCAGTATCGGTATCGAGATATTTAGGGCAGGTATCGTATCGAAGTCATAATTCTGGGATCATGACAACACTATTTTTTCATGGTGGTGTCTAGAACTGTTTTGCTTCTCTCTGATTTACATCTCTTGTGTGGATTCTCCAGAAGAATAGCAAGCGAGGTGGCGGTAGATGGACCTAGGCAGACAATATTGACCAAATAATCTTCGCACATCATATTATATGATTTATAATATGACAAATATTTAGATATTTATAACTTGGCATAGCTGGAAAGAATGGAACTTTGAGAGACTATATCACGGTGAATTGGATGTGATGAATAGAATATATAACACGATTGAACCATGAGCGAAATCCTGTGCAATATAGTCTCATTTTGCAATATCGATATATTGGTATCTCGCCACCAACGCCCACATTTTTCATCTGGGATCACGCCAATACTAGCTAATCTTATCACTCAACCCTACTCATCTCCACATGGCAAGATAATGTCCTTATATAACAATCACACTTGCCAAATAAGGTCATTCCCCATTCCGAGTTGGGTGACTGTGGGCCTGCAGCCACAGAAGGATCTGAGAGAGGTTCAATGCATCCTTGTTTATCTGCCAGAGGAGTGCTGCACCTGGGTCACTTACAGGTTAATATTTCATGGCTGATACCTCACCACCAACCACCACCAGTACTGACCGGTTACAGTCCTCAACTTTAAATCGCAATGCAGACCACCAGACCACGAGAACAGCAGCAGCCTCCTTGGCCCGGGAGCTTTTGTGCTGTAGATGGGGTCCAAACAGGCCCGATAACACCCGGTTCCCTGGGCGACCCCGAGAGTATGTTGCTAGAAGGCAACCTTGCCACCCCCCGAAACATTGCAGCGAGTTTATTGTCCCCCTGCATAGCTGGCGGTGGTGGTGCTGGTGCTGGGAGTGTGTTCTGGAAAGCCCTCCTTCCTGTCCACTTGTGCACCTTGTTAAAATTCACGAGCCCGGCTGGTTTGAATGCCAAGGTTTATGGCGCTGGTGTGGTGGTCCGCAGGTAGCAGCCCGGGAGAGATTAAAAGAGGAGGGTGGAGAGAGATTCGGAATCAAAGAGGGAAAGATAGAGAGAGAGGAAGGGGGAGAGATAAGCGTAGGTATGGATTTAAGGGAGGTAGATGTTGAGAAAGTGGGGGGAATTGAAAGGGATTTAAGAGAATGAGAGAGCGGAGGCAAGAAAAAGAGGTGAGCAGAGGTGGTGGGAGAGAGGGAGAGAGAAAGTGGGAGAAGACAGATGTGTCAGAGAATGACACGTCACGCAAAGGAGGGAGAACCGGGGAGGGAGGGGCACAGACCAAATGAATTGCCTAAGGCGAAGAGAAGGGAAAAATACTGAGAGGAGACTTCAGGTCAATATTTCACCAGAAAAAAAAAAGAAGATAAAATACAAATAAATAGGCAGCAGTTATATAGGGATTTATGAAAGGGAAAGTTTTCCACGCCAAAACAAAAGATGCTAGGAAGTAAGTGTTGAGGGACTCTAAGCAACTCCTTGACTGTAAGAGTGGCGGTAAAAGCAAGAGAGTTGCATTGTGATGGATGGTGCAAAAAGTGCAGGTGAGCAAGTGATAGAGAGAGCGAGTGAGAGACAGAGCGAGAGAGAGAGAGAGAGAGAGAGAGAGGGACAGGGAGAGAGACACACAGAAACAGAGAGAAAGATACAGGGAGAGAGATACGGGGAACGATGTAAGTTGTGCAAATAAGGCGAGAGGGATGGAGTGAGCGAAAGTAAGCAAGAGACTGGCAGACCGAGGGGGCAAGCTACTGACTGACTGAATGGGACACGGCTGACTGACAAAGAGAGGGAGACAGAGAGAGATATTGGGTGACACTCTTACTTAGTGAGACTTTGGACAAAAAAGGAAAACACTGAGATTTGAAGCAACGAGCCAGGCCCATACCACCACCAGTACCCTCACACGCCCATTCATCATGAAGCCAGTAGGGGGCAGTGTTGCACTGAATGGGTGGGCTTTGCCGCCGGTGTTCAGACCAATGAACTCTACAAATGAGAATGTGGTAGAAACATCCCATTTATTTGGGTTGAGTGTTTATATACCATTAGAAATGTCACCAAAGTGTAATTTTATCAATCCTAGAAACACTGCAAAGGTTAGACCCCTTCACTCTCAGGCTGACATAAAAAATGAAAGCATGCTTTTATAACCTCTAGGCTTGACTATTGCAATGGTCTCTTGTTTGGTCCCCCTAAAATATACGTTGTTTTAGAATACAGAAGCCTAAATACTGATGAAGCCTAGAGAGAGATCACATAACACTTATTCTAATATCATTGCGTTGGTTGCATATCACTTTTAGAATTGATTTTAAGATTATCTTAGTAGTTAATCATTGTTTGGTACCAGCCAATCCCTCAGATATGTATTTTAGATATGTAGCTAGTAGGTCCCTTAGATGCTCTGCAGCTAGCCTCCTAGTCCCCAGGATTTCAACATAAACAGATTGGGAGGCAGCTTTAAGCCACTTTGGTCTCTCAGATCTGAGAGACTCCACCTTGGTGGACATTTTTAAAATAAACCCTGAGACCAGCCTGTCCTCCAACCTAAACGATTGTTTATGTCATCCAAAATAACCCATATGAATGTTTTAGCCCCCTATCGACTGTTCGAAGAAACAGCAATACGTCACGTATGTCAAGGTACTGTCTTGCCAAAACAAAATGGATGACATACGTTTTATTCTCAGTGGAAAAATCAACATTTTAAGATAGTTTCAGCATTCAAATGCGTTGATAACATTTGTAGGGATAAATGTGAATTTTCGTAATCTTCAGTCAGTGACTCTATATGATGTTTAGTATGTTAGTTAATGCAGTGTTTTCTATCGTTGCCATGGTGATACATATGGACGCTGCTATCCCTGAAATCCCCCAGCTTGCATGTTGTTTAAATCAATGTCTTTGTGTTGTGTAGTAATCTGAATTGTTGTGTTCAGTGCTATTTTATGTAACTGATGATGTTCTTTAAAAAAAAATATATTAGAGTGACCCAGTTTATTCTTCTTTGGGACGGATTAGGACGACGTGTTTTTGTGGTGCACAACGGAAGTCTATGTTCGCTTTGCTTCCGCCGAAAGAAATCCATTCCAACAGTTCCTTTTTTATTTTTATTTAGTTTAACACAATAATCATGACACAATAATACCGCTGTTAGATTATGTTCTTTCGATAAAAACGGCACCTTAGAATATGTGTATATTTCCTCGCCAGCAAAACCTAGTTTACACCAGAAACAAAACCATTTACGGCAGCTCAGCTGACACGTAACGTCGTTATGGCAACGAGTGCACTGTAGTTTGAAGTAAAAGCCGGCTAAATCATATATCTTTAAATTAGGAAATGACTGAAGTGCACTATTAAGGTGATAATCCTTATCTAGGTTTGTGTAAATTACGCTTAACATAGAACTCATAAACTCGTAAGCAACATGACCTGTGCTTACATTGTATACATGTACCTCATCACATCGTCCCGTTCCTATCACAGGAACCTAGAATCAATATGCGCGGGGGTTGTTCAGAATATTATGTTCATGTATTAAGTACAGGATATATGTGTGCATGTTACAGAAAATGAAATAATGGCCATAGGTCGTCAGCGCATATGGATATACGATAAGTGGGGGGCGGGGGGTTTCGGACCAAAAATGGAGCTCATTGCTCCACATGTTTGAAATACATGTTGTGTAATGCAATGTGTCATTTTGGTTATTTCTGAAACAGAATATAGCCTACCCCGATTCTTGTCCCTCAAAACCCCAAATAAGCATGAAAAGCGCCACGGGCAGTTTAACTGACTAACTAAACATCATATACAATCACTGAACGAAGATTATGACAATAAAAGGCACATTTCTAACTAGAACTGTTATCAAAATGCATTTGAATGCCGAAACAATGCTAATATTGCATTTTACACTGAGAATCAAATGAATGTCAACCATGTTTGGTTTTCAGTGATGGCAACGTCCATAACAACCACCATATCAATGATAGAAAAGCTAGAGACCTGAAATAATTTTCAGAATAACTAACCAACTAAATGTCATATACAATCACTGAACGAATATTATGACAATGAAATACACAAAAAAGCATTTTATTTCTGAATCTATATCAAACTATTGCATTTTCCGCTGACAATATGTCAGCCATCTTTTTCGTTTTTGCAGACAGAAACTTGACAGTCACGTGACGTGGACGCAGGCCAATAGAAAAGAATAGGCCAAAAAAAAAAAACGTATGCATCTCACAATTTTAGAGTCGTTGTTGTGAAACTATTATGTTTTCCGCTGTGGACCAACGTTGCTATACAACATTTTGGTGTGTTCAGGGATAGCGGCGTCCGTATGAATCACCATGGCAATGATATAAAACATTACATTATCTAACATATTAAATCATATACATTCACTGGCTGAAGATTCTGAAAATTTGATTCACATTTATCACTAGAAATGTTATGCATTTTCCACTGAGAATAAAACAAATGCCATCTGTTGTTTAGTCAATAATGTAATCGAGGGAAAGTTCAACTTTTCTTTATTAACGTCCACAGCTCAACAGATATAGCGTCCACCTGCCTCGAGTTCCCGCCGTACATACACACCATTTCCGGGGGCCGTCTCCGGAGAGCCACTCGTAGTACCATAACACACTAGGGTCAAAACACTTAACAGTACCACTATCTACATCCCCCTTCTTTAGCTGTGGCTCCTGAACATGAGCAACATTGAATAGCATACTTCTGCACTAACAGCAGTTTTATAATAGAAACACAAATATGATCTGGTTTACATAAAATGAACTCTGCGAGTGTCTCACAACTAAATGCATTAACAGAATGGAACATTATGTAGATCTCAAGGAAAAAACTGTTATTCCAAACATTTTGGATTCAATAAACTTGAGTAGCTCATTCAGTTCATGTATTTTGTATTTGGCCTAGAGACTCTGCCGGATACATGGAAGTGGCAGCTTGAACTGGGTTTCTGGCCTGCGGTTCCACGTGTTGCTGGGATACACTGGTGGGAGGCTTTTCTGGACATAGTAGTCGGTGACACTGTTCTGGTGGTGTTTGTTTAGTTGTTTCAGTCCCTTATATTTTCCCCATGTCCGCGTCGGGTGTGTATCCTCCTGCGTTCAATTAATCAGCGTACGTGGTGCTCCTTGAAGGCTGTGGCTCCATCACTGGCAGGATGTGGCATCGGTTACGCCTGTATTCCTTCCCTTCAGAAACCACCACATATGAGCGTGGCTCATCACACTTTTGCTTCACGATTCCCACTGTGTTATGTCCCCTTTTTGTTTGGAGTCTTACCACTTGGTTTGGTGCCAGGGGGCGTAGTGGTTTGCTGGTCTTGTCGTAGTAGTGTTTTTGTGTCAGCCGCTTCTTTGTTAACTGTGCTTTGATGCTAGTTGGGGTTTTCGCAGCTGGTTTCAGCAATTGCTTGCAGACGGGCAGAATAGTCAGAGTGCGACAACAGCCTTTGTGCAGGTGAGCCCAGAGTGTTGTCTCGGGGTGTGTTTCGTATGCCGAGCAGATTCAGGTAAACATCTGTCCCGTCTCTCGCTGTGGTCTCCAACAGTTTCTTTGCACTCCTTACAGCCCTCTCACTGAGGCCATTGGACTGTGGATATTCAGGACTGCTTGTCACATGCTGAAAATCCCAGGATCGGGCAAAGTCATGGAAGGCCTGGCTAGTATACTGGGTGCCGTTGTCCGAGCATAGGTTCTGTGGTATCCCGTGGACAGAAAATTTATGCTTTAGCTTATTGATGACTGTCGATGATGACAGGCAGCTGAGCCGGTCCATCTCAAACCACCCAGAGTATGAATCAACAATCACCAGGTAGTGGTGATTCCTCCATTCAAATATGTCTGTGGCGACGAGAGACCAGGGCAGGTCCGGGACTGTGTGCAGTTTTAGCGGCTCTTTTTGCTGGTGGGGCTTCAGGCTATTGCAGACGCCGCATGCCATAATGACATCCTGAATGTCCTCATTTATTGATGGCCAGAAAACACTCGCCCTTCTCTTTGTGGATTCAACTCCTGGGTGTCCCATGTGTAGCACCTTCAAATACTCAGAGTGCAGGGCGGTGGGCACGACTGCCCTGTTTCCTTTCATGATGACCCTGTCTTCGACAGTGAGTACATCACGGAAACTGAAGAATGGTCTCACCTCTGTAGGTACTGTGGAGGACCAGGAGAATCTCAGCACCCCCAAAGGGCTGAGAATGGATACTCCAGGTCTGCAGGTAAAAGGCTGTTGGGAAAGCTAATTGACAATCAGTTCTATCATTCACAGCTGCTGCAGACCTGGCGCTAGCAATCAGCTCCAGGCCTACTTAAGCCAGGAGAAAGACGGCTGCGGGGGGAGAGAAGTGAGGGAGACTGACTGGATGGCTGGTGAACGCTCGACAAGCTTTGTCATACGGAATTCCCTAAACAGAGACAGAAGATACCCGATCCGGGAAGAAGATTAGTTGTTTTTGTTGCATTTCTGTGCAGTTAAAATAAAGAATACCCGTTGTGGGACTTAACTGCAGCTGTTCCCCTGCTTATTTTCTCCGAACCCCGTCCGGGTTACCACAGTACGCTGCACGGACGTCTTGGCCAGCCCTGTTGAATGAAATGGGTGAGTTTCTGCAGCACTGTGTCTGCAGCAGTGTATTGACGGAGTTCTTCAAGACACCGTGGAGATATCAGTTGAACTGTCATCACCTCGAACTCTGGCCGTTCTGGCCTCTGAGGGCTGACATTGCATCTTGGTGCACGGGAAAGGTGTCGGCCAGGTAGAGGTGTTTTCCTTTTTTGTAGGTGAGAGTCAAATTTTTGTAACTGTAGCATCATGCGTTGCAAGCGTGCTGGGATGGTGTGAAATGGTTTGTTGTGAATGGTGACCAAGGGCTGGTGGTCGGTCTCAGTCGTGACCGGCTTGCCGTAGATGTAGTCATAGAACTTGTAGCAGGCGAAAATCACTGCTAGAAGTTCCTTCTCTATTTGCGCGTATCTCGTCTAGGTCAGTGTGCGAGACGCGTATGCCACCACATTCCCCTCTTGGAGGCAGGCAGCCCCTAAACCATATTGTGAAGCATCGCAGGTGAGCGTCACTGGTTGCCTTACATCATAGTAATGGAGTACAGGTGGGCTGCTGATGCAGGTTTTGAGTTTGTCAAAAGCATTCTGTTGGTGCTCTGTCCAATTCCACACCACTTCCTTGTGAAGCAGCTGACGTAACGGTGTGGTGAGTTCACTCAGGTTTGGGATGAATTTGCCCAAGTAGTTTACCATCCCTAGAAAGCGCTGTAGAGCTGGCTTGTCCTCTGGAGGTGGTATTTCACTAATTGCTTTTATTTTTTTAGGGTCTGCTTTTAGTCCTTGATCTGTGAATGTGTGTCCCACATAGCTCACCTTGTTGAGTCCAAACTTTCATTTGCTTGGATTCAGTCTCAGTTTTACCTTTTTGGCACGATCCAGTACCATTTTCAGGTTTCTTTAATGCTCATCAGGATCTTCGCCATCGATGATGATGTCATCCACGATTATAGCACATGGATATCCTGCAAAGATTTGTTCCATGGCTCTTTGGAACACTTCTGAGGCTGTACTAATCCCGAACGGCATCTTTAGGAACTTAAATCGGCCATAGGAAGTTGTGAATGTTGTGCGGAGAGATGAGGCATCATCCAGTCTGACTTGCCAGAAGGAGCTTTTGGCATCAAGGACGGAGAAAATGGTGGCACCTGACATCTGAGCGGCAACCTCCTCCACTGTGCGCATGGGATGGTGGGGGCGCATGAGGGCCTTGTTTAGGTTTCTGGGGTTTATGCAGATGCGCACGTCACCCGTCTCTTTCTTATGAGTGGCCACCAAATTTGAAACCCATTCTGTAGGCTCATCCACAGGTTCAATTACTCCCAGAGTTTGCATTCTTTGGAGCTCTTGTTCCACTTTCTTTTGCATGGCAGCTGGGATACGACGTGGAGGGCTGACGACTGGTGTTATTTCTGGATTTACCTTCGAGTATGTTACAGGCAAGTCACCAACTTCATCTTTGAATAGGTCTGCATATTCCTGAAACATTTTCCGTGACAGGGTGTGATCCTTTACACAGTCTATGTGGAATACCTCACTGCTGAATGTGACCAGCTTCATCTTTAGGCTGTGCTGTAGGCCAAGAATGGAGTGAACATTTTCTTTCACCACCTGGAACTGCAGGCTATACTGCTGTTCATTTAGCCTGCATGATAATGTCACTGTGCCAATTGGTTTGATCATAGATCCGCCAAATGCTACAAGATTGAGCTTTTTAATTGGCACGTGCAGTTCCTCAGTGTGCCTGAAGAGTTTGTATGTGTGTAGGGACATAACGTTACATTTCGCCCCTGTGTCCACTTTCAGATTTAGTTGTTTGTCATTAACAGTCACAAAACAACGACCTTCCTTGTCAGTTTTCCCTTCATCATCATGCAAAGACAAGCCTTCAATGGTGAATGTGTCTTCACTGTCACTGTCAGTGTCTGCGTATAGCTGGTTTACCTGTCTGTTTGGTCTGCTTGACTTGGCAGACCTGCACTGGCCTTTGAAGTGGTTCTGCTTCCCACAGTTGTGGCACTGCTGGCCAAAAGCTGGACACTGGTCACGTTTTGCAGGATGGGTCCCCCCACAATTCTGGCAGCTGGAGATTGATGGTTAATTTTCCTTCATAGTGCGCTTCATTTTGCTGTAGACTTTATTTTGTTTTATTTGTACAGCATCTACACTGGCGGTTGTCACAGGTTTTGGCGTGGAGAGGATTTTGCTATGTTTTTCTGTGAGTTCGCTGATTTGGCAAATGCGTACTGCTTTGGACAGCGTTAGGTCAGTCTCTTTTAGCAGTGTGCGTCTGACACTGTCGCTGCTTATTCCATATACCAGTCTGTCTCTTATCAGTTCAGTTTCCAATGCACCGAAATTGCAGTTTTTTGCTTGATTTCTCAATGTACTCACATACTATGCCTCGATGGTTTTGCCAGGTTTCTGATGTCTGGTGTAGAAGTTGTGCCTCTACATTATCATGTTTGTTTCAGGGTTGCATATTTCTTGAAACTTCCTTTTAAGACACTCGGGGTCCTCTCTGGATTCCGCTGGAGTGACAATGTTGTCATGTGCTCCTAGTACCGCAGGCGAATATGTGAATGACCGCTCCCTCTCTATAGCCTCTGGTCCTGCGAGGTTAAGGAGTATATAAGCTCTGGTTCGGGCAGGTTTATCGCTGTGTGCGGCGGCAATGAAGATATCATATTGTCGTTCAAACTTGCGCCAATGCTCTGCCACATTCTCAACGAAAATGAGAGGGTCCGGACGTCTGAATCCATCTGCCATTTTGTGTTGTTGCTTACCGCGGTTGAGACTTTAAACGTTGGCCTAGACTACTTTCTAGAGACGGAGTCATCCGAGGAATGTCTCCAGAATCCCACTTCTGACACCATGTTGTTTAGTCAATAATGTAATCGAGTGAAAGTTTAACTTCTCTTTATTAACGTCCACAGCTCAACAGATATAGCGTCCACCTGCCTCGAGTTCCCGCTGTACATACACACCATTTTCGGGGGCCGTCTCCCGAGAGCCACTCGTAGTACCATAACACACAAAACACTTAACAGTACCACTATCTACATCATCCATTTTGTTTTGGCTGTTTCTTCCAACACAGTCGATAGGGGGCTAAAATGTTCATGTAGGTCGTTTTAGACTACATAAACAATCAACCTATTCTGTCGTTTAGGTTGGAGATCACATTGCTGAGACATATACACTGCTCAAAAAAATAAAGGGAACACTTAAACAACACAATGTAACTCCAAGTCAATCACACTTCTGTGAAATCAAACTGTCCACTTAGGAAGCAACACTGATTGACAATAAATTTCACATGCTGTTGTGCAAATGGAATAGACAACAGGTGCAAATTATAGGCAATTAGCAAGACACCCCCAATAAAGGAGTGGTTCTGCAGGTGGTGACCACAGACCACTTCTCAGTTCCTATGCTTCCTGGCTGATGTTTTGGTCACTTTTGAATGCTGGCGGTGCTTTCACTCTAGTGGTAGCATGAGACGGAGTCTACAACCCACACAAGTGGCTCAGGTAGTGCAGCTCATCCAGGATGGCACATCAATGCGAGCTGTGGCAAGAAGGTTTGCTGTGTCTGTCAGCGTAGTGTCCAGAGCATGGAGGCGCTACCAGGAGACAGGCCAGTACATCAGGAGACGTGGAGGAGGCCGTAGGAGGGCAACAACCCAGCAGCAGGACCGCTACCTCCGCCTTTGTGCAAGGAGGAGCAGGAGGAGCACTGCCAGAGCCCTGCAAAATGACCTCCAGCAGGCCACATGTGCATGTGTCTGCTCAAACGGTCAGAAACAAACTCCATGAGGGTGGTATGAGGGCCCGACGTCCACAGGTGGGGGTTGTGCTTACAGCCCAACACCGTGCAGGACGTTTGGCATTTGCCATAGAACACCAAGATTGGCAAATTCGCCACTGGCGCCCTGTGCTCTTCACAGATGAAAGCAGGTTCACACTGAGCACATGTGACAGACGTGACAGAGTCTGGAGACGCCGTGGAGAACGTTCTGCTGCCTGCAACGTCCTCCAGCATGACCGGTTTGGCGGTGGGTCAGTCATGGTGTGGGGTGGCATTTCTTTGGGGGGCTGCACAGCCCTCCATGTGCTCGCCAGAGGTAGCCTGACTGCCAGGTCTGGGAGGAGATCCCTCAGGAAACCATCCGCCACCTCATCAGGAGCATGCCCAGGCGTTGTAGGGAGGTCATACAGGCACGTTGAGGCCACACACACTACTGAGCCTCATTTTGACTTGTTTTAAGGACATTACATCAAAGTTGGATCAGCCTGTAGTGTGGTTTTCCACTTTAATTTTGAGTGGGACTCCAAATCCAGACCTCCATGGGTTGATAAATTTGATTTCCATTGAACATTTCTGTGTGATTTTGTTGTCAGCACATTCAACTATGTAAAAAACAAAGATTTTAATACGATTATTTCATTCATTCAGATCTAGGATGTGTTATTTTAGTGTTCCCTTTATTTCTTTGAGCAGTTTATTTTTAGCATGGCTTTTACTTAAGGTGCTTAGTATTTAAGTATTTATATACTTGTGTAGCAATGTCCACTACTACACGCCACCTAGGTGGCTCCCATACTCCACCTAGGTGACTTTCCTCGGGCTCCTCCAAACAAATGGACACAGGGTGGTGATGTTGAAAGTCCGGTTTATTGTAAAAGTTGCAGTAAATGAACATGACAATGGTGCTCCACTGCCATGCAGGAGATCTCTTCCTGAGTGTGTGTGGTGGTGGCTGGTTTAACCTGTGCACACTGATTGCTCAATGTGCAACAGGTGTGCAGCCCCACCCAGCCCCAGAGTCCAATCAGTCTGACTCGGGCCAGGTGAGGCTGCTTAAACCAGCCACCAGCCACACACACTCCCACATACCCCCAATTGAAGCCGGGGAGAATCCCCAGCTGAAACCTACTCCCCCCCCCCTCCCCCTCCCCCTCCTCCACCCCCATCCAAAAAAGAAATACATAAACCGGACTCTGACCCAGGGCTACCATACCTAAAATAAACAACCGGACTCTGACCCAGGGTTACCATACCTAAAATTAAAAATAAAAAACCCAACCCCATAGTCCCCACACCTCCCCAGGGTGACACCCCAACCCACCCTCCCCCTCCATCCTGGAGACACGGAGGCCTTGGCTGCTGCCTTGACTGGCGGAGGTGTCGGCGGACTTGGCGGTTCCAGGGCTGTCTGGACGGGCTGGCGGAGGAGTTGGTTGGGCAGCGGCGCTGGCCGGATGCTGGGGTGGCTAGCCGCAGACAGTTGCCCATGGCGGTTGCTGAGCTGCCTCCGCCAGGATTTGGGGAAAGGGATGGTGTTGGGAGAAGGCTGTCCGTTGTCGCTGCTGGACCCAGTGCGCCCCTGGACAGCCTTCCTGTGTCCCAACGCGGTCTGGAGAGGCCCCACATTGGGCGCCAGTATAGCAATGTCCCCTACTACACGCCACGTAGGTGGCTCCCATACTCCACCTAGGTGACTTTCCTCGGGCTCCTCCAAACTAATGGACACAGGGTGGTTATGTTGAACCGGTTTATTGTAAAGGTTACATGGAATGAGGCATGCAGCTGGTGCTCCATGCTGCCATGCCGGAGAGCTCTTTCTGAGTGTTCTTCTTCTTCTTTGAGTTTTAACGGCAGTTGGCATCCAAGTCGTTGCATTACTGCCTCCTACAGACAATTGCCCATTATCTATTTATTCATTTCACTCCTTTAAACTACAATTTCCTAAATAGGCCAGTGTCTTTTAAAAACGCAAATAAATATTTCCTTCCGTTAACGGTAACTCCACTTTCAAGGACTTCTGTAATCCTGCGTCCAACTAAACCTAATTTCTGTAGTCCAGCAAACATAACCCCTCTTTCACAAATATATTTCCTGCATGACATCAAGACATGCTCCACTGTCTCTATTTCCCCACACAAACTACAATAGCCAGTCGGATGTTTTCCCAATATAAAAAGTGTACTATTTAACCTACTGTGTCCAATTCTCAGTTTGCTGATAATTACTTGATCTTGTCGTTTAAATCCACTGTAGCTCACCCCTCCATGTTCTACTTTAGCCTGAATCCTATGCAATTTCCTCCCTTTATTTCCACCATCCCAATACTGTTGCCACTGTTTGGAAATTTCTTCCCACACAATACTTCTTTCTGAGTGTGTGTGGTGGTCGCTGGTTTAACCTGTGCACACTGATTGCTCAATGTGCAACAGGTGTGCAGCCCCACCCAGCCCCAGAGTCCAATCAGTCTGACTCGGGTCAGGTGAGGCTGCTAAAACCAGCCACCATCCACACACACTCCCACAACTTGCTTACTATTTAAGTCGTATTCATTGGTTTTATACTATTTTATGTTAATTTATTTTATTGACCTCTTTATATTTTTTGCATTTTATTGTTGATATCTTCTGTCTTGATAAATTCTATCCATTGTTGTCTATTCAGTTTAGTACTTTTTGTCTATGCTGTTTTAATCTTGCTCTGTCAAGCACTATGGGCTGCATGGTTGTATGAAAGTTGCTATATAAATAAAGTTGAGTACGTTTTATTGGTTGGCTTATGCATTATGCATGCTATCCAAGGATGACACCGGAAGCTAGCTGTATGGTTGCTGGCATTTGTTTTGGTTGTTGAACCAAACAAAAGGGGGTTTTCATTGTTTCATTGTGAATGAGTGAATATTCTTTCGTTTTTAGATTGTCATAGTGGGCTGTTTCTGTGTCAATGCCTATACAAATTGAATTGGTTCATTTTAAGGTTTATCTTCAGTAAACATTGTTTTATGCCATTCAGAGGCTTAACTGCTCCCACTTATACACATATCTAAAATGAACGGAATCAGTGATTTGATTTCATAGCATACATTTATATCTGCACTTCCTAACTGATTTTCTGCCTCCATACAGAGTTTGGCAGCAAACAGGCTGTTGGCAGAAGACTGCTTGTGTTGTTTCAATACTCTGTGTAACTATGGCTAAGACATTACAATTATTCGGTTTAAAGGATAAGGTCGGCGTAATTTTGTGTTTTTCTTAAAGCTGACAATAAAACAACAAAAAGTGTGTTTCTGTAGTATCCTCTTCTTGAGCGATTGAGAACAAGGCCTGTATCTTTGATGGTGTAGACTTTGAATGTATGTCTAGGGCTGGGGGCTTTTTGTTGCACTTGAACGTTTCATGTGTCTTCAAAAGAATGACAGAGCAACATCTCCTTCTTTGTATTGTACTCTTTCTTCGATTTACCTTGGCTGCCTTTTCCACAAGCACTTCAAAAAGCCAAAGGTCACGCTAGCAAATCATCCAGAGGCCATTGAAGTCTCGGTTAACGCATTGAACTTCCTGTTTGACGCTCAGGATCTTCTATTGTGGCCACTCTGCTGTCATGTCTCGGAGCCCCCAGAGTACGGAGCACAAAGAGGTGCTAATTAAGAAGGAGAGGGCCATAAAGTAGAAGCACTAGTGGGGGGTTTCCACTTGAGACATAGGAAACAAGAGAGGATCCTTCTGTTTTTTTTTTTATAGCCATTTCAGTCCTGTAGCCTACGAGGTCTTGCTGGAGTATAGGCTTTAGGCTTAGCCTTTACATTGACCATCTCAATGTGTGCATTTATATTGTGTTTGTGCAGCAGAAAATGACTTCTAATGTTCAGAACTGGACTGCTACACAAAGTGATATAATGGATGTTATTAGGAGCATCATGCTTCTAATAGGCATCATATGCCCCAGGGATTCTATAAAGCAATGACTATTGTGCATTAAGTTCATTCCTTTTTTCATTCTTGACTCACAATTGCATTTTCTATTTGTTTCATTCATTGTTTCATTTAGCTAGTTAACATTGTTGATATTTCACTTTGCAGCTAGACAACAAATCTGAAAATGAACAGAGTGGTGGATCATTCCAGGTTCACCAAGTCAAACTCAAACGTTTTTTCTCAGTTTCATACACATGAAAGATCCACCTCTCCCACACTGCAGGATAAAAAAAGTGGTAAAATTCAGGCAGAACAGGAATTGTTCGCTTGTTAGCTGTCTGCTGCACAAGAAGGAAGATCTCCCTGGGTTGTACTCCATGGCAGAACAGGAAACAGTTATACAACAGTTAACAATTATAATTAGCCATTCAAGGTTGCAAGACATGCGTCACAGGTTTAGGGCTGGTTGGGAGCTAGCTTTAATTCTGAATGCACTCTGGTTATCTGCTAATATAGATGAGAACCCATGGTGAATTTTTGTAGTCTTCCCTGTACTAGCAGCGGAAGGCCATTCAAGCTGCGACCAAAAGCAAAAGGATGATTTAGGCTGCCATTTTTTCTTCTCCCCCAAGGCACTTCCTGTTATTAACAACATGATGCATGTAAGAACACGCTGCTCCCAATCTTGCAATGTCAAAAAAGGGAAGGAACAAGAAGAATGCTACAGTAAAGATTTTATATGAAAAGAACAATGGAACCAGAAAAGGAGGGTGAAAAAACGTTGACCAAGTTGTTAAGTCTCCGGTGATACACTACAAACTGCAAGTCGTTAATTTTTCTTTCAGTTTTACTTAAAAAAATAAAAAAATCCCTTTCATCCTCCACTCTTTGGAAGCTTGTTCCATCAAATAAATATCTTGCCTGTGGCATTTCCCTGCAGTCGCAGCATGCCAGGCTGGGACCCACGTGTTTCAGGTGATCCAGGTTTAACCAAGCAGATGAAAGTGGAACAGGGTCACTTCAGAGAGCTCCTGAGACATCTATTTCCATTCCAGCTGAATCATAAGTAGGCAGAAAAATCCTAACTGAGAAGAACCAGCTTCCCTCAAGACATGCACATCCAAGGTAAGAACATTCCGGTAATTGGGGTTAGCATCAGTTAGCCACTGCCCAGCTTTAGCGATTGCCCTGAAAAAAGAAAGAAGCCCCAGCGTGCTATCTTTATGGCTCCGACCCTCCGATCTACCCCCTCCACCCTCTGGTGGTGAGTGATATCCGATGGGGCTTTGCAGAGGTCGATAGCTCGGGCTTTATGATCCCCCCAGCACAAATTAGTTATCCTCTGCCACATTTACTGTGGCCGATAATTAGAAAAGGCTTACTTGACACTTTCCGAACGTGCAGCCCCTAGAGTGCGGACCTTGTGGCCATTAAAGTTCTCTTTAATTGCCTCCCGACAATAACACTGAAGTTTAAGCTCCCCTAGTGTCCTCCCTTTTGTCCTCTCCTATCCTTCCCCGTCCATCTACTGTCCTTCCTCTCTATCTAATCTACGCCCCCCTCCCCTCCCTTTTCTATAATCCCAAATTCACAAGTTGTTAGGGCAACTTGATGTGATCGTATGGGGTTTGATGGCGCTTCTCAGAAGTAGCTTCTCCAGTTCTCAAGTTGTTGTCGTCGTTGTTCGAATAGTTACGTGTTTCTTACTTATTTTCGTATTTTAAATGTATCCCTTTGGATAATCAATTACTTGTCTGTATGTCCGTCTGTTCAAAAGTCATGCGGAACCACTAGAATGTTCCATTTAAAACATTATAAAGCAAGCTACGTTTAGCTGCACATTCATCCACTTGTGTGCATCCTTAAGGTATAGCATTACGATCGTACTCAGATCTCTTGCTGTGTACATCGACACAATCCAAACATCCTCGGTGGGCAGTGTTTAACATAAAAAATAAAACAATTTCAATATCACTTCAACTTAGCAGACAGTAGCTCCAAACCGTAACCATGTCAGAATAACAAAGAGCTCACAAAGACCCACAGAGGACAAGTTAAAGATAAGCACTCGGCTCCACATCTAACAGTTTATAGCCCAGTAGCCTCCCCGTGCGGTCCGTAAGATAGAGTGGGCATACTCCAGTGTTTACCCATTATACAAAGTTTTGTTTGAAAAACGATATTCTCTGAGGTCATTACAGGGCAACAGCTGCTGTGATTCTCTCTCTCTCTTGCTCTCGCTCTCTCTCTTGAATCGATCCAACTTGGTCGGAGGGGGGCGGGGGAGGGGGGGGGGGGCTATGTTGTACTAAGTTCCTCCATATCCGATTTTGTCTGGCAAAAGTTTGTGAAAATGTGCCTCCCAATTAAAGGTGATGCGCATAAAAGCGGTGCCCCAAAGGTGATGTGATTTAAATAACTTATTTTAATAGGCATCGACTTACAGGGGTTCTCTAGCAATTATCACTCATGACCCACAGCAATTATTACCTGCTCCCAACGGACACAAGGCAATTTCCGACTAATTGAGTGCCAAGCCACAGGAATCTGAGTGCTTGACCTTTGAGTGGAGTTTGGGTGGAGGCGCCGTGATTTTTTAAGGCCAAAAAACACTCTTTTGTAACTCTGTGACTGTCTCCCTTTTCACTTGTTGACCTCATGTGTGGTTTCAAGGGTTTTTCTTCAATCACCTGACAGTGTTGTCTCTCCCCAAGCTGAGCGGGGGGAATACATTACTTTTTTTATGTACGGTCATCCGGCCTAACAGGAAAAAAACAATATATATATATATATATATATATATGTTTTATCTTTAGAAAGAGAGACACAATTGATACATTAAAGTACAGATTAAAAATGTCATTGCTTTGTTATATATATAAAAATCAGCCCTTTTCTCCAAATGTAAAAAATAATGCTAGCTGAAACTGCAAATACAGATCAGAATCAGAATCAGATCAGATCATATATATATCTGAAATATTATCGTTTTTTAATCTGCTAAATATATGCCATTTCCATAGTAAGAAGAGTAAGCTTAGCATAACCCACCTCTACTTACCTTCTAGGATTAATCAGCCCAGTGCGGGAACAGTGGAGCTCAGCAGATCAGATCTTCCAGTAGTCCAACTGACCAGATTTAGTTAGCCACTTTATAATGTTCTGGTCTACGGTACATACTCCGCCTTCCTATTAGCGTCTGTGGTGTGTTCTGCTCTGCTTTACATCACCACTGCACCCGGTGTCTCATTGAAGCCAATGCATAGCTGCTATTAGAAAACGGTGTGGATGTGGAGGCTATTTTGGGAGATGCAGCATCGCACGGCTGATCTGAAGGCAGCTCAGTATAGCTAATGAAAGATGATCAGTGGCTAAATGGATACAGTGGTAGCCATTGGGATTATATATATTATATGTTTTCCAATTAATATTTTAGCTTTTGATGCTTTTGTCCTAAGCGCCTCACAGTGATTTCAGATCCATGTCATTGAGGAGCAGGTAGCAGCTAGACTGCAGATGCTAGGGTTAGCACCCAGAGCCTTTCAACTGGGAGTTACGCAACACAACACCCTAACCACTACTAGAATATCCTGCCCCGGGAAAGGTTTTGTAGATATAGTATTTTAAAGTATGTGCTACCCTTAGATATGCACTAGATATAAGGTACACCATTTTTTCTGCTTGCTAACCATATAGGCCTACTGTATTATTTGCAAACCTAATTATTATGTTGTATGCTGTTCCATTAAATGTTCTACTTTAGGTTTGTACTCTTTGTCTTTATTTCAGCTAGGCACTTAAATGACCACAGAGCCAATCACTTAAAATTGAATATTGTATGCATAGCAAAGTGTATATCATCAATGCGTTTTGCAATACAACATAACAAGAATCAGGAATATACTATCAAGGGTATCTGATGCATGGCTGTGAATGTGAACATGAAAGTCAACAATCTCCCTTTTCTTTCAAAGTCATTTTACAATTCTAATTATAGGTATTTATTAAATAAAGTCGCAATCATTTATTTGACTTTTCTTTCACCTCAAAGGTCATTCAGTCGGTGCTCATGAATGTTCCATTTTGACGTGGAATTAATTTTGTCCTGTTTTGAATTAGGATTCCTTTCTTTTTGTAACTCAAAGTTTTCTTTTGCATTTTTCTCTCTTTGTGTGACCTTCTTCAAAAAGGGCTCTGAAATGTGTTTTTTTTTAGAGTAGAGTGAGAGAGTGATGTTGGGTCTTTTGCTGTCTCTCTCACACACTCCCAAACATGTGCAGACTTAAAAAGAACAAACAGAACATTCAAACACCCATGTCAAAATATGCAAAATCACATACATTTACACACACACACACACACACACACACACACACACACACACACACACACACACACACACACACACACACACACACACACACACACACACACACACACACACACACACACATACATACATACATACATACATACATACATACATACATACATACATACATACATACATACATACACACACACACACACTAGAGAAAGGATAGAGTCACGTGGGCTGGCGGTCATTGGAGATCTCGGAGCGTGCGGCCTATTATCCATGGCAACAGCAGCCAGTGCAGGACCAGGTTCATCTGTTGTGCGCTGGCTCAGCTGATTAGGGGTCAGACAGCTGGCGGCCCTCCACAGACTCCAGGGGGTTGGGCTTGCTGAACCCCCCCATCTCTACCTCCATCTCTCCCTGTCAGGGTCAGGGCATCTGCAGTCCACCCTCTACCTTGGACGGTAGACGATAAGGTAAACCCTGGGTCATGACACACAGCAAGGGTACATACTATGAGAGGGACGGGAGTTGATAGTCCCGTAATTGATTTTTGGGGGGAATATCGTGAGGGTACTTGTGTGTGTGTGTGTGTGTTTGTGTCTGTGTGTGTGTGTTTATGTGTGAAATACACAAACACGTGTATATATATATACACTGTATAGACTCTGTAAATGATATACCAGTCAGCCGCCCAGTGACTAGGACTACGCTTATGGACTCTTGAGTACATGGACACTTATTAAATATGATATGGAATATGGTCTTTGATGGAACGTGATGATGTTGATGGAGTGGATTGGCAGCAACACACAACAAACAAATCTTGCAACTCAACTGGAAGCAACAGACAAAGCTAATGCTAAGGAGTGGTGTGTAAAAAGCATACAGTATTTTGTAAGGAATTAAATAAAAAAACATTAAGAGATTAAGACTGAGGACTACTATTTGAGTGGAACTTTATGAAATGGTGGAACCGGTTGAGAACATTAAACATTCAAAGGAACCTCCCCGAGGACTATTGCTTGGAGAGCATTTGGAGGCCAGATTGTCAAAGTTATGTACAAACAGAAAAATAACATTTATGAATTAACTCGGCGCATGAGCATTATCAATCGAGTCAATGGAAGAGCAGTGCAAATATGCAGATGTTACAGATACAAAAGCAACATATAATGAACAGTAACAGTTCTACATATCATCTATACATGCACATGTGTGCATGTGCTAGTGTATGTACACTAGCCTATCATGTGACCACGTCAAGTCGCATCGTTGGTTTTTGTTGTGCATTCATTAGTCACGAGGTGCAGCGAGCTGCATCAAAGTGGAGCAGGTCCAATCGCACAAACTTTGCCTTCCTATTAACGCTATACCTGAGCTTCCAAAACGCACAATCCTATCCTCCCATGTGCACTCATAACGTATGGAAGGCAGCGCGTGGCGGTGATTGCCTCTGAAAAACAAAACATGAATGGCACCCCCCACACTCACTCTCACTCTCTCTCTCTCTCTCTCTCTCTCTCTCTCTCTCTCTCTCTCTCTCTCTCTCTCTCTCTCTCTCTCTCTCTCTCTCTCTCTCTCTCTCTCTCTCTCTCTCTCTCTCTCTCTCTCTCTCGTTTACGCCCGTCAGTCACGGGTGATTGATGGCTGGAGATGTTTACCTAATTTACTGCTGTTTACCCCTTCAGCAGCGATATATTCTCAGGGAAGAGGAAATCTGAGGTACAGTCAGAGTCTGGAGGTTGGTTCAGGGCCAGGAGGAAATCTAATCTGAGGATCTGTGTTTTGAGATGTAGGTGCTGGTCTCCCAATGGGGTTTTCTGCATACTAAGAAGGTGGTTGAAACATGAATTGATAATATTGTGAAGGTCAGCGGGACCGATGTCAGAGTGCTGGTTGACTCTGAGCAGCGTGCAGGCTGCATTTAGATGGTAGGAGTTACTTTGTTTGAGGAGATGAGTTCCAGTCTGGTTAAAATCAGTCACCTACTACTGTATGTGCAGTAAAGTGGAGTACGTTAGACATGATCCTGATGTCTAGGTCTTAAAATCTGACAGCAATCCCACTCATTTTATATTTTTACCATGCGTTGAGTGCATGGATGATCCTGTGGTGGATGGTTTCAAAAATCAATTCTTCATGTGCCACATTCTTTATGAGTTTTCCAACACCTCCAGAATAGAAAAATAAGAAAGATGTATCCCTGAATTATTTCAGCGGCATCATTATTCTTCTTTCTGTAAAATTTTCTTTAAACTTGACACTGTTTCCTGACAGATAAAGAATAGTATTTTAAAACTATTCATATAATGGGGCGCTGCAGAGTTTCAGCGACACGCTACATGTTTCATTAAATGGGTTGTGATTCTCTTCTTCCCCCCCTCCCGCCATCCTTGTAAGTTTGTTCATTAATTTTTCTACAGCCAACAGCGGACATGCCAACATGTATTCTCTGTGGCGCAGTGCTATGGTGGATGACCTGTAAGTGTGGATTGCATGAACTAGCTTATTGATTGGACAGCATTGGTTTGATTAAAATGCATTGGAGGGGAAAGACTCGCAATGATAGCCGCCGCTGCCACTAAAAAATGGCGCCCCACCCTGACCTTTTCCAATGGTACATAAACTGTACATTTTGATCGATGGTCATCCAATATCGTTCATCTGGCAGGGCACCCTGTGTGTGTGTGTGTGTTTGTTTGTGTGTGTGTGTGTGTGTGTGTGTGTGTGTGTGTGTGTGTGTGTGTGTGTGTGTGTGTGTGTGTGTGTGTGTGTGTGTGTGTGTTTTTATATGTGTCCCTGTGCTCGAGCAATGGAACCGCTATGTTGTGTGCTTTCTTGCATATTTGTGCAAGAAAGAGAGAGAGGTATTCTGAAACAGATGACAGCGATAGACAGAGAGGCAGCCCGCGTTAGCTAAAGTCAGAGCGAGAGAGAGAGTCTCTGTGTGAGTATGCTAGTGTTGCATGTGAAGGGCACATGAGAAGAAGGAATCATGTCTGCAGAGATAAGGCAATCCAGGGCATTATCTGGATTGAACAGACTCTTATCTTGTACAGTTACATACTCCATCAAGGATGTATACAAGTCTCAATTCAGATTCCTTCCTTCCTATGATGCGTAAGAAAGGCTGTTTAAAGGACTGCTGTGAGATCCATTAAGCTTTGATAGGTCCCTGGAAAGTAGAGATAGCATCCAGGCTTGACCATTCCTTACCCTGCTCCTCTGGAATTATGGGTAATGTTCGAGAACGGCAGGGCTGTGTTTGTATTGTGTTTGAAGAAGGCACCTTTCAAAGTGATTTGTTACTTTGACAGTTTACCTGTGTACACGTTTCTTCTACCACACATATTCGTGTGTTTGTGTGTGTCTGTATAGGTGTGTGCATACATGTGTGAGGGTGTACTCTGCAATGTGTGTCTGTGAGTGCGTGTGCATGTGTGTCTATGTGCGAGAGAGTGAGACAGTGATTGAGCGTAAATGTTATGGACTGCATTTATATAGCACTTTTCTAACCTGTGGCCACTCAAAGCACTTTACAATTAGTGCCTCACATTTCTCCATTCATACACACACATTCATACCACTGAAGGCTGTGTCGACCATGCAAGGAAACAGCCAGCTCGTCAGGAGCAGCTAGGGAAAGGCAGTGAGGTCAATGCATTACGAACGTTTTACGTCGGCATTGCCAATGTTTTCCTTTGGAGTGGAGCATTGAAGCCCAACCTAGCGTTGACGCTACCCTGGGTGGAGCGGACCGCTACCGATTTTCCTTGCCTCGACGCTGCCCTCGAAGTTAAAACAATTTAGTCTTTAACCCGCTTGATGCTGACCTCACGAAGTACGCAAAGTATGCCAACAAACCTCAGATGTTCCCCCCCCCCCCCCCCCCACACTGAACCCTACTGTAAAGAAAAGAAAAACCCAGTGCAAAGTGGAATGAAGTGAACTCCACCATTACCTTCTTCTTTAATTCCCTGCAGCCCCAAGGTCAGAGACGTGGATTCAGAACAACAGAGGGCGAACCGTCTCTCTACTTTCCCCCCTGTATCTGCTCCTGTGCTCCTTCCTCTTTTTCTTTTCCTTCTCTTTTTTCTGATTGTCATAGATCATTGTTGACTAAGGCCTGGTAGGGGTCACTGCAATGGGGCATACAACTGTATTATGGTGGAATGGAGCTAAAATTGATATTGATTTCCTGGTTTGTTTTCCTGGGAGTGGACATTATTCATTCAATAAGCCAGCCTGGAATACAAAGCCAAGGTGGAGGGAGGTGAGAGAGGGCTGCTGGAGTTCAGTGTATTTATCCTCCTGTTCTGATGAAACTCTTTCAGTTCAGCTGGTGCTGCATTGTGCTGCGTTCATGTCACGTAGGGACGATAGATGGATGAATCTAAGATGGATGGATGGGATGAATGAATGGATCGATAAATGGATGAAGGTATAGATCTGTGTAGATCTATATCTTGATGGATGGATGGATGGGCAGAAAGAAGACAGATGCGTAGATTCACATATAGTTAGACAGATGAAAAATAGACAGAAAAGACGATTTCTGTGCTTCTGCGTTTTTTTATTTCCGCTTGCTCAGAGGTTTATTGGCTGTCACAAAGTTCCCATATTTCCCACTCTGAGGGGTTGACAAGAACGCATTGTCCTCCCACAGGGAAGATAGTAATTAAGTTTGGTTCCACTTGATGTGAACGCAGCATACTGCTGTGTCTGTGGAGTTGGCTGGGGGGTGGGGCTTGAGTGACTTCACCACGTGTTCTGTGACTTTGTTGAGGTAAGCGTAAACGTTTTGGATGGGTCTCGTGGTTTGCAAGATACGTCATACTCACGGTAACCTCTCTGCACTCACACATAAATAATACATATAGAGACACATGGCTGAACAAGCTGACAAACAGACAAACTGACACACACACACAAAGACAATAAACGTGGAACATGCATGAACACACGTACAGCTTTTGCACATATGCACGGTAGCATACACACAAGCATGCATACACCAACTCAAACATGCATGTAGGCAATACAGACTGGAAAGCACACAAGCACATACACACACACACAGTTATGTGTCCTTTAGTTGCAAACGGCTGCTCCTTCACAAACAGGCTATCTCACACACACACACACACACACACACACACACACACACACACACACACACACACACACACACACACACACACACACTCTGAGTCTATTTAGATACAAACTGCTGCCACTTCACTTTTTAGCAGTTTAAAATATTGAGAGAAAGCTATGCATGTTTTATTGTGATTCTTGCAGGGAGGGCAAAAATATTTCCTCCAAGCATATGGCTGACCCTTTATGATTTATAGCCTAAGAAGAAGTTCTGCAGAGCCAGCTTGGGTCGGGTGGCGGTACAGGAAAACAACAGTCGCCCAGAAGCTGTTTGTCTTGATAGGCGGGCTGGCCAGACAGTGGCTGTAATTAAGGGATCTATTTTTTAACAAAAGAGCCCCAGTGTGCAGTAAGAACCTGCCATTGTCCTCCGTCTGCCTCATGCATTAGCAATGAAAGCCATCTCCCTGATAGGACAGGAACGGGTGCCGCGCTGAAGAATCGAATGTCGGAAGCCATTTATTTAGCGCCTGTCTGGCACTCACTGACACGCATGCACACACACACACACGCATTCGGTTTCTAAATCAAGTTAACCAGGATATACGGTTGGACACAAAGCATAGTAAGACCAAAGGTAGCCCTTTTGTTAATGCATATTAGTTTTCAATAAACACAAATTTAACTATCATCAAACTTTCCTAAAGTAACAGAGGGCACTTTCCTATCAAACCTGAATTTTGGTATGAAGCCGACCAAACAAGAAGTAAACACGCAGTAAAACATAATTAAAATAAAATAAGAATCTTTTTTTGGTTTATTTGTTGGAAGTAATGACTAAAACCTACTGAGACCTGCTAGCAAAGAGGAAATACTGTTTAAACATGTAGCAACAGTTTTGTAGCTAACCTGCCTTACCTGGCAGTTGGTATTTTTTTAACTGATGCTAATTCCCCTCTTTATATATTTTCATGTAATTCCTATAGCTCCATACAAACCACAGGCTTATACATTTTATAATGGATTGTGATGAATAAAACATCGAAGGAGCTTACTAGAATCCTTGAATTTCACGGGTATTGGCATTCTGTCACAGTGAAAAGCATAGGGTAACTCACGTGCTGTGACGTTAATGTGTTCTTCACTCAGAGCTGTAGCCTTTGTGCATTTCCTTCATAACAAGACTTTAAAACTAACCTATGGACTCGCAGGCTTTCCAGTAACAACCCGGCGGTCTGCAACATGGGCTGACAGCTGACAGATGGCAGAAGAGTAAGGAGATACTGTACTCTGAGGCACGCCTTTTTGTGTTGTACCACCATGTACACACCGAACCACTCCCATCCATATATTAGAATCCCTTTGTGTGACCAGAGTGGTTGAACCACAGAGCAATCCACCGGCTCCAGGAAACGAATCCCACATCAAGGGCATCTCGTCGGAGAGTTGAACAGTGCGCTTCACGACCACCTCATCCTTATCCATTACCAAACACCCCCCCTCCACCCCCCCCCCCCCCTCTCTCATATCACTTATGTTAGTCTCCTTTGGCCTCTTCCAATCTCTCCACCGTGATAAATGCATTTCCCCTTGCCTTAATTTGAACCATGTCCTTTTACCTAATGGAGGGATGATCTCAAGCTGGGAATGGGCGATACTATGATAAACTGTCTGCGCTCTATGCCGGCCGGCCATCCATCTACGTCCAGGGGAAGTGGTTTATCTGGATGGGCTCTCAGCTCAGTGTGCTGTTGCTGCTGCCCGTGCTGTCCGGGCTTCTCCAGCTCTACCCCTGTGGACACCGTGAGGTTTCCAGACAACAATACCTGCTATCCACCGAGCTATCAGTGCGATGGATACACACCATGCTGCTGGCCAAGCGGTAGCGCTGGCTACCAGTGGGCAGCTGTGAGTGATTTCTACGGAGCGAGATTGAGATCGTATTCAGTCCGTTTCGATAGGATTTGTCAAATAAAGAGCTTTGTATAAGCCGTCAAAGAAGAGTATCAGAAGTGAGTGAATAGAACATCCAGCGGTCCGAGGGTGATGCTGTGGGCTGTTCTGACCTGTACCGGAGTGTATAGCAAGTGCTGTTGCTGTGCCAAGCTTTGATTGTCTTGTTTTTGATCTAAGTATAATTAGGCTCAGTCCAGACTACAGGTTAGTATAAAAGGATTTGCCCAGTTAATTGTTGACATTGTTGTCTATGTCAAGATGTAAATCAGCCATGATTTTTGTTCAACTCACCCCCTCTCGCGATGTACATGCAATCCAGAATTGGGCAGTTGGTGAGCTATTGACATCCATTTAATTCCAAACAAGCATTTAGCAGCTCTCCTAGCTGTATCTTTGTTTTGTCCAACACAAGTAAGCGTATACAAACAGCCCTGGCTAGGTAGATTTCTCCAATAGTGCCCACAAATAAACAAATCCAGAAGTTTTGATTCTGTGTTTACACGCCACAGACTTAGACTGAGAGGCGCGCAGATAGAATTCTTGAATGTTAAGTGTCCTGATCATGAGCACGGTGGTTAATTTTGGATCAAACTGTGGATGTAGTATTGCTTCGACCCACCATTTGCAATTGACTGCCTAAGTGGAGAAAGAGTGAAATTTGTGTTCAGTTGACAGTCTCGTTCTTCTTACATTCGTACAATCAGAAACTGAGCACTTCATTTGGATTCAGAAGTGAATGCTGAGGCTGCTTTCCCATCCATAAAAAATCACCCCCTCTTACACTTACCCTTGTGACTAATTGAATTGTATGCGTGTACATACGGCTATGTAAGCTGCTAAACTCGTAATCGGTTATTATAGATTATAGAAAATTTTCCCATAAACACTGCTTCACTTTGAATATTACAATGGGCCAATGGTGAGAATGTTGAAGGTTAGACGCACAGGCTACATTGTTAATAATCCTTTCATTGATCTCAGTTCTCTGCCTCAGTCGCTTTGGATAAAAGCTCTTGCTAAATTAAAATACAAGGCTATAGTCTGGTCCAATGGGTGGACAGGTCTGTTGGTCACTGTCTTAGGAGTGGTCTTCAAACAGTGGGTCTTGACCCATGAGCAGGGGATCTTTAAGGGGGGGGGGGGGGTTCTCCAAAATATATATTTGTGCCGACATTCATTGTATTTTTTCCTTACTGCATCAAATATTCAGTATGGGCCACGTTTTGGCAACCCCTGTGTTACGCAGTGAAACTTAAGAACCAGGGGGAATCGGGATACACGATGCAGCGGGAGCACCACAAAAAGTTCCCAAAACCCAATTGCAGTATTTTGGCAGCGCTGGGCAGCAGCAGGCACTGCAGCATACCCCTTTGTACCCTGCAGGTAACAATTAAGTCATAAATACTATGACCAATCAGCCGGCCCTCCTGACTGAAATAAAAAAGCCTCGCCTCACACAGACGACGGCTCCACGGGGTCTCATAATAATAACAAACGCTGGGCTCTGGTGAAAATATGACTGGAAAATATGTTGTACGGTCACCGAGGCGATGGCAATGGCGGGCCCCTCGGTCAGCCTGAGTGCCCACTGTGCGGTGTTATGGCGGCCGCGTGGCAAAGGGGAGGGGGGGGTTTAGCACAGTGTCAAACCCACTGCAGCTCTCCATCACACAGCAGCCCACAGAAGAAAAGCTTCTGTCAGCACTGCTGACAGCCATCATATTTCACCTGGCCCCTGCAAAGACACTGCATACGCCAAAACACAGGCGTGTGGAGGGGGAAATATTTCTTCTCCTACACTCCCCTCACCAACCTCACCTCCCCTTAACTCCCCCAGCCCAGTCTCTCTCACAGATATGAATATATATGAATATGGCAGATGGGGGATATTGCCTTCGTGGCTCCTGTTGCTGTTATTGTTGTTGAGGTAATGTGGAAAAAGTCGACGCAATCTTCTTCTGCTGGGATGTTTGTGGCATCGCTTTCTTGTCTCCAAGAAGTCCCCAGGTAGATGCAGGATGTGAGCAATTATATGGTCCCTTTTATTTAATTTAGAAACCGTTCATTTGTGTTTCATTCAAAGTGTAATCTCATTCCTTCTCCCCATCGCCTTGCATTCTTTTGTTAAGTATTTCAGTTCATAATGATGAGTCTTTTGCCAGGAAATATAAAGCAGTCGTTAAAGTTTATTTTCAACTTTGAGCGTTTGGATGTTATCCATTGCCTCGAAATGCACAACAACCTAATTTACATCCACAGATGGACTCAGGCTGGGTCACAGGGTTTGTTGGCAGTATTTATTGCAGGTGTTTAAAGAGGCTTTCAATTCCACATTAAAAAATGAAAAAGAAATTTGGGGAAAAATGTAAAAACATGAACATAAAAGTAACAGAAGAGTGTGATGCTGTAGATACAGCCTTCTTTGTAAAACATGCGACAAATGCAGTGCTGTCCCTTTTCTCCTGAAGCCTGTTGTGTTCCATAAAAGGTTGGTGGGTTCCCCATGAGGTCAAAGTTAAGCTGGTGGTGGTTGGAATCCAGGAAGTTCGAACACGGTCCATATCACACCGTTACATTTGAATTGCCATTCGGAGAGTTTCACCACCTGTAACAACCTGACACCTTTTGCGTCCACTCGAGTCAACCAGCCGTAGTCGATAGCAACGCATGGAACGTACGTTTATGTGACTGAACCCTCAGTAGTGTGTCAGTATTCATGCATTATGTATGGCTTCCACGTCCGCAATAGAGAGACGTGAGTATCGATCACACCTGTTGGAGATTAGGATGATCCATGCTGCCCATGAGGCCAACACACCTGTTCACATGTCTCATCGCCGTGTCATTTCTGTATGACATCACAGTATTGGCGATAAACTGTTTTGATATAAAACAGTCACCATATCTACATGTAATCATGCAGATACTTTTAGCTACCAATGGTGGCTGGCAGGAATTGATTTCATAATGTGAGCATCAACAATCGGCAGAGCGTCTGCTGGAGCAGGGTTGCAGTGATTGCATATCACCATGACAACGGGGGTTACGATTGGATGGACACAGGTTAAATGGTGTGTGGTATCACTCACAGAGAATATTGACAGGGTGTGTCAAAGGCTGTGTTGAAAAAACTATTGTTTAATGTAATTGTTTTATAATTGTGAGTGATTTGTTACAACCATTTGAGCATGTTTCATTTCTCTCTCTCTCTCTCTCTCTCTCTCTCTCTCTCTCCAACTGAAGCACATCAATACATGCACAGAATAAATTTACACACACACAAACACACACACACACACACACACACACACACACACACACACACACACACACCACATGAGCTGTTACTAATCACGGCCCCTCTTATACATCTCAATACGGACACACCTGGCCTGTTGAATCATCGTTAAGAAGTGCTTTTATCTTGAAGGCAGCTTTTATTTTGTGTGCACAAAATAATTATATTGGGAAAAGGTAAAGAATGGGTGCCTGTGAGGTGTTGCGGATTTGTAGATCCATGAGCATGATCACATTGACACACACATTGTGTGTGTGTAAGCCAATATGGACATGTGTGTGTGTGTTTTTGTTTGCATGTTCCTTTGTGCTTGTGTTCATGTGTGCTTTTGTTTGTGTGTGAGCCTGTGTGTGTGTCTTTGTGTGCAACTACGCAGCGAAGCATATTCGCAAATAATTTCAGCCTACGTGTCCGTGTGTGTATGTGTGGGTAAGAAAATGTGTGCACGTGTCCTCGTGTGCCAGTAGCACACCATCCATGGACGCTGAGGGTATTTGATCTCACATGACGCATCTTGTAAATCTCTCTCACTTTGCGTCCAGCTGAATGACCAATGGCTGCCCCATCATCTGAAGAGACTCATCCGGCTGACTCCATCCATCCAGAGCCCATCCTTCACCAGAGAGCAGAGCCTCCCCCACGCTCCGACAGCCCACAAGACAGCTTCTTCTTCCTATTCACTTAGTGTGGAGAATCCCATTAGCGCAAAGGGGTGAAAAAACACAGAAAAACAAGATTAATTCAGCGCAAGCTGAATGCCGTCCGACAGGTCTGGGGCAAAACAAACCGTCCGTCTTGTGGAGGGTGGCGAAGAAGACCTCATGTTATAGGCGTCTTCTGCTGGAGAGGTGGTGTTTGTTTGGCCAGAGGAGACCAGCCCACATGCTTCATTAGAGGACCAAGGGTCTGGCCTGGACCCCCACCGCTGGGAATAATACACTGCACCTCCGTTAAAGGGCCAGTGAACCCACTTCATTTTTTGTTGTTTTAAACATGTCTAATATGATCTTCAAAATAGTAATCAATGCCATTTTGTCACTGTTACTGAAATGAGAGTGTTATTTTAAGAAAACTGGTGTAAAATCCTATGTTTTTGCCAGTCTCATCCAAACATATTGTGAACATTGTACTCTGCGCTGAACTCAAGTTCAGTTCTTTTTGGGACATCAGAGTGTATTTTCTAAGGCACTTCAACGACACCGGCGGCGAGGTGTGTGTGGATTTGTGGCGCTCCGTCTGGGCAGTGGTTGATGTTGATGTCCACGCCCCAAGAAAGGGTTGAGCTTCTTGTTATAGTATTATGCCACCATGTGTGGGGATTTTCATACACAACAATGGTGCTAGATTTAAAAGTTTCACAAAGTTGCCGTGGGTCGTAACCATAGCGATAATATGTCTCCTCTCCTTCTTAGAACTCTCATCCCAAAAAAGGTTTTTGGGGGGATTCACTTACACTATCAGCTGAGTGTGTGTGTGTGTGTGTGTGTGTGTGTGTGTGTGTGTACAATCAATGTGTGGATCTGTTATTTTCCACTTGGTGGTGGTTTTTAATGGATGTTGATGTGGTGTGTGTTCATGTGGATGTTACTCTGGATGTTGGAGGCTGTGTGGTATGTGTGTGTGTTTCTGCAGTACTATGTTTGTCTATGTTTCCACTTGTGTATGTGCAAGTGGTTTTTAATGAACTGTGGATGTTGGTGTGAGTGTTGGTGGGAGTGTGTGTCAGTGTGTGTGTGTGTGTGTCTGCAAGTGTGCGGAAGTTGGTGTGTGTGAGCGAGCGACAGCCTAAAGCTCCAGTGCCCTTGTTTGTGTTTGCATGATAGGGTCATTAGTTGAAATGTCAGGAGCTCCAGTCTCCGGAGATAGCAGAAGGCTGGTCAAAGGCACCTTCATCAGGTTTTGCATTCTGTATTCCAGGGGATCAGTCTTAAGTAATCATAGAGGCTCTCCTCCCGCGTCCCGGCTTCTCTGTCCCCCATCATGGTGCTCCTATGTGAGCTCCTCTGATAAATGCCCAGCAGGGGAGGAAGAGAAGCAGGACAGGGGATGTGGAAGAGCTGTTTGAACTTTGAAGAGTTCCATTGTGTCCGTGTGTTTGTGTCATTAAGTACATCTGTGTGTACGTGTTAATGTCTGCCTGCCTGCCTGTTGGTCTCACTGTGTCTCTCTATCCAACTATTTGTGTGTGTGTGTGTGTGTGTGTGTGTGTGTTTGTTTGTTGGACTCACTGTGTCTGTCTATCTGTCCAACTGTGTGTGTGTGTGTGTGTGTGTGTGTGTGTGTGTGTGTGTGTGTGTGTGTGTGTGTGTGTGTGTGTGTGTGTGTGTGTGTGTGTAGCTGTCCTGCCCATTGGTCTGTCTGTAATCATCTGATTGTTTATCTGTCTAGGTCTGCATCTCCCCAAGCATCATAATGAGATTGTTGTTGTTGTTTTTTCCTGTTAAGTGTTCAGAAAATGGAAAATTGTTTACCTGAAAACTTTTCCTTTTTTCTCTCCCAGGAGAAGAGTTATTTCAGAGATGTCAGGGCATGATTGTGGATGTTATTGAGATTCTAACCGCACCTCTTTTATTGCTCGCAGTCTAGCGCCGAATAAAAATATTGATTACACTATTTTTCTCTCTATATATAAATCTCTCTGTCTCTCTATCTCTCTCTCTCTCTTTCAAAATGAGAGAGAGAGAGAGACACGCTGCCAAAGGTTGTAACCAGAGCGGTGCAGGCACATCAACAAGGCATTGTCAAATGTGCTGAGAAATGGGCCCTAAACGGCCGGGTTCACCCAGGTACAAGCAGTCGAGACAGTGTCCTCTATTGAAAATGTCCTCCTAAACTCCAACAGTTGGTGCACCTGTATAAAAGTGAAACATGAGCCAAGCGTATACAAGCGGCGCGTGTGTCTTTAATTCCTTCATGACTCTGTGGTTTAATAAAGACCCCATTCCCATCTATTCATACCTGTGAGAACATTTGTTTTATTAACTGCCGGGAGTTTTAATGTGTCTATAAACAGTTGCAGCAGGGACCATCGACCGTGTGGTTAAAGTTTTTTTTTTTCGTTCTTCTCGGGGAATGCAGTTAAAACTGTCATTGTGTATGTGTGTGTGTGTGTGAGCATTGGGGTGGGGGTGGGGTGGGGGGGGGAAGAGTGGATTAGGAGTTGCAATGGATTCTGGGTAATGGAAGGCCTTAGAGACTTGTTGACTTGTTACTGACCTGCATGTCTCAAATCAACACAGCTCAAAGCTCATTACATGAACCGCAACAATGAACAAGATTTGTAAAGTAAGGACCTTTTCCAAAAGAGTTTGCAAGTTAAAAATGTAATTCAGTGTCATTTGTTGAGCTTCAAGTGTTCTTTTTTATACTTGGTTATTTTGTATTTAATGCACGGTTAATCTTTTTAAAATATTATGCACAAATCTACAGGCAAACGTCGAAATCCATCTGAACCCCCTCACTTACACAAGTATGGCGTCCATCAGAAGATATGAAATACTTCTTAAGGGAGGTCCCTCAAAGTGGATGCTGTACCAATACAAAGCTGTTGTAAATGTCCCGGTCTCACAGCTGGCTGACTGTGATCCATGAAGATCATCATATATACTGTACAGGGGTTTTTCAGTGGCAGTTTGAAATTGATATGCGTAATAAAAACACTCAGAGAGGACTGTGGTGAGGAGGTTTTGGTTTGTGGTGAAGGGTTGTGTCTCCACTTCCTGTTTTCAAATGTTTAGACGCCTCTTGTGTGTAAAGGCAGACTCATCCTCGCAACAGCTTAAACACTGATTGTTATTGACAGCATTGTTAGTGTTGTATGCCTCTGTGTGTCTGCATGTGTGTTATGAATTTAGACTGTCTCTGTTCAATCGTGTGTGTTACAAATAAACCCTGGGTCTATCTATTTTTGTGTGTGTGTGGGTGTAATGGCTAAGCCTACAAACTTAAAGCCATGCTGGGCTGCTATAAGGACTTAAAAACATAAACAAATAAACAGTCTATGGCTAGTGAACTAGCTGACATGCTCTCCTCGAACTTGTAATACTCCGTATCCTACTTTGGAAATCACTTGACTCCATTAGTCATTGTTGAGTTTGATTGTAGTTTATTGATCAAAAAATATCAACAACCATTCGTGATTCATGAGCGTTGCCCACTGTAACGATTTGATGCGGTCTAATACTGTTTGTGCTCCCTCCTTAATAGCACCCAAAGTTACCTGATGAAAGGTTCCTACTTATATAGGATCCGCCCATATGTGTGTTAGTGCCACCAGTGGACAATTTGTGCCCTACACCCAAATAAACGAAAAAGGCTCTTACACACCGGCCCCTAATTGTACTGACATACAGGCAGGACAATTCAAACAAACATTCATAAAGTAAAGAGCCATGGTCAAAACAAAAAGAACTAGACACCTTTATCATATCTCAGAACACACATTTTGTATGCCCTGCTAACCAGTACCCTCATGTAGCAGGCAAATTTTTGTCACTGTATCTCCTACAGAAGGAACATTCAGTTATGATTTTCCTCACAGCTGAGTTAGCCTTTGTAACCCAGAACTTTCTCCTCAGAGTGGACAGCGTATGGTTACGGCCGCTATGGGCAAGCTGTTGATGGACGTATCTGATGATGAGAGTGGCTATGTGTTGATCCTTTGATAGGATAATTGGATGTTTCATTTCCTCTGGTAATGAGCCTTTTGTCAACCGTCCTCCAACTCTCAAAATCCCATTATCCACATATGGGTCCAACCTGTAGGTAGCACTCTGCCTCGTTATGGGTTTCCCAGATGCCAACATAGAGCTCTCCTCTGCAAATTGTTGTTGCTGACAATATCGAATAATGGCATGCTCGGCCTCCAAAAGATCCCCTGTCGACAAATGCTGCCCTTGTTTCTTTTGGTGACATTGAGCTACTGGCACAGGCCTCCTGTGACTCATCTCCAAAAGAGTCTTTCTGATCTTGAGGAACCAAGACACTGTTACTTTCAGCTTCCTCCAATCTGAAAAGTAGGTCATTAATCGATTGGTGGCATCAGGTGAATCGTCCACCTTAACAACATTCACTATGGCTTCCTGCTTGACCTCCAAGTCATCTGCTCCTATTGCAGTTTTCACAACATTTGCCTGCCAGTCCTTTTCTGGTCCAAGCAAAAACTCTGGACCACCAATCCACCTATGACTCTGTATGAAATCTCCAACCCTCACTCCTCTGGATGCATCATCTGCTGGGTTTTCCTTTGATCCAACATGTCGCCATTGAGATGTTTTGGTGGCCTCCCTGATTGTTGTGACCCTGTTAGCCACAAAGGTATGGAAACGTTTGTCCTCATTTTTTATGTACTTCAGCACCGACGTGCTATCAGTCCAAAAGACTGACTCTTGCAACTGGAGCCTTATTTCGCTCTTCAGCATCAGGTCAACACGAACAGCAAGGACAGCCGCAGCCAGCTCTAGACGAGGAATGGTGATCATCTTTAAAGGTGTAACTCTGGCCTTACCCGTCAGGAATGCAAGATGGACGTTCCCTCTGTCGTTCTGCATCCTTAGGTAAGTGACTGTTCCATATCCTGCTTCACTAGCATCCGAAAAATGATGAAGCGCAGCTTTTTTGGATTTTCCAAAGCCGTTGGGTTTAATGCACCTCTCAACTTTAAACTTAGACAACACATCCAAGTCCTTCAACCATTTAGTCCAATGATGCATCATGTCCTGAGGTATGATTTCATCCCATCCAAAATTTCTTCTACAAAAGTCCTGTAAAATGATTTTAGCAGGCAACAGCACTGGTGCAAGAAATCCGAGGGGATCATAAACAGAACTCGTCACTGACAGAATTCCACGTCTGGTGGACGGTCTTTGAGGAAGCTCCATTTTGAACTGGAAGGAATCAGTCTCAGCACACCATTGCAAACCCAAAGCTCGCTCAACAGGAAGATTGTCTCTGTCAAGACTCAGTTCCCTCAGATCCTTTGCCCTATGTTCCTCGGGTATAATTTGCAACACTGTGCGACTGTTACTCATCCATTTGGTCAGAATAAATCCTCCTTTCTGGCAAAGAGCAATTAGATGTTTGACCAAAGGAGTAGTTTCCTCGTCGGAGTCCATACTCTTCAAACAATCATCAACGTAGAAGTTCTCCTTAACAGTTTGAACAACTTCAGGTGGAAAGTCTGACTGATTGTCGTCTGCGGTTTTCCTTAGTGCAAAGCTGGCACAACTCGGAGAGGACACCGCACCAAACAGATGGACAGTCATGCGAAACTCTACCACCTACCACTCTACCACCTCTTTGGTCAGATCTCCATCTGGCCACCACAAAAACCGAAGAAAATCCCTGTCCTCCTCAGCCACTTTAACCTGATGGAACATTGATTGTATATCACCCATGACCGCTACAGTTTCCTGTCTGAATCTAAGTAGGACTCCAAGCAATGTGCTAGTAAGGTTAGGACCTTGCAGGAGCTGATGGTTCAATGATGTTCCCTTGAATGATGCTCCACAGTCAAACACAACCCTTAGCGTCCTCTTCTTTGGGTGATATACACCATGGTGAGGGATGTACCACACCTTGCCATTGTTACGATCCAGCTGCCGTGTAGGTACTTGCTCTGCATAGCCTTTGATTATCATATCGTTAAGACATGTTATGTACTCCTCATAAAACTGCTTATTGTTCAGGAACTTCCTCTTCAGGCTAAATAACCTTTGCTTTACTACAGAGAAATTGTTGGGCAGAGAAATATTTTCTTTTCTAAGGGGCAATTTCAAGCTGTAGTGACCATCTACAAGTGTTGCAGAATCTTCCACAATTTCCATGAACTAGATGTCCTCTCTTGATAGACCTCTTTCTTCTGTTGCTCTTTCATTGAACTCATGATTATACTGCTGATTCAGCAATTCCCCCAATCTTGACATGGAAATCCTGTTGACAGTTACTCCTGAAGAGATGTTGCGGTCGTTACCGTTTAAAGATCCATTAATAACCCAACCCAATGCTGTCCTTATAGCATATGGTCCATCCCCTCGGCTGTTAATGACCTACCAAGGTTCCAACATCTTGGGAACTTCCTCTTCAGGCTAAATAACCTTTGCTTTACTACAGAGAAATTGTTGGGCAGAGAAATATTTTCTTTTCTAAGGGGCAATTTCAAGCTGTAGTGACCATCTACAAGTGTTGCAGAATCTTCCACAATTTCCATGAACTTGATGTCCTCTCTTGATAGACCTCTTTCTTCTGTTGCTCTTTCATTGAACTCATGATTATACTGCTGATTCAGCAATTCCCCCAATCTTGACATGGAAATCCTGTTGACAGTTACTCCTGAAGAGATGTTGCGGTCGTTACCGTTTAAAGATCCATTAATAACCCAACCCAATGCTGTCCTTATAGCATATGGTCCATCCCCTCGGCTGTTAATGACCTACCAAGGTTCCAACATCTTGGGTGCGTTGCTTCCAATCAACAGGTCCACATTAGCCTTAATGCTGGGGATATGAACATTCGACAGATATGGCCATTTTGCCAAATCTCCGTCGGTCACAATGTTATCTGTACTGACAGGCATTTTCTCTTGGGTGAGGACTTCTGGTAGATTATAGAAGAGGTTGCTCTCCAACCCAGATACTTCCAAGTCTGAACATTCTTATGCCGGCACAACCTTTTCCTGTCCCATGGTTTGCAGTAAAAAGTGCGTTCTTCTACCAGGTAGATTGAGTCTTTTCATGAGATGTTCTGAACAAAAGATGGCAGTACTGCCAGGGTCCAAAAATGCATAGGTGTTAATTATCCGGTCTCCTTTGATGGAATTGACTTGGACTGGCAAGATGGAAAGAAGGCAGCGATCCCTACCGGCCCCTGTATGACCACAGGTTTTATGAAATGCTGTGTTGTTGTAAGTTACATTTTCTTTGGAATGTTCCTTGTCTGTGTTAACTTCATTTCTCCTGTCGATATGAAGCACACTTGGATGGTTCTGACCACAACTCCTACAGGTCAGACGCTCACTGCAGTCACGACTCCTATGTCCTGCACATAAGCAACTGTAGCAGAGTTCCTTCTCCCTCAGAAAGTGTATTTTATCTCGATGCTTCTTTCTTTCGAACCTTTGACAGTCTACCAAAGAATGATCTTGAGAACAACACACACAAGTAGACTTTACTGTAGAGACATTTGAGACCGCATTTAAGTCTCTGTGGCTCTCATTTGATGACACAGGTGCAACGGCGGTTGCAAAGCTATTTCCTTTAGCTCTATTCCCTATCTGTGTTTTCAACCTGTTAACAACCTTTGATCCAGAATTTCCTGACGACGTTTCCTGAATGTCGCCAAACAAAGGGTCTGAGAGGACTCTGACATGTTTTTCAATGAATGCAACCAAATCCTTAAACAGAGCTCTGCGTTTGGATTTTTCCAGGATGTCATGTGCAGCAGTTCTCCATCGCTCTCTTAACCTAAATGGCAACTTGAACATCACTGCTCTCATGTTGCTCGTCATATCCAACTCTTGCATGTACTATAACTTCTCCATGACATTACAACATGAACGCAGGAACAGAGAGTAGGCTTGTAATGCATTCACATCTTCTGATTTGATTGATTGCCAAGCCAAAGCCTTTTCCATGTATGCAGCAGCAATTTTATATTCATTTCCAAAATGTTCATGCAATAGCCTTTTTGCATGAGCATAACCTTCCGCAGGTTCAGCATGTTGGCAACTACGAACCAGCTCCCTTGGCTGCCCTCTAGTAAACTGCTCCAGGTAATACAAGCAGTCAGCAATGCTAACCTTTTCCTCCACACCTTGTTCGAATGCTCTTTTAAATGAGATATATTGAAGAGGATCCCCATCAAATAGAGGAATATCTCTGGCAGGCAATACCATTAAACGTTGCTGTTGAACAAGGGTATTTGTAATTTCATTTTGCCTTTGCATAATGGTGCAAATATCTCCAAGATGTTTGTCCTCCACTGGTTGAGCATTGAAAATATATGGCGGATTTTCCTCCTCTAGCTGTAGGTTACACCGAGTAGGATGTTTTTTATTTGCTGGCTGAGCGTGAACCAAAGAGGGTTGTAACTGTTGATCCGTGTAACTGTACTGTTGTGAATTGTGAGGATAAATCCGGTTTTGTGGTTCAGTCCACTCTTTTTGTTGAGTTGTTTGTTGCCAACTTGCCTCCTGTGGCTCCTTACCATTTGGTGTTGGGTTAGTTGCTGGCAATGACCAATCTTTACTTGATTGTGGTTTGTTTTGCTGAACTGGCTGGTACTCCTTTGCCATTGCATTCAGCTCACTTGCTTCTTTTCTTTGTGCCTTTTTCAGGTAGGAATTCATAGCGTTTGATGATGTCCATGAAACACTTCGTACGTCTGAGGCCTGCAAAACTGCTAATTTAGCAGTGGATGCTTCTAGCAAAGCTTCCAGCTCCAGCTGTTCCCTTTGCCTTTTTAGCTTTTGCTGTTGCTCTTCCAAAACCTGTATTTTCTTTAAAGCTTCCATGCGAACGAGCAGTGCAGCTCTGTCTGCCTCTTCATTGACTCTGGCAGAGGAAGTAGTGCTTGATTTGCCACTGCACACACTCTTTTTCCTTGTGTGCTTGCTTGTAACATTTGAAACACTGTCCTCTGGATGTATTTTATCATCATCACCAACTTCATCATTATTGTCGACCGAATTTGTTAACCACATTTTCACTTTGGAAATAAGATCATTATTAAATAACATTTTTGCTTTGAACCATATGTTATGCCTTTCCCTTTCATCATCAGGTAGCAAACCCATTAAAGAACCATGAATACATTTTGCTTCAACACACACATTTACCAGATAATCAAGAGCACATTTTACCGGTGATTTATTATCACCTTCGTGTTGAAGCTCTTGTAGCCTTTTCCTCAAATTACTAGCCTTATTTAGCTTAGCTTTCCTGTCACTCTGTAACCTTTCCAACCTTGCAATATGTGCTTTAGCTGTTAATTTCACAACACGTTTTTCCCTTTTTTCTCCTTGTGTATCACAGTCATTCGCGATAATGTTCGTTTCAGCCGATTGCGCAATAGCCACGGGCCTGTCCACAATTTCACGCGTATCCATTGTTCAGTTCAATCCAGTAATTCACAAAGTCAATTGTAATTTGTCCTTAACCACCAATGCATTGGATTTATGACTAGTGTGCACACAAACGAAAATGGCCATTGATAGTGTAGCGCTACTCATACCTCGCGTTCGAGCCCTGCCAACCCCTGTGATCGACTACGCTGTCCGGTATTTGAAGTGCAGCTCCTTTCCTGGCGCAGTTGAAGGGGATCTTGATCCGATGGTTGAAACGTGGTACGCACCGCTACACAGTACGCCACCCGCCGCCCGGCCTCTCGCTGATCAGCTGGCTCCTACAGCTGATTCGGTGAAAAAATGTCCATTTCCAGCCGCTTCCGACATCTAACGCCGCCAAGATGAAACTCCTCCAGTTTCCATTGCTTGAGCAAAGTATTAGACTTTTGTAATGGCTAAGCCTACAAACTTAAAGCCATGCTGGGCTGCTATAAGGACTTAAAAACATAAACAAATAAACAGTCTATGGCTAGTGAACTAGCTGACTAGCTCCTCGAACTTGCAATACTCCGTATCCTACTTTGGAAATCACTTGACTCCATTAGTCATTGTTGAGTTTGATTGTAGTTTATTGATCAAAAAATATCAACAACCATTCGTGATTCATGAGCATTGCCCACTGTAACGATTTGATGCGGTCTAATACTGTTTGTGCTCCCTCCTTAATAGCACCCAAAGTTACCTGATGAAAGGTTCCTACTTATATAGGATCCGCCCATATGTGTGTTAGTGCCACCAGTGGACAATTTGTGTCCTACACCCAAATAAACGAAAATGGCTCTTACAGTGGGTATACTGTGTGCGCGCCGATGTGTGTGTGTGCGTCTGTGCACCCTTTGGTTGTAGACTGTCTGTTCAATTGTGTGTTTTGACTGATATGCTATTTGTGTATTTGCTGTCTGTGTGTTGTGGATCTGTGTGTGTGTCTGTGTGTGTCATGCATGCACAGGTGTTTCTGGCAACACAATCAGGCATTGAACGTGCACACTATAACCAGGTCTCTGTCATGTTATGTGGCAGTCCATGCATGCACAGGTGTTTCTGGCAACACAATCAGGCATTGAACGTGCACACTATAACCAGGTCTCTGTCATGTTATGTGGCAGTCCATGCATGCACAGGTGTTTCTGGCAACACAATCAGGCATTGAACGTGCACACTATAACCAGGTCTCTGTCATGTTATGTGGCAGTCCATGCATGCACAGGTGTTTCTGGCAACACAATCAGGCATTGAACGTGCACACTATAACCAGGTCTCTGTCATGTTATGTGGCAGTCCATTGAAATGACATGGAGCCTTTAAAGTGGATTATCTCCATAATGTTTTTCCTCCCGTTCACTTTCAGTGGGCAGCGGTTTACTGCAGGCTATAGTTTCAAGACTGGACTGCGCCAAATAGGATCAGTTCCCTGGGTTTCTCTTCAGGCATATGAAACGCAGTAGATGGTCACCATAATAAAGAGACATTTACAGCATAATAAAGATGACCAATGAGAGGACAGTTGAGCAGGAACGGAGAGAGGCCTGGGGGGGTTTACCTATTATGGTTTAGTAGGGTTCTCAGGGACGTAATGCAGGAACATTCTTCAGACGTCTACCACAACGGGTGTCTGTTAACACGGCATGACGCCTGATGTGCAAATTAGTTTGTCTGTCTATCATTCTTCCCTGTCTTACCTTGACACTTACATTACGCCTTCATGGTATGAACCATATTAGCCCTATTTTTATTTTCCTTATTCATGTAACCACCAACTCCGTTGTTGTTGTTGTTCAGTTCTTGCTCTCGTTTCTGTCTCGATCGGTTGAACAGACCCTGACCTTTGCCGACGAGGAAGTCCATTGTGGTTGTCTTATAAAAACTGATTACAACGGCCATTGGACACATAGCATACATTGCACACTGTAGGTCGCAACTCTGGCTGTCGCTGTGGCGGTGATCAGCCTAACAATTGACAACTTGAGGTTTCTACGACCCTGGAGGTGAACCGCCATTCGGCTTGGCAGTTCGTGATAACGGGGGGGAAGAAACATTTGTCCGTTTTTCCCATCTGTGGGGTGGGCGTTACGTAGCCATGTCCTTTTAGATGATGTCTATTCTGCGTACGGAATCTAGCGTTGACAGATTTAACAGCTTGTTCCACTGTTGATTCCCTCTAGCTGCGGGCTGATGAAGGTGGAGTAGCTTTAGCTGTGGGATGCGGTGTGGTTTACCGCTGGTTAAACTCTGTTGTCATGTCTCCTATGGGCTGATTGGTTATGGTGTTTTAGACATCCTAACACACACTCGCCCACCTGTGTGCATGGTTTCACAGTGAGTTTCACACTGCGGTATTCTTAGCAGTATCCGTGTGTTGATATACACAGAACAACTGTGTTAACATAGGATCTAGTTAGTAGCATGTGTAATCATAGATGCACAGTTATAGGGGAAATTCAGGCATATCTACAGCTCTAACACACACACACGCACAAGCGCATACACACACGCACACACACGTCAGGCGCCCCGAACGGCCCTGCCGTCTCCTCTTGCCGTCACGACTCATCAGATCGTTCCCAAGTCGTGTTGGTGGTGGACAGTCACATGACCCTCCCCACCTCTCAGTGCCCCCATCCATGGGTCTGGCTGTGGCTTGGAGGAGGCGTTGGAACACAGCATTTAGATTTCATTATGATACTATGGATGCTCACATACAGTGGAGGTTAGGGTGCGTGTGTGTGTGTGAGATGATAAGAGAGGTGTGATGACTCACCGGTGTGAGAGAAGGAGTGTGATAAGCTAGCCACGCGTTACAGATGAAAGCCGGACCCGCGGGGAAATACAGCAAAACAAGTGCCCCTTTGCCCACTGTCCACGGCATTCACAGAGGCTTGGGGTGCGTTTGTTTTAATGTTTACTGCTTGTGGATATAATTAGAATTTTGAACCAGTAATTTGAGATTGAGATACTGTATGGCAACACAACCAAGTCGGTGGTGTTTGATATATCGGCACAATTAGACAACAATTAGATATTGTTGGTGTGTTAGAGGGTGCTGAGTTGGGCTGGTACACACCGTGTTTCACTCTGACCACAACCCCTCCATTATACCTGTGTGACCATAATGTGTTCAATTAGACTGTGTAGCTTGTGCTGTACTGAGTGTTGGCATAGAGGCTCATCTAATGGATAATTGAATTCAAAACACGAATAAATGCTCCATTTCGCTGCAATTCATATGCTAACTGAGCTAATAGCATAATGTTTTGGCTAGCCTCCAATTCAGGAATGCCTTGGTTTAAGTGTTTGTGTTCTGGTGCAGCCCTCCGAGGTAAGCTACGTGAACAACCTGTGATACATTTTTTGTTGGTTTTTAATGAGGAAGGAGGTTATAGGAGATAGGGAGCAAGGGTGCATGATTTAGAAAGTTGTGAGCTGGGAGGAGGGTTTAGGCGGTAGGGAGCTAGGAAGGAGGTTGCAGGGAGCTAGCAAAAATGCAGGGGTAGGATGTGGAAGGAAGGTTGTAGGACACAGGGAACTAGGGAGGAGGGTTGATGAGGTACGGAACTAGGGAAATTGTAGGAGGTAGGGAACTAGGAAGGAGGTTGTAGGATGTAGGGAACTAGGGAAGTTGTGGGAGGTAGGTAGCTAGGAAGGAGGGTTTAGGAGGTTAGGAGTGGGATGGGGCGAACAAACAAGACAACCAAGACACATTTTGAAATAGGGAGGTAAAGACAAATAGATGAAATACAGGGAGAGAGAGATATTTCCACTTACCGCACAATGTTGTTTTCGCGGAAAAACAATTTAGCAATTTCTTTCCGTGTTTTGTGTTTGTTGTGGCTCAAAGTGAGTGATGAGCAGAGGGGACGGCATGTCACACCATTTAAATGTTCCTTTTCACCAAGTTGGACTAAAAACAAACTACAAAGCAACCAAATTTACATAACGTTTTAATAGTTATGCAAAACAACTGCGTTTAGATTAATGTGTGTGTGTGTGTGTGTGTGTGTGTGTGTGTGTGTGTGTGTGTGTGTGTGTGTGTGTGTGTGTGTGTGTGTGTGTGTGTGTGTTGCATACCTATAAAGCCAGTCAGTCGTTGGGAGTCCACCCCTCACTAGTTTCATACCAGCGCTCATCCCCGCATAGCTTTTATTACTTCATCCTCTGAAAGGTCTGGATGTCATCTCCTCCTGCCAGCCCATAATTAGATGTTGCTAAGCCTCCCATTCAGCTGCTGTCTTATCAGCTAAATTGTCCTATTATTAGACTTCAACACACTAAATTACAGAAGTGATTTAGTCTTGACATTTCTTGGCTTTTTGCTGCAATCTCAGCCGACCCTTCAACTGTACAGGAACCCACAGAGCAATATGTTCATGAAATAAACTTCCAAACTAATTTGTGTCGTTTTCTCAATTTTTCTTATTGCGTTTCTTAAATGAATGCTTGGGAAAGGTTAAATCGTTTTTAATATGATCTGAACATTTAATGCAAACAATGTATTAGCCTCTTTATCACCTGCTTGTGGTCCTGTGTTGAAAAAAAATATTTAATTGCAATGACTTAACACTAGTATGAACCCTACTACTCTGCGTGTATCAATATGTGCACAAGCTTGAATAATTTACCAACCATGCTGAAGGAAAATAATGTAGATCAATATAACATTATTTTCAGCCTCTCTCTCTCTCTCTCTCTCTCTCTCTCTCTCTCTCTCTCTCTCTCTCTCTCTCTCTCTCTCTCTCTCTCTCTCTCTCTCTCTCTCTCTCTCTCTCTCTCTCTCTCTCTCTCTCTCTCTCTCTCTCTCTCTCTCTCTCTCTCTCTCACACAGTTCCTCCCTCAGCAGGGGGGAGGTGATATCGTGTAGCATGAGGCTATCCCTGCTGATTGCTGAGGAGGTTGTTGGTCCTGTGGATGACTACCCCATGCCACTGGGTTAATTCCTCCACACAGGCTAGCCCTCCTCCCACAGTGCTGGGTATAATTGGGCTGGTTATAGAAGGGGTTTCTGTCTCTGTCTGTCTGTCTGTCTGTCTTTCTCTCTTTCTATCGCTCTCTCATCCTCACTTTCTTGTGCACCCTCTCTCTCTCTTTATTTATGTCTTTCAGTTTTTTTCTGTCTATGTCTCTCTTGTGTTCCTTTTCTCTGATCCATATGATCTGTCTTTCACTCTATCTCTTTATCTCTGGTTCATATGATCTTTCTCTGTCTCTCTTTCTTTCACTTTTTCTCTTTCTCTCTCTGGTTCATATGATCTTTCTCTCTGTCTCTCTCTTTCACTTTTTCTCTTTCTCTCTCTCACTCTCTTCCACTCTGTCAATCTTGATCTCTCTATCACACTCGCTTGTTCTCCCTCTCACTCTCCCTTGCTCTCACTTGATCTCTGTCTCATGCTCCTCTCCTCTCTTTCTCTCTCTTATTCTCTGTAAATCTTTCTCTCTCTCTCTTGCACTCTCTCTCTTTCTCTCTCTGCCCCTCTCTCTTTCTTATGCCATCTCTGTCTTTGTCTTCTTACCTTGTTCTGGTCTTTTCAGCTCCTCAATTCATTATCTTCCTCATCTCCTGTCCTCTCCATTATGGTCTGACTCGCACATTTCCTTTATGCATGTAAGGTGTACATACACACATATTCTTGTGAAAGCATTTTACTTTCTTCATCTTTGGTATGCATGGTCAACATTTTCTTTCCTCCCATACGTCGCATATAATAATAGGTACACACTTATATACATGTATTTATATGCACATGAATAATAACACATATTCTGTACTTACACACTGGAACAGTGTTAATTTCATTTTAACTGCAGAGACATGATTTTTGATGATAATGATAATGTCTGAGTAAGTGGGTGACTACATTTCCCATGATCCCTCGCTACATCGTCAGTTCCTCTATGGCAGACAGTTGTATTTTGGGGGTGCGTGCTGGACAGCAGAGGGGTTTCTGGAGGACACGCCCGCTTGGTGTCTATTAATGGATCCTGGCAGGGTGGTGCTGGCCCCCCCTGGGTGGGATATTGATCTGAACTGTAGGAGCACAGAATTAGCAGGTCCACCACTGGCTACACGACGGCTGCTTTTACTGTCACAACCCCCCCTCTTCTTGCATCTGTATTTACTATTTAGTCATTTAGCAAAACACTTCATCCAAAGTAAGAGTTTCTTTTTTGAGATACACGTAATTAAGGAGCAGATTGGGGCTAGGCAATCTTACTCAAGGATTCCTACATGTAAACTATGGACATTAGGGTTGGAACCCAGAACCTTTCGGCTTGGGAGTCAAACACCATACCCACTACTAGACGATCATATTTATATTAGTATAATGTCATTTTGAGGGAGACATTTATGCACAACGATGTGCAGTGAAGAATACAGATCTTCAATAAGGAGCAGGTGGGCGTTAGACAGTCAATACAGAGACATGTTGTTCGGGAAGGGGTTGGACATTTAATACAGAGACATGTTCAGAAAGGGGTTAGACAGTCAATACAGAGACATGTTCTTCAGAAAGGGGTTAGATTGTGAATACAGAGACATGTTGTTCAGAAAGGGGTTAGACAGTTAATACAGAGACAAGTTGTTCAGAAAAGAGTTAGACAGTGAATTTAGAGACAAGTTGTTCAGAAAGGGGTTACACACTGAACACTTGGACATTTCGTATTACTGGATGGGACTTCAGGACTGTGTGGATTTAGATGGGAGAAGACAGGGAGTTGCTGGTATCTGACTCTCTGGGCTGTCATTTCACCCCCGCCAGTCAGGATGGATAAATAATTTAAATAATTGAATAAACTCAGGCCAGTCAGGCCAATTGGACTCTGGGGCCAGGTGATGCTGCACACCTGTTGTACATTGAGCAATCAATGTGCACAGGTTAAGCCAGCCATCACACTCACGAGATCTCCTGCATGGCAACATGCAGCACCAGCTCATTATCATTGTCAATCAACTTCTACAATCAACCAGTTTTCCAACATCAACATCATTGTCCTTGTCTGGAGGAGCCCAGTAAAAGTCACCTAGGTGGAGTGTGGCAACCACCTAGGTGGCATGTAGCATGGGCATTGTTACAAACACGCAGGACTTTATTTTCTGGACAGCAGTGTCGTAGGGTACCGTGGTCAGGCATTCAATTAAGGTTTGAGCAAGCGTTGAAGATGCATTTTATCTTGTTTATTTAAAATGCTTTTGTAGAACTCACATATATCTTCACATGAAGACAAACATAATAATACAAACATACAGGTGTTACAAGTATGTAACCCTGGGCATAGCTACACATAAGACTAACACTAGTCTTCTCCTAACTCTCTGACCTGTGTCAACTGTGACCCAACCATCACCAACCGTTTTTCCACCCCAATGAAGCCATCCATGCTTAAATAGCAATACCTATCGGGTTAGTTCCACCTCTAAGCCAAACCAAGTAATTATAAATTACAGCACGTTTCTTTTCTGGAACTGAATTTGTTCTGCATTACTTCAGGTTTAGGAGGTTCACGGTGGTTGGGGCCTCCTGGACATTTTACCTCAGTTCACTGACTTGTGAACTGTGAACTTTACAGCTTTCATCACTTTTAACCCAATGTTATATTCACATCCCTATGGATAGTGTTTTACAATGCAGCTTAATGTATTGTATTGAAAAAAAATCATGTACATAGCAACTTAAGATGCAACCCATTGTTTACCAATGGTAACATTTTGAAACTGGACCTTCGTCAGACTGATGTGTTTTCAACCTAACATGTGCTATCATACTCTGATGTACCTGCACTACAGTTTGGGTGTGTCTCTGAGTTCAGAGTATAATTCAACTGTTAACTCCTATAAACTATGATAGTATATCTGTATATGATACTTGAGATAATACTTAATCTGTATAACAGCTCGTAAAAGTTGCATTGTAAAATAACACATTAATTGAAATGTATATATTTTTCATGATATAAGATTTGTCCAAGTATGAATAGTTTACTTCCCATATTCATGCTGCATTAACTTGATCCTCAGTCAGAGCAGCATGCTATTCACATTAGAATAGATATCCAATTACCCAACATGGTTTAACAGCTTCGGTTACTGTGAGAGACGGTTTAAAAACTAGAGCAGAGTGGTATATTTACACAGTGAAGGAGAGCATCACTCCTCCGCCATCGCCTAATCTCATCGGCTGGCATTTCAGAGAAACGCTCTATCCGGTCAGAACACGAGAAGAAAACCAAGCCAACTCCGAAGCACCACCATAGCTGCCCCCAATTGGACATAACACCTTGGGTTCGACGCAGTGCCAGAATCAGCAGCCGTGTGCGAGGGTGGACAATGCTGTTGTTGATTTTCTTTGTGTAGATGACAAATTGGCCCCAGCGTAAATAAATAAATAAATAAACGGAAATAGAAAAGTAAAGGAAAAACTAAACAACGCCAAAAGCGCTGTGTTCAAACAGCCAAACTTGTAGCGCTGCTTCCTCACACTGGCTTAGAGTTTTGGAAGCAATCTTTTGAGAAAGTGTTGAGGATGGGCCAGCAGCCTGGCTGCCACACAATTGGACCCATGGCTTTGATCAACGAATGGAGCGACAAAGCTTTTTAAGCTGCCATGCTAGCAAACACCCAGAGGCTCTATTGATTTTTGGATAATGTTGCTTATTTTGTTTATATTTTTCTCTGCTTTTGCGGAGTGCATGCATAATGGCTATTTGTTGTTTCCCGGTGATGTGTGTGTGTGTTTGTGTTTGGGCTTGTGTGTTTGTTGTTAGTGGAAAAGGGTCAACTTTACAGGTAACAAGAGCGAATGTGCAGCTAAACCGAATCACCGAACCTAAGGCCCCATGCTGGGATTTGTAGTTCAGAGAAATGTTATATGATGTTATATGTTATGTTCATAATGGCTGCGACCTAGAATATTCTTAAGTCAGTAACAATTGTATATTATTTATGTTCCCACACTGCAAAGCCCAGAATGTGATTGAAAGCGAACGCTTATCTGGATTGTTCCAAAACATATTCCTATCTGTGATCATGGGGGATTATGTTTTCATCGGTTGAGCGGGTGAGTTTTCTTCTTGTTTGTTATGTTTAATTATTTCCAACATTTCAAACATGTATTTGTTATTTTTCAAACCCTCCGCCCACCGTCTCCACCTCTCCAACCTACACACATCGTTGCTTGTGAATAAATTATAATAGCATACTTAGCATACCTCTATGCATTGTTAATCGACCTGGCAGACCTTCCTGTATTGATTGCGTCTATCGAGTATTAACATCGCCCTGCTGTGTGTTTTGTCGCGATGCACAGACAAACAACCAGCTGGTTTGACCCTGGCATTAAATTCCCACTCGCCTTTGAATAAATTCTAGAGGTAATAAATTGCAAATCAAAGAGCTCGGCGGGCTGCCTGATCAAAGACAAATAAAACCCTGAGACTTGGATTGTAACGTTTAAATAGGATCTAAAGACGTGGCCTTTTGGATCGTGAGCTTGGTATCCACGGAGAGCCATCGGAGATCAAAGCATCTGTTCAGCCCCCCCCCCGGCCATTCCCTGTTCAGTCCCCATTATGAAACGCTGGTGTTGGTGTGTAGCAAAGTCCCATGCTACACGCCACCTAGGTGGCTTCCATACTCCACCTATGTGACTTTCATCGGGCTCCTCCAAACAATTGGACACAGGGTAGTGATGTTGAAAGACCGGTTTATTGCAAAGGTTGAGTACGACGGTACATGCAGATGGTGCTCCATACTGCCATGTAGGAGAGCTCTCTCTGAGTATGTGTGGTGATGGCTGGTTTAACCTGTGCACACTGATTGCTTAATGTGCAACAGGTGTGCAGCCTCACCCAGCCCCAGAGTCCAATCAGTCTGACTCGGGCCAGGTGAGGCTGCTTAAACCAGCCACCATCCACACACACTCCCACATGGTGTTACAGGAATTGCATCATGATCCTGGATACATCCTGGATACATCCTGGATGTCCGCAGCAGCATGCCTCGACGCCTCCAGGCTTGAACCCTGTTACCATGTTACCAGGATTGATAAATCTGTAATCAATCATGGTAACTTATGGCATAGAGGGTTTGCTCGTATGAATCTGCAAACATATTTTATCTAATTTTTCATAAAATCTCAGTCCACCAACAATGTCTGCTATCAATGTTGAACTACAGTTGAACATAGTGATTTTGTAACATTTTCTTGAACTCTGGTTAACTTAGCGAGTTAGTAAGCATAGCCTGCATGGTTACCATTTGGACTAACAAGGGGACATCTCAAATTGAGATCAAATTATAATCCTGCTTCATGTATTGTGCAAGCAGCAAACATCTGCATGTAGATAATTTATTTAAATAATACAATAAAAACAATACAACATGTTTCAGTGTAAGATTAGGGAGGTCATGACTTACTTCATGCAAATGACACAACGGGATGCTGGGCCGCTTAAACAGATTTTAGCGGCCCATGTAATGCGGACAATTACATAAATGAATGACCATATGAATGAATGAATGAAGAAATAAATTGCTGATACTGACCAGGCTAACCAGAAATAGCTTCAGACTACGCTTGGAACTGGCTGCAGCCAGTCAATCAGCACTCCACTTCAACGGTCTCCTGAGGAGAGAGAGAGAGAGAGAGAGAGAGAGAGAGAGAGAGAGAGAGAGAGAGAGAGAGAGAGAGAGAGAGAGAGAGAGAGAGAGAGAGAGAGAGAGAGAGAGAGAGAGAGAGAGAGAGAGAGAGAGAGAGAGAGAGAGAGAGAGAGAGAGAGAGAGAGAGAGAGAGAGAGAGAGAGAGAGAGAGAGAGAGAGAGAGAGAGAGAGAGAGAGGGTTTTTTATTTTGGGCCAGTTTAGAGTTTGTGCTTCTCAATAACCGCAGGCAAGATACGGGCATTAGAAACAGAAGAATGCGAAAGAACTCACCTGTTCCAATAAGGTTTAGACGTCCACTGACAATATAAATGACACTGCTTATTATTGCAGCTTATCTGAGGTTATGGTGTGTGTGTGAGAGAAAGAGTTTCTATATGTCAGTGTTTTTGTGGGTGTGGGTGTGTTTGCATAAGTGTTTGTGTGTGTCTGGATGTGTGTTTGTGTGTCTAGCCTATTTTTGCATTCTGTTTTGATATGTGCTGTAAAGACAACAGTGCCTGTCTGACATCACTGCTCAAACTTCACCAGATCCAACTCACATTCCTGCCATCTCAGAAGTTTGACGCAGAATCCGATTCCTTTAAAAGCTTGTAATGGTCATTGCTAGCCCCTGTTATTGCACGTCAAGCCCCATGCCTTTCATGCTGGGAATCTGGAAATGTTTCAGTGACAGCTAAATTATGCTTAATATGAATAAGAAAAAAAGACCAGCCTAAGCAAATCTCAGTCTATATACTTTTATTAATAACAATAATAATATTTGTATTTTTACAGAACCTTCCAATACAACTCACAAACGACAATCAAAATGTTGCTGAAATCAATAGAACAATCATTAACAGAATAAAATTGCCCATTAACAAAATAGTGAGCTATTCAGGCTAAAGTTATTGATGTATGTGTCTGCGTGTTTTATAGTAGTTACAGTGTACACTTGTAAACTATGCAATTGTGTAACAGTGTACAGGTGTGTTAGTCTATACATGTGTTACAATGTAGGTGTGTGTATTAGTCTATAAGTGTGTTACAATGTAGGTGTGTGTATTAGTCTATGTTAGTGTATTTGCGGGTACCGGTGTGTGTATTAGACTATGTAAACATATTGGCCTGTACAGGTGCGTGTTACAGTGTGGTATGATGTGGAGCAAGGTAGGCAGAGTGCATGCTGGGTGTTGAGTCATGAAAGTTTCATAGCGTAGGGGCTGGGGAGGGAGGGTGGGGTGGGGTGGTATAGCGCCGGTAGGGGTCCTGTTTGAGCTAAATCACCCCGAGGTCATAAACACTTAAAGTACAGCAGACACCTCAGAAAAACATTTCCCATGGGCCCTCTCTCTCACTCTCTCTCTCTCGCTCTCACTTTCTCACTCTCCTTCCCTCTCTTTTCCTTCCTTACTCTCTCTCTCTCCCCCTCCCTTGGGTGCTCTCTCTTTCTCTCTCACCTTTGTCTCCCTCACTGCCCCTCTTTCTCCATCCCTCTTCCTTCTGTCTCCATCTTTGTGCTGCTGCCCCGTGTCCTACGTTAACCTCTACCACGCAGTAGGACGTAGCTGTCACGTGCATGTGTGTGCATACACACACACACAACATACCACACGCACACGCACACACACACACACACACACACACACACACACACACACACACACACACACACACACACTCAGACTCTCTCTCGCTCTCTCTCTCTCTCTCTCTCTCTCTCTCTCTCTCTCTCTCTCTCTCTCTCTCTCTCTCTCTCTCTGTGGATTCTAAATCATGAGGTGTTCAGGGGAAGGGGCGGGGGTGAAATAAAAATCGTGTAGCGCGCTCACTCCCAACGACATCATCATCACATACCTCTCCCTCTTTACCTAACTCCCCATCCACCTCACTTATTATGTTAGGTGGAGGAGAAGGGAGGGATGGCCACGGTGAGGAGGGGTGCACTAGGTGGGGGAAGGTTTATATGTGAGGTACAATATCAAACAATATGAAGGCGTTACTCATAACGTTACATCTTTCCTGAATTGTCCAAGTCTGCTGTACTTCGATGATGGACGTTTATTACAGACTAGTGAATGGTACCGCCCGGCAGCTTTGAAAAGCACCACACAAACCTGGCTACCCCCTGCAAACTTTCCTTAAAGGTGCACATATATGTCTTGCTTGCATATTTATTACCCAATGCAGTGGATGCTGGGTAATGCTAATGTTTACATTTGCATGGTCCCCCCCCCCCATTTAATAATGTTTTAATTAATCTATATTTTATATAAAATGCTGGTAACTCAGTGCTAGTTCAGATAATCAGCCACAATTCAGACATCATGAGTTGGACAGGAGTGCTGAAATGTGTGGAGATAGTGTCTTCTGCTCTTTGTTTTTTCCAATCATGTTGTTGGGCGGGATGGGGTCTCTAAGCATGTGCGACATGAGGTTCCTGCCGGAAACAAACCCAAACTGCCAATCAGTCCCATGAGAATATCTTCCAAGGTATTTAGAGAAATGTGATGAATCCTCAGCCATCGCTGTTTAGATTAAATGTGTCTTCATGTGATTTTCATCAGTAGGAACCCATGGTAACACATATGGAACAGGGAGGGCTAAAAACTGAACACATTCCCCTGGGAACATTTGGCGGAGATTAATGTAAAATAAACATAACAACGAAAGTCCATTCCCATAATTGGCAAGATATCCAAGAATCCAAATACCCCAAATGTTCTTCAGTATGAATCTACACGTAAGAGATTCATACAGTTGGTCTACTAAATCATTTTGAAGTAGGCTGATTTTGTTTTAAGTATTTTTATGTATTAAGGATATTTTTTAATGTGTTTTTGATTGTGATCTCTTGCACAATCCTATGCTATCTCTGAGTATTCATAATAAACCATATCACCCATTCTATTATACCGTATATCAAACACTCACAAATTGTGTTGAAGTTCCTGCCTTCCGGCATTAAATCACTTGACACGTACGGGAGAAACGGGCATAAATTGCATATTTGTGTCTCAGTAGCTCCTCAATAACCAACCACCAAGACTTAACGTAGCGTGAAGCGCCATCCCAGGGTCAAAGATACAGCCGTATAATCACATTGTGGAACACAATATATAAAAACAAACAAACTGCCTTCCTCAGGATTGTCATTTTCCAATGTTTGCTTGACCTTTGGGAGCAGATTAAATAATTCTGCAAAGGTTGCAAGAGGAATTAAAGATCCTGCAACCCTGCAGACCCAACACAACACTCTATTTTTCTCTGTATATATCTCTATCTACCCCTCTATCTGTTTATCTCTCTCACTCTATTTATCTCTATATATCTCTCTCTACCTGTCTTTTTCTATTTTTCTCTCCTTTTCTCTCTTTTTCTCTACTGCTCTTTTTCAATCTGTCTAGTTCTCTCTCTCTCTCTTCCCATCTCTCTCTCCCACTCAAACAATCTTTAAAGGTGTGTTGCTCTCTTCAGCCACCATTACACACATGCAAAGGTGAAGTGGTGTTTATGCTGATATGTGTAGCTTGACTCAGAGCTCTCAGCACGACCTCCTCCTGACACTCTCTCCACCCATCGCCCCTACTTTACTAGAATGTTAGTGTTGGCATTCTGACGGCACTGCCTCCAAAACACAAGCTGGGCTCATTCCTAAGAGAGCTGTCTTGCTAGTGTTAGTGTGTTGTTGAAGTGCTGCTGCTATGCTAAATGGTTGCTATACTAAATAGCTATTTTGCTAAAATAGCTACTATGCTAAATGGCTACTTCTCTTAATTGCTATTATGCTAAATTGCTACTGCGCTTAATGTCTCCTATGCTAAATAGCCAACTATGCTAAATAGCTACTATGCTAAACAGCTATCCTGCTGTATGGCTAACTGTGCTAAATTGCAGTATTTTACTTGGAATGAAAAGCATAGCAAAAAAAAAATAATAATAACATTATAAACTATTTCTTTCCAAAACAGTCCCACAAATAAAGTTTAGGTATAGGTACTAAAATAAGCAATGGGTGCGATTGGAGCGCTCCTGAATAGTGATGGATGTGCTTGTATGGATCCTGCTGCTGGTGGCATGATGAAACCCTCCCTCTGTGCATCTCGTGACATAACTCAAGCGAGTGCTTAAAGATGCCAGGTGCTTAAAGATAACTGCCACTGTCTGTGACATCCTATCATTTCCCCCCATCAGTCTCACGAGTGGAAAAAGGCTATCAACAGCAGAGGGGGAATGAAAACACGTAGAGAGGGAGCTGGTAGGTTGAGATGAAGGGCTGATAAACAGAGAGGAGCTGGATGGAGGTCTCTCCTGTTTGGTACCCTTTGTGTTTGATCCTAGCAGGTGACCTACTTCAAAGGTCACCCTCTGTTCGAGGTGTTTGAGCCACATATACTAGCTACACAGTATGGATCATAGCAGGTGAACCTATGGTGTTATAGAGCTAAAGGGGTTTTGAACATAAACTGTAAGCAGTACTGTTCTTATGTACAGGAACATGGTGATGATGATTATGTTTTAGAACTCCAACATTCTCTACACATTATTTCAATGTTAATTAATTAAATAAATAAATAAATATATTTTTCTATGACATTCTCTCATTTGTTTTTGCAATAAAAGCTATTTAAAATAGCTTTAAAACTATAGCTTCAAACGGCATCAAGAGAATAGTCGCTAGTGTATTTCCAGCAGCATATCAGTTCTGCCTATAGCCTTCTTATCAAATCACTATTCAAAGTACCTGGTGAAGTTTTAGTAATTTAAGCTGGAAACCAGGAGTAATGTAATGGTGAGGGTAGCAATAGCCTTTGGTCCAGATCTTTAGTGACTCAATTATTCTTAGAAATGTTAACTCACTTCCAATTACTTTGATCATGTGTTTTGCTTTCTCATGCCTGAGATAATAACTTATTACATTTCTTCCAATTTGGTTACATTAGTGTTAGCGGGGCTAGCGTGCTGGAAGGCTAGCGGCACTTTACCTATAAATCCAATCTAAAATAATCTAACCAGATTTCAGAAGCAGGTTTGCTTTTATTAAACAGCAGTGGCCGTCATCTCGAAAAGGGGGGGGGGGGGCACTTTCAACTGTCTCAAGGCAGTTCGTGGAGTTCTTGCCAATTCTTTCAACACTGTTCTCTGTATTATTTTAATGCAGCCATTGATAATCTCGGAAATGTGTGTGTGTGTGTGTGTGTGTGTGTGTGTGTGTGTGTGTATATGTGTGTGTGTGTGTGTGTGTGTGTGTGTGTGTGTGTGTGTGCAATTGTGCTTGTAAGAGCTGTTGGAGGGGGCATGTTGTGCAGAGAGGTTTAAGTGAAAACTCCTTCTCACCATATCAATAGGTATGCCTTGCTGCTTTTACTTGTATTGCCCCCTAGCCAACCTGGTTTAATGACTGAAGAGGAAAGCAGGAAAGAAAGGGAACACCTAATATTGTTGTGTCCGTGTCAAACCCGGGTATAGAGCATTGATCTCTGTCTGACGGACGTGCTGAAGATATCCGCCCGCAGACCTAATACTTTCCACTCGCATTCTCTTTGTCTGGGAAAGGCTGATACAAGCTTAAATGGCAGGGGTTTCATCAAGTGGAGCCCCAACCGAGGGGAACATTGTTCTCTGGTCCACCTGCATTGGGTTTGATAAACCACTGGTCACACGGCAGTGGCATCCCACCTCTAAGTACGATACAATACATGCCATTACAGCTGCGTACTGGTGAGGGTTTCAACCCAGGTGTTTGTTAAGTCACGTTTTTAATCAGTTCTTGCTGAACATACAAGGCTAACATACAAATGATACGTAGGATTTCTTTCTTCTGGGGAAAAATAATGAATAAATAACACAAATACACACACACACATACACATACACACACACACACACACACACACACACACACACACACACACACACACACACACACACACACACACACACACACACACACACTAATGAAGATGAATGCGTGGCAACTGTTCCCGGCTTTTAGCACCATGGACAGCGCACGCACGGCTCCTCGCGGTCCTTTGAATGCGTCTCGCGCTTTTAGCTGATTAGCAGTGAATAAAACATTCTCACGCGATACCAGCAAAAAACAGCATCGCTCGTGTCTTCGTGATGCACCGTTACAGTTGAGTGACAAATATACTCCGCAGTTGTATTCGTTTGACTGCAACTCTTAATTCGATCATCAAAAGCGACACAAAGACGCAGACTTGCACGCACGCACGTATTCAAACACACACGCGCGCGCGTGCGCGCACACACACACACAATATGCATCACTTCGCGGCTCTCAGTTCTTAACGACAGTTAAATCTCTCTCCCTCTCTGTATCTGTGGGTCTCTCTCTCTATCTTTCTCTCTCTCTCTCTTTCTCTCTCTCTGTCTCTCTCTTTTTGTCTCTCTCTCTTGCTCTCTCTGTCTCTCTCTTCCATTTCCTGGGGTGATGCGAGTGCTGTGTGCGCTGGCTTCTCGTCGGTCCGTCTACAGCCTCGCAGTGTTGAGCCGTGACGGATCCCTCCTGTTTAAGATTCCGCAGTTGACCAAACGCCGCTTGCTCGCTGCCTTCCACAAGCTTTTTTCGACTTGCTTATTTCATTATTTTTCAAACGGGCTGCACGGATCGTATCGTCATCAGGATCCAATTCAAAGACACTAAGTTTTAATTCAAGGAGTTTACAATGACGGCGACCAAGGAGCAGCCTAACCAGAGACAGAATCAGCCGCAATCAGACGAGGTTGGTGGTGTGTGTTATCTGTCTAGTGAGAGATGATCCGTGTCCTCTTCACGCCTTCTCATGTGCCGTCTTGATTGTTTAGAATTTTTTTCGCAAGGTCACTTGAAACGTTATCATCAACAGTACAAAGTGCACAGTAGGGTATCCACATGCCAATGACTGGCCCAAACAGTTATATGTGCTAAATCGTTGGCACTTGATTGTGTTAGCCTTCATATCTAATAGTCCATAGTTAAATGTTGAATAGGACATAGGCAATTACAAGGCGTTTTCATAGCACTTGGCTATAGTTATATACCATACGGATTGTCTGTTCTTATAAATCATTTGATCATCATTAAAAATAAGACGCTCTCCGAATGATGACGTGAGTGTGACAGCCCGCACGATCCAATGTAATCTTTATGAGCTAATGTTGTTTGAATGAGCAGCAAATAGAGCGTATGCGCCGTCCGGCCGAGGCACGATGATGCTGAACATGGACAGCTAATACATATGAAAGAGAGCGGGAGAGAAGTGTGAGATAGAGAGAGGGAGTGGGTTAGAGAAACGGAGAGGAGGGGGGGGGGGGGGGGGGGGGGGGCGGGGGAAAGCGAGCGTATTGTAATTCAGCCCTTGTTCCCGCCAGCAGCCACCGATACCTTGAAAAAGAGGAGACGCGTGAAAATTACTCGAAATGAGAACAGAGCAAATCCTAATTTCACTTCTAAACGTCCCAGAGATCCCGTGCTACGTACGCTGTGATTTGATCGCAGTGCTTTGACTCAGTAATCCAGACACGTCCCAGTCTTATAGGGCAGTCGCATCAGGGTCGACAATTCACACCACATGACAATTACAACCATATAAAAAAAAAAAAGTGGAGAATATCATGCAACAATCTGTTGTGTAACTCTTGATGACATCATGGATGGTGTCGGACGGGTTTTGAACCTCACAGCCACGTCGTTGTCCGCCGTCACTTATTTCGACGTATTGATTCTGCGTTTTCTAAAGTGCTCTACGTCAGCCACAACAGGTCCCATGTCATCGTTTTCCAATAGACGTCATCAGACTTTAATTACATGTATGATATAAATGAAATCCCTTATTTTTTCCTGCCTTTCTGCGCGGTTCCCCTCAATACCTATTACCTATTAATCGACAGGTCTCTTAATTGAATGAGGCGCTTAGGCTTTTATTGTGACAAATCACAACATTAAATGTAGTCTTGTTACAAATTTTGCCAGACATATTGCATGTCTTGCTCCTATGCTCTTGTGTGTGTGTGTGTGTGTGTGTGTGTATAGACACACACACACACATATAAAAACACACACAGTTTGTGTATGTTTGTCATTCCATTTGTTTAATTTATTTATTGTGTTAATTATATATGCCTACACATCCTCAAAAACAGCTCACTTTTATAGCCTCATCTTCCGGACGTTCTTCTAGACTAGATTAAAGCACGTATGTGTTGTTCTGCCCCAAGTCCATGTCAGTGTTCTGTGTGTGTGTGTGTGTGTGTGTGCATGTGTGTTTGTGTGTGTGCGTGTGTTTGTGTGTGCCTGGTTTATATAAACACAATTGCATATTTGATGACCCTACTCCAGGCGAGTCAGCGGCTGTCGTTCCGAAAGGCGGCCGTGTCATGCTAACGTCATGCTAACGTCATGCTAACGTCATGCTAGCTGCTGAACACAGAGGGGCTATGGAGTGTGGTCGAGCAGTGAGGGAATAACAAGCTACTTATGTCACCACTGGCAACTGGTGTTGTCAAGAGCATAGGAGCATTTACAGAGGGCATTCTGGATCAAAGTTTCACGACAACACCGAGGGAATGTCAAATGGACAAAGAGAAAGAGAGAGAGAGAGAGAGAGAGAGACAGAGAGAGAGAGAGAGAAGGATAGAATGATGGGACGAACGATGAAGTGACAGAGAGAGAGCTAGAGAGGGATGTGATCTTTTGTGTAACCAAGGGCAGTACCTAGATGATTGAAACACTAGCGTTTCCAGCCTCTATACTCCTCTCAGGCACTATATAGTCATCTATTCCTAGAAACAATATATACGTATCTCCTTTTTTTTTTTTTACTTGGCCATGATAACTTTTCATGTCTAACCGGCAGGAGATTTAGAGGGAGGCCACAAACCGCAGTGCTCTCGAACGCTCACTATTTTGTTTATATACTTCTGTATACTTATATACTTCTGTCCTCAGCACCTGAGGCACTGAGACAAGAACACTCTACAAAAATCCCCAAAGCACTGCGGTGCATCATCTGTGACCGTGTCTGATCCAGCCACTGTTTCTAGCAATGTTTCTCCCAAGGATCCATCCAGAACCATCAAGTTATTTAATCAGTCCACTAACTACAAATTGGAAACTAGAAACTAAACAAGAGCAGGAATTAAAATCCCATCTGCCCCCACAGATGTAATACACGAAACCAGTGACGACGCGAGAAAAAAAGTAATATAGTTCATCGTATCACCTCCAGTCTAATCTAAAGCGACCCTCAACGCCATGCGCCATGCTGCAAACACTGATTTCTTTTTTTCCAAATCCCCCCACATCCCCCCCTCCCCCACAAGGAGAGCCCAGCCCAGACTCCTTTTGGCTCCGTCTGGACTCACACTGTGCCCTGGCTCACTCCTGTAAACCACACACTTGACCGCAGCAGACTGCGGGCTTGACCTTCTAGGGCAGACCTGTGACTAACCAGGCGTCCTCCTCTGTTCAACGTGTGTGTGTGTGTGGCGGGGGGTCTATCACCAGTAGCTGGTGGATGCCTCCTTCTTGACTTTGTTAATGGAGTCTCTCTCTCTCTCTCTCTCTCTCTCTCTCTCTCTCTCTCTCTCTCTCTCTCTCTCTCTCTCTCTCTCTCTCTCTCTCTCTCTCTCTCTCTCTCTCTCTCTCTCTCTCTCTCTCTCTCTCTCTCTCTCTCTCTCGTCGTGTGTATTGTGTTAAAGCATTAGTGCATGCTGGGATACTGTGGCACCAGGGAGACTAACCCTAATAAAGCATGAGTAGAGGGCACACACAGGAGAGGGGAGGGGGTGGGGTGGGGAGGAAGAAGGGAGGAAAGGAGATGAGAAAGTTCAAGAGAAGAGGAGAGGAAAGAGAAGGGGGAGCAACAAGAAGAGAAGATGCAAGGAGAGGTTGGGAGAACACAATTGGAGATTGGAGTGATGAGGGGAGGAGAAGAGAGGTGGAGGAAAGGAGGAAAGGGGGGGAGTGAGAGGAAAGTGAAGGAGAGGAGGAGGTATAAAACGAGAGGCAGTGAGATGAGAGGAGGGGAGGATTGTGAGGAGGGCAAATGAGGAGGGAGAGGAGTGGAGGTTGGGAGAGTGGAGGAGAAAGAGGAAGGCGGTCTCCACGGATGCAATGCTACAACAGAGGAGATGAGAGGGGGGGGGGCAGGATGAGAGCAGAATGAAGATGAGGCTGGAGAGGCTTGCAGAGGAGCATGAAGAGGGGAGGAGAGGAGGGAGATGGGATGAGTGGGTAAGGGGGAGATGCAGGAAGAGGAGGAGGAGGAGGAGATGCAGTAGTGGGAGGGGGGAGAATAGGAGATGTGAGTGGAGAGGAAACTGGAGAGGAATGGAGATGAAGACAGAGAGAAGACGGTGAGAATCGGGGGGAGGTGACAAGAGAAGGGATGGAGAGGAGATGAGTGCTAGAGGAGGAAGATCAAAGGGCAAGAGTGGAATGGAGAGAATCCGAAGAAGAGGGAGGCATGATACTAAATATCTCACCGCTAAATATTGTCAGTAAAAAAAAAGAGAAAATCGATATAGAATTCTGCACATTTTACGTTCTCCGGGAGGCCAATCAGAAGTTGAGAGGCAGTAGCCAAGTTTGGCTTGACCCACACTGCTCCTCAATGTGTGCATGTGATGGTCTGCATTTTAACATGCTGGACGCGGAAATCGGAGGAATCCATGGAAATAAGAGGGGAGGAGGTGAGAAGAGGGCTGACAGCGCAGATGGAAGGAGGAGGCGTGAATATACTTTATCCAAAGAATTAGGAGACAATGTTATCCAAAGTCACTTAGAGTAAATTCAGAGGCATTCCGTTAAAAAGCAGTCTGGGGTAAGCTGTATGCTGCGGTCCTTCAGGAATCGAAAGTGGACGCTTCGGCTGGGAGTGGCACACCCTAGCCACTATGCTACCCTGACCTCAGCTGGGTATCATGGGACAGGTTCTGGAACAGGGCAGTAAGGGTAATGCAAAATGAAGTAGGGGGGAGAGAGAGAGACAAACGTAGAATGGACATGGACAGAAGGGAAGGACAGAGCAGAGCATGGGTAAATGCAAAGGCTGGTCGATTAGGGTTAGCTGGTCCCCCAATTCCTGACTGCAAATTCAACCCTTATCTGCCATCATTTAGTAAAAAATTTCAGGTCTTTTGACTTGACGATTATCTTTAAAGGGCACCTATTACACGTCTAGCACTCCCATCCAAGGAGGAGTTCCTGCTACAATATTCAGACATAAAGGGTAATCGAGTTCCTAATTTCATTAAAATACAATATAACTAATTTTTTTTTGTATAATACTACCTAGCTAATACGGATTGCTTTGTTACGTAATGAGCATAAATGACATAAGTGTGGGGGACAGCAGAACAGGAAGAATACGATGCATGCCAAGTCATCTGTCACTACTACCAGCCCATCATCCCAGGGGAGAGATGAAGTTTGGTGTTTGTGCTCAGAAACACACACACACACACACACACACACACACACACACACACACACACACTTGAACATTTTAGAGAAGTGCTGAGGTCAGTCATCGATCGTCCTCCTCCTGGTAACATCATCAAAGCCTCGTTCAAACGACATGACTGCTCTTGGTAAACCTGGGTAGCAGTTCCTCTCTCTCTCTCACTTTCTTTATATTTATCTTTCTTTGTCTCTTTCTTTATATTTATCTTTCTCTCTCTCTGACCTCCTCTCTTTCTCTCGCTCTTCTCTACCTCTCTTACTCTGTGCCTTCCTCTCCTCATCTGTTCCCCCTTCTGTTACTACTTGGTGATGTATATTCCCCTCTCTCCTCCCCTTTGTTCTATCTCTCTATTCCTCTAGCCACCCAAAAATACAAAGATAACAAGCAGAAGTGTTGGCTGATAAGTTACTTGCCAGTGTCACTGAAAGAAAATTCTTTAAAAGTCAAAAAATTAAAAGATTTAAAACCATGTACAAACTATAAATATAGCACAAATCGAACAATACAATGGAATGAAAAATGTCATTTAATATCGTCAGCTCCACTCTGTACATGTTACCCTTGACCGCAGGACGAGGGGTTTAACTTTTGACTGCACTCTAGCTTTAGGAAACGCTGCGTCCAACGTAATCAGTGGAGCGGTAGAGACACTCTGGGGGCCCGCACGCCGTGGATGACCAGATCTGAGGGATCAGTTACCGTTGTGGCAGTCCTCTCTCTCCCACAACCTGGCTCCCTGCCGCTCCTCGCTCCGGACCCCCCACCCCCCACTCCCACACTAATTCCTCCTCAACTAGCAATTTTATAGCTGAGTGCCGCTGGCTCCTTCAATGTCACCTACGTCTGAAAGAAAAAACACCCCAGAATACCCTAAGAAATAGGAAAGGAAAAAGTAGGACACAGGGCTACTCTCTGGTAATGCAGAGAGCGACGATTTCCTGTTTCTGTAGATCTTCCTTCCCTTGCCCTTTTTTGGTATTTGTCTTTCCAGAAAGTGAATCTGTTTTGGAATTGAGATGAAAATGGCTGGATTGTGATTGGCGATCCTCAAGGGGTCTTGACGAGGACTGTGTTCTGGTGTGTCAAATTGTGTTCCATCAGCGGTTTGTCTGTAGGGGGTAGAGATAGACAAAGACTTCATGGCAGTCGCTATGAAATTTACACCAAATCACATTTTAATGTGCATGGCAGCTTTCTGTCGCAGTCTAACTGCTGATTAATAAAATGTACTTTATTGTCCCGTGCTCCTACACATGGAGACTATCTAGACTAGATAGGTGGTCTGAGGTTCTAATCAGCTATTTGAAGTGATGAATCCCATCCAGCACAGCTCATTAGCTCTACTCCAACCGTTGTTCTCTCTAATGCGCGATTTTATGCGCATTGCTGGTTTGTTCACACCTTCGACAAGGCTAGGATGAGTCTTGGAGTATTTGTAGTGTTAGAACACACTTGTTATTATGCTACCGTGTTGCCTAACTCCTATCTGGACATAATGTATTTTGCACTCATGCTTCACATCTATAAAGATTGTGCACGACAATTGTGACTTTTTTGCTGACTTTTCTTGTTAGATATTGGAACTGGAAGTAAACATAATGCCCCATCTACAACTACATCACTCTCCTCTGATGCCTTTTAGAGAACATGCATTCAGCTTAATTTGTGTTCTGGGATACTAGGCCTGCAATATTGTTTTATTTGGCCATCTATTATGGACTGGTGCTTTTTCAGTTGATGTGTACTGCTGCTCTTTTCCTCTGCTCAGTGAGATGTGCAGTGTGGCCTAATCACAGATCTGAGTATTAATTTCTAGGCACACAGAAAAAGGGCTGTTGCTTGCCATGCAATACAAAAGGTACTGAGTAGTCCTAGTCAACACCTATTGATTATTTTACGTTGACCGCTTCCTTCTGGTGTGCAGTTTTCTGTTCAGCATGCCTGGTATGAAATGTGTGTGTGTGTTTCCTTCTGTTGTTCTGTCACTGTGGAGACACACACACACACACACACACACACACACAGTTTATGAGTTTATGGGCTGCCTCGTTGTAGTTCTGCCTGGACATTTGTGTTACTTGTGCTTATCTTTTTTAAGTACTTGAATTGACCTGAATTATTTTAATTGAAGCTATTCTGTAATTTATTTTAATTTATTTTATTGATTGGATGAACTATAATTTGCCTAAAGATGATTATTTTGTATTTTTGTCTATGTGATTGTTGTCTTGTGTTAAAAAATGAATCAGACGTTACTCAACAGTTACTCAGTACTTTTTTCACCAAGTACTTTTTTACTCTTACTCAACTAATTATTTGGATGACTACTTTTTACTTTTACTTGAGTCATATTATTCTGAAGTAACAGTACTTTTACTTCAGTACAATTTTTGGCTACTCTACCCACCTCTGTTTCTATGCAATGGTATCAAGCAGATTTTACATTGCACATTGAGCCATACAAAACATATAAATCAGCACATAAATATTGATATTCAAAAAAGCACTAGCTGAAGGAATTAAAGCAAATGGTAAAATGCTAAACCGCCAGTATACATCGCTGGCAACCTAAAAGGGTTGTAATAGTCATATATTCACAGTTCTAAAGACCAAACTGGCTGACCTGTTTGTGTTGGAAATACTGCAGCTAAAAATCAATGTTCCAGAGGTGAGAAGTCATGCTTTATGGCCAGCACGCTCTGGTGCTGGCTTGGAGGGCGCTTGACTTTTCCTCTAAGACCTTTTTTTATTTCTATTCTGTGTCATTCTATTATGATGCGAGGTGTGGACATCATTACCATAATATGGTAATGAAAAACCTTTGACAGGGCAACCATTCTTCAATGGTTGCCCTGTCAAAGGTTTTCAGTTGCTCAAATGCCCCCCCCCCCCCTTCATGCTGTGTTTTAACACCCTGGAGACTTTTTCACACAGACGCGCATCTGTTTTACTAATTTTAGGAAGAGCATTTCTTCCCCTTTACTTTTTTCAAACCACTTAAACAATTGTACAGGAACAGAGGCAGAGCCTAGAACTGGTCACTGGTAAGTGGAGCACATCTGTCACAAATCACTAGCTGAACCCAAATGCTGACACAGGAATCCAGCAAGTAGGTGAATAATAATGTTTTTATGCTGCTATTAGGGAGAGGGATAGGAACACAGAGATCCAGGCGGCTGAACAGAGGGGTTACCGGAAGCGAGCGCTGGTAGGCGGGTTGGTGATCAAGCGAGGTTGGAACCGTGTGCTACTCCGAATGAGACAACAATCCTGCAAAGAATGGAAGTAGTTGACGGGTTCTTGTAGGCAGAGGGTGCAGGGAGAGTTGATTAGGGCATTGCATACAGCTGTGTAGGATGGTGCAAGCAGAGTCATGTAGGCGGAGTTGTGACAACATTAATCAATCAGAATTGTATTTAACTTGCATTTGTTTAAACCACGTGTAAAAGGACCAACAGAATTGTTTCTATTATATATACAGTGTTATACATTGAGTATGATTGTGGACAAATGAATGAACTATGATTTGGGACCAAATGAGATACCACATATTTTCATATTGAGTATTAATACAAACAACAACATGCAATAATAGTAAGTGGAAGATAATCTGCGAATGTTACTACACTGAATCTGTATGCATGACAAATATAGCTATGGCAGATCACAGTTACATGAAGGCACGAGCAACTTAATAAAGCTTCCTTGCAGCCTTTAAATTGAAATGAAGTGACTCGCATTAAAATAGATTAGATTATCTCTCTCTGTGTGATTGGCTTTGGTTCTAGGTTTCTAGGACTGTTTCTTTGATGTGTCATTCACAATGCTTACGTCAACTGTGTATGTTTGTATGTTATCTGTTCCTGTATGTTGAGGATGCTGCCATCTTGGCCAGCTCTTTCAAAGAACAGCTCATTTTACTAATTTGAAGACAAACTGGTGGCTGGAGAGAGACAACGAGCTACAGACTCCACCACCAAGCCATGGCTGCAGTCGTCGCTTTTAAACAAGAGCAGACTAAATAAAGTGGATGCATTATTTAGTCTGGGGTCTGTTCCAGGCTATTTTCAACTGTGTGTATTTGGGAGGATATGCATTTTACTACACTGAAGGACTTCTGTACTTCTATGCTTACATATACAGTAGATACATTCCAAACCCATCTTTGGCTTGTCTGTTAGTGCATTTATCAAACAGGAAGAGGCTTTCGCTGTATTGCTACATATTATCCTATATATGGGCTAGGTTTCTCTACCCCAAAGAATATACATATTAGAATATGTATATGAGAGAGAAAACGTTTGAAGGTGCCATATAGGTAAGCTTTAAGATTTAAGCTGTAGGTAAGATATAATTTGTAAGAAATACCATAGTGTCTTGTCAGCTGTTTGTCAGTGATATAATCTGTGAATGATCTGTTGACTGAGCGCCTGCCTCTGTATGAGACAATTTAGATTTTAGACCGCTCCCAGCAAATTTCTGACCAATCAAGGCATCTCTGAGTGGTTCAGGGAATCCATATTTCCTGTCAATCACATGTGCGTACACTGTGTTATCTCAAGGGCAGAGAAATGTAGGGAGAGAGGGAGCAAAGAGGGTGCGTTTCTTTCGGGTTGTTTATTTTCAAAATGTTGCTCTCACTTTTCCACCCTTTCTCTCTTTACTACACACAAATCCTACATACAGCACTTTTAACTACCATAATAAAAGAAAAGAGGTTTATTTCCAACGCTCATTATTAATCACGTTATGACACCAGAACTGGCAGTACAGTACAGGCCCAGTCATCGGAAACCAATAGCCCGGTGTTCGTGACTAATTGAGAATGGCCTCAACATGATTAAAGCGGCGTTGCTCAGCTAATGTAAATGCACTACAATGGTGACGACATACGGCTTAATGTGCCATTTCTGATTAGCTAGGGGGTCTATTTCATGGGTCAATCCACGCGACAGCAGTAGCACATACGCATACTTTGTTTGTCCGGGGTCATCAACGCAACATGAGACATCCCGAGGAGAGACATTACAAGGCCAACAAACCAGACGTCTGTTGTGATGGCATACAAAAATACATCGATACTTTCCTCTGTTTGGCTGGGCTGTCGTCGTGAAGATGGCTTCTCTGGCAAGATGGGCCCCATGTCATTTCTCACAGTGTCTACAAGGTCAGGGGCTAGGCAAGGGTAAGATCCCCTTGCTCTATTAATAGCCTGGCTCCGCTCTCATTGCAGAGCTCTCTGTGTTCACAGGCTCACGCACCTGAACACACACACACACACACACACACACATACACATGCCCCCCCCCCACACACACACACACACACACATGCACACACACACACATGCCTACGCACACACACACACACACACACACACACACTCACACACACACATGCCCACACACACACACATATACAAACACACACACACGCTCACGCACACCTAAGTGTAAGTGAACTACCTGTTTCAGGTCAAATTCAAACATGAATTCGAAAAAATATTGTTTTTTGGCTGAGAGTTCCTGGAAGGTGGGGGAGGTGTTATTCCCATGATGACGACCCACACCTACTTTGTGATATATAAACTAGAGCATGTCGTTGAGGAAGAGCATTCTAATGAGCGGTGTTGTATATGAAATGCGTCACACACCGTGGGGTTAAACTACTAAGTGTCCGAGAACCTTAACCCTCTTGAATGCAGCCATCTACATTTACCACTCCCCAGACGGGGCTCCACACACACACACACACACACACACACACACACACACACACACACACACACACACACACACACACACACACACACACACACACACACACACACACACACACGGGTGTTGGCAAACCCTCTTGGCCTCTGTGTCACTTTGTCATAAGGCGATGTCATGAAAAAAGTTCAGAGCAGAATAGAACGTTCACAGATCAGTTTGTTCTGCATTATGCAAAACAAACAGTGACATACAGCATATCACACTATGTGTAACATCAGAGAAGACTTACTAAAGATTTTTTGGTGTACTAGCATGTCTCACATGCACACACAGATCAGCACATTCACGCACACTTGACGCACACTTGACGCACGCACACACACACACACACACACACACACACACACACACACACACACACACACACACACACACACACACACACACACACACTACATTTCAAGAACAATACTCCTACAGACACATATGGTCAAGTTGCACAGCATCTGGAAAAGTTACTCAGGGAGCATTGTTTGCATGTAAATGTCTGAATATATAGCAGCACGTCCAGCTGGTTCCCTTTCACCGTCCCATTCCCTCTCTCTCTCTTTCACTCTCTCTCTTTCTCTCTCTTTCTCTCCCTCACTCTCCCTCTCTTGCGATGTGTTTCAAATTTTCTGAATGAGAACAGGAGCTCCCTGCTCATGATACTTGCGCCCATTTCTTGCTGTGGTTTGGCTGCAGGATTCAGGAACACAAAGCTTCACCTGAAAGCGCTGAGATTATGAGTGATCACCGTTCAGCTCAGCGCATAGTCTCTGAATGTGTCGTTGTGTGACAAGACCAGAAGAGATGTGAAGCAGTCCTATGAAACTAAACTAGATTGATATAACAAAGACACTCACTCACTCACACTCTCTCTCTCTCTCTCTCTCTCTCTCTCTCTCTCTCTCTCTCTCTCTCTCTCTCTCTCTCTCTCTCTCTCTCTCTCTCTCTCTCTCTCTCTCTTCTCTCTCTCTCTCTCTCTCTCTCTCTCTCACACACACTCACACACTCACACACTCACACACTCACACACACACACACACACACACACACACACACACACACACACACACACACACACACACACACACATACATACACAGTGAGGCTGTAAATACAGTTCTTGATGATGGTATTTGTGAAGTGTGGGAGTGTGTGTGGATGGTGGCTGGTTTAAGCAGCCTCACCTGGCCCGAGTCAGACTGATTGGACTCTGGGGCTGGGTGGGGCTGCACACCTGTTGCACATTGAGCAATCAGTGTGCACAGGTTAAGCCAGCCACCACCCTACACACTCAGAGAGAGCTCTCTGGCATGGTAGCATGGAGCACCAGCTGCATGCCTCATTATATGCAACCATTACAATAAACCGGATATTCAACATCACCACCCTGTGTCCGTTGGTTTGGAGGAGCCCGAGGAAAGTCACCTAGGTGGAGTGACAAAAGCCACCTAGGTGGCATGTAGTAGTGGACATTGCTACATGAAGCTGTATGGATTACTACTCTGTCACACAACTATGCAAGCTAGGCCATGCCTGATTGCATCTTTGGTCATAACTCCTGATCAATTCCTAATCAATATAACTATCTATTTAATTCTCTTTAGCTATTAGTTAGTGTAGAGCATTTGTCTATTCTCCAGGTGCTTCTGAATAATTTGTGAATAACAATTACAGCAGAGTATGTATTAGCACAGGGAATCTGGTTTCAGCTTTATTCTGCCTAGTGTGTGGTTTGGTCTCTTAAACTGTTTAGCTTGTTATGCTACCATTTTGGCACCTATCGCACTACAAGTCATCCTGGAAGAGGGATCCCTCTTCCCCTTCCTTGATAGGGTTAGAGTGCTGTCATAAAACATAGCTTGTCCGCCTTGAGCCTTGAGACTGTAACTGAGATTAAGGGCCACACAAATATTGTGGATTTTCCTCGATTTGATAGTCTGGGATGTTGTTCATATCCCAAGATCTTCAATGGGCTTTTGCTTGGAGATGTATGATGTGAACGTTACCATTCATCAAAGATTATTTTCTTGAATGTCTTGAATACAATTAAAGTGCCTTGACTTATGTCTTGTTTTCTGCACCATAATAAAAAGAAAATGGTAATAAATGCAGTTATTCAAAGAAATATTCAAATTTAAAAGCACCCATTCTTGATTTATTTCTTTATTTCTTTACTTGAGCAGTTTAATGTGGTTAAACTGCAGGAGACCAGCAGTTTAGCAGCACTCATAACCCATAACACTGTCGTAGGTCTGTAAATGCTGACAGGTGTTAGAAGACCACTCTGTAAATAATATAATATACACTCACATTACTTGCAAGCGACAGCAGGGCAAGATTTAGGAAGCCACGCCAAAAAGATGGACCAAATATTTGTTGAGTCTGCGAGCATAGTTGTGTATTTCCTGGGGAGCGACATAGCATGGCTAGATTAAGAAGTGGTCTCTCTAGTCTGTAAACCTCTCTCTCTGTCTCTCTGTCTCCCTCTGTTCTCTATTTTTGTTCTCTTTGTCCTTGTAGGCACATTGTGGGTGGTGGGGGTGAGGGGTAATACGAAGGCCTATGTCCACTGGCCAGTTTTGTCGGAGGGTTATTTATAGCTGTAAGCCTCTCTCTGTTCCCCGGGACGAACGCTTTTATGTTGAGTAAACAAACATTTCAAAGATGAATGACAGATGCTGACAGAAAATCAAAGGCTCAAAATTGGCTAGAAGAAAGATGGGGGAACGCAGCCAGCCAAGCGGGCTGTGTGACCATGTTGTTTGTGAAAAAAAGGTTATAAAAAACAATGGAAATTTACCCTATACTCAGTTGATATTTATTGAACACATTACCGTTCAATAAACATTTTCCTTTGCAGTCACGCAATATGTAACAATACCAAAGTCGATTCTTTTTGCAGTAGATTTTGCTGTGGTTATGGGGTTTTTGGCTGTATATATCTTTCATCGAAATCAATGCCTTTTTTTGGCTAGCGTTCAATAAGAGGCCAAATTCACAGCAAACAACATAATCTAAAGCCAACTAGGTTTGACAAGATGGGCTGTTTAGCGGAGGGCAGAGAGAGCCTGAGTGTGTCCTCTAGTGTGTAGGACACAGATGTCCTCCCAGATCTATTCCCTCCGACGCGGGGATAAAGAGATAAAGAGTGCTGGTGGTGGTGGCAGAGGGGAGAGGAGAACATAGTTAGAGCCCAGCCTCTGGAACTCTCTTTGGGGCAGCGGAGGCGTTGAGCAGGGGCATCTGCAATGGTTCCCATAGTCTAATAACCGATAAAAACAGCGACTTGTTGGGTCCAATTCCTCTCTCCTTCACTCTCTCTCTTACTCTCTCGGTCTCTCTCTGTCACTCTCTCTTCTGCTCTGTCTTCAGACAGTAATACTAAGTAGAAAACTAGCTGGATTGGGGAGAGACAAAGAAAGAAAAGGAGGAAAAGATAGAAAGAGAGAGAGATAATCTCATGCATGTAGAGTCGGACTAGTTGGTCTTTAAGTTATTAATGACGAACTAGTGATGATGATAGATCAGCTGTATATGTCCAACAGTGGTGTGTGTGTGTGCGCAGGTGCGTACGTGGACGATTGGGTACGTGTTCCATGTTTCCATGTTTATGCGTGTGTTAGTGTGTGTGTGTGTGTTGGAGGGGTAGGGTGGTTGTATATGAGTGAACCCTTCTGTAGGAAGGAGGTGGTGGACATAAGGACAAAATGATGCCACAGTTCACCATGTCTGGATGGAGTGGACATATTTGCGTTAGTTAGCGTAAAATATATTTTCCTCGTTATACTGAAACCACTGTGAGTTTAGAATGATATCAGGCGACACTCTCTTGATTAAATATAATTGATTAATTATTCATTAGTCATCTACTGTTTCAATCTCTGAGGTAAGCATTTAAAAATTTACAAACGACATCAAGAGAGAACTTTCAAAAGTTAAGAAAGCTAGATCTGGTTCCAACTGGCTGTCAACTGGCATCCCACCCGTCCTTGGGCCAATAGCAGCGCAGGAGTGTCTCTGTGACCAGTAATCTCTGCACCTTAAGGGCTTTGTGGGTAATTGAGGCCAGGAGGCGATCTGGAGAGAATACATTTCTAGGGTATTGGAGGGGAGAGAGAGAGGGGAGAGAGAGAGAGTGAGAGAGACAGGAGGGGAGGGGGCTCAGTTCACCTTATCAGAGGCAGCAGATGTGTGGAGAGCCACTGTTTAAGTCCCTTTGATACTGGCTACTCCAGATTGAGTTGCTGGCGAACGCTTTACCCAACCATCTCTGGAAAGCCATTTCACTCTGATAATATCTTATATTTACTCAGTGGTTGCCTCACTTGCTGAACACCCTCTACCGCCTTTCTGTCCGCCCAGTTTGACCAGCATAGCCCCCCCACCCCTCCAACGTGATGCAAATGGCCGCTGTTGGTTTGTTTGGGCAAGGCCTTAACTGTCTGATGTGAGATTAGGCGTGTTTACCATTCCTGATCACGCAGCAGCAGAACTCTAGCGGCTGTGAGGATGAGAATGGTTGGCTCTCAGCCTACTCAGAGATATCACTAAAGACTTCCTGCTCACACAATATACTGAAAACAAATTTAAACTCTCTTTTTTTTATCAAGAGTGATTGCTTAACACATCGGTCTGTCTTCCAGTTAGAAGTAGAAATGTTTAGAAATCAGATATTTTCTTTGATGTTAAAACAACCCTCGCTTGCTTGAAGTCTCTATGACTCCCTGGGATTATTTTTAGCATACACAATATTTACAGTTTATCTTCTGCTTCCCCCTTTCTCTCTTTCTTTCGCCTCCTCTCCATCACACCTGCCTTCTCTCTCTCGCTCTCTTTCTCTCGGGCTCCCTGTCTTTCTCTGTCTCCCCCTTCCCCACTCTCTGTCTATGTCTCTCTCTCTCTGCAGGACCTTGGAGGGGGGAGTCCTCCCCAGAGGAACTGGAAGGGGATAGCCATCGCTCTGCTGGTCATCCTGGTTGTTTGCTCCCTCATCACCATGTCAGTCATCCTCCTCACCCCAGGTAACCCACGGCAACCCCCATCCACCCTATCCATTTCCGTTCTGCGGGTCTCCAGTAATGAATATGCTATATCTTTTACTACTAGTGATCCACCGATCGATCGGCAACCGATCATTTTCAGTCCAATATACGCTGTAAACTCGTTTTGAAATTTGCAGATTGCATGAGCCGACAAGATGGCCATTATTATGTCCAGTCACTGAGGCAATTAATGTTTGTCCTGCAGTTAACATAAATCATTTCTAAATTGCCCTGATGCTCAATAAAGGTTGACAAATCTTACCAATAGACATTTTGAGGTTTGTTGATCTCAGTTATAGGATGCAATAACCAGCTTGCATCTCATTGAAAACTGGGCTATTTTTATTTTAGATCTGCACAAAAAAAGAGTAGGTTAACACAAGGTCATCATTCACACATCCCCATGTTTGTTGAAATTATTGAAGTATCTATAACCTCACACAACAAGGCTGTGCCCCACTAATTCCTTCTGCTCAATGTGAAACTCCGCTGCTCTAATGGAAGATGAGCGAGAGGGATTTCCAAAACAATTGTGTCTCTGAACGGCGTAACCCGAGCGTTACATAGAGAAATGATTGCGGACACAGAACTAACATGTCAACATATTTCCGGCGTGTGACGCAAAACAAGGCATTCTTGAAACCTAGAGAGTAAGAGTGCTATAGCTGGACCCCCGGGCTGAGCTTGAGAGTGCAGCAGTTGACAGCGATTCTCATGGGCACGGATTTCACGAAGATTTTCAAAGGTCTGGCATAGGCAGGATATATTAATCTATGTGAAACCCAACTGCTTCCTTTGTATTGTGGTTATTTATGTTGTTTAATATTTTATTTTAAAATATTTTAATATTTTAAAAGTTCTCAAACTGAATGACATTTGCCCATTAATAATTACACCATAGGCTATCGCCATCCTTGATTGACTACTTAAAATCATAACACATGAGTCCTGCAACCTTTATAGTGATAGCCTATGTGCAACGCGGTGGTATACTTGAGTAAAGTATGCCTACTACTGACACAAGTTGTAATACCACAGCAACAACATACCACTACTGCTACTATTACTACTAAATCTACCGGTAGGAAGAGTAACTAGGACTGCTAGCAGTCAAGAAAGGTATTCACACCCCTGCAACGAATTTTGGGTCATGTTGTTGATTTTAAGAAGATTATAGCGCTCCCTATGGGTGAAATACTCCCAAACCTTTTGGAGATCTAAGTTACAGGGATACGTATATGTGTGAGAAATTGGCAAACTTTTGACAAGTCAGAGGTTGAGATATAGGCTGTCAAGAAAATAATAATAATATCCAGTACAAATACAATAGGTATCCACAGATACTACTTATACAACTTATAAATATTACTACCACCGCCACTACTAATCCTTTTTTTACGCTATCTTTTCTTATATTTGTACTTTTGATTTGTTTGTATAAATTAATTTGCCTGCTGTTTCGATTAAATTCAACCCCCTCCCCCTAATAATCCCCCTATTATTGCTACGCAACTGCTAATACCATTAAAGACAATAACAACAATTTATAATACATATAAATAAAAGTATAAATTATAGTGTTACTATTGGGCTACCAATTGCCGTTTTTAAAACCGTCCATCTATCTTATGTATGGCCCATACCATACCGTAAAACATCAGTCAATTGTGAGTAAATCATTATTTCTTTGCTAAAACTTTGCTACTTGTATCCAAAATGGCCACAGGCGGCTGTTTAAACAACCGCGCCATTCCCTTGGAGAAGTCAACGCCTACTTAGCTAGCTGTTAGGACTAGCTGTTGTTTATGCACACTGCCCCACAGCGTTATCAAGGAGAGGCACCAGAGCTGACATTCAAAATAGTTTGGCCTCTCTGTTCTCCCTACTGGCAGCTGTCCCATTCAGACACAGCTGACTGTCAGCTTAACGCAGTCTGTGTCTGCAAATTACTCTACATTCATAATTATTATTTTTTTGCAAAGGTTGCTTCAATGGCTCAGAGCATGGCAGAGAATATTTTGCAATACTAAATAGACCTTTGCCAATGAATTAACTTGTAAACGCATGTGTTGGTGCCTTTGTTTATGCACATATGTGTGTTTGTTTGTAGTGTGTGTGTGTGTGTGTGTGTGTGTGTGTGTGTGTGTGTGTGTGTGTTTGTGTGTGTGTTTGTATGATGATTAATGTTGACAGGACTACATATGGGAATGGGCTTTTGTATTTGTGTGTCTGTCTGTTTGTCTTTATCTGTTTTTGTGTTTATCAGTGCATACATGTTTGTGTGTGTATTTATATGTGCATGTGTTCATACTTTTGTTGCACGTATGCATTTAGGGTCCATGCCCTTTTTCATCTGCCGTCAGAATAGATGCTAGAATGCTAATGTAGCATTGCCCCACAGCTGACAAGCTAATTTTACTCTGTGTTATTAATTTATATTTAAGAAGACAGCATGTCACATTCATTAAAATCCAAAAGATAATGTGTTACGAGTTGTAATGTAATGTAAAACCGAGATTTATATACTTAAGATAACATGTGCATTTGCAGATCCATGTGTAGATTACATTTGTGTGATGCACTTCCATTATTACAATTACTATTTATATTGCAAATGCTATTCTATTTAGCTCTAAAGGTGGGGTGAGGGACTGCAGAGACAGGTCCACGGTGCGTGAGTGGGGACACCCTCACCACTAGACTCTAATGGATTTTCTTTCCACTCTACAATAAAATAAAAAGATGCTGACAATATCAACACAGTGTATATCAAATATTATATATATATATATATATATATATATATATATATATATATATATACATCCCACGAGGAATGAAGCAAAAATAGTACAAATGCTGAATATTGCGATTACGGTATTACAATATTTCTATCTCACTGTAAATTATGCTTTTTTTGTTTTACAGCGGACAGCCAAGCCGGGAGCAACACAAAACTCACTGTGGAGGACCTGTTCCGAGCCGAATTTGTGGTCCACGACCCGGAAGCCAAATGGATCAATGGTGAGTGACCTCAATAAACCCTTGCCTGCTCCTTGTTTTGTAAACATCCACTGTGGAATCAGAGCTCGGTTAACACAGAAGCTAACGGCTGTTCTGCTCTGGGTCAGTGAGTTATATTAGCTTCAGCTGTACACCAATCCAGAGACCACTGCGTGTGTTTTGCCATCTTGCGGCAGCATCCACTTCTTCGGAAAGCTTGCAATAAATTTTGGGTGTATTGTAAGGAAACGCCAAGAGGCGTTATCGTAGGACAAACACAGGTGTTCTAATAGCACTAATTATGGGCCTACTGCTTTTATGTACCAGGGCACAGGCAGTCCACTTGTCTTCACTAGTTAAGACTACCTGCTGCCTGGTTTCTAAAACTAGCAGACCTATAGTTAGTATTATGAGTGGTTTCATTACCATATATGGGCCAATCCTTTACCGTCTGTGTCAGCAGTTATACTGACTTTTCTGGTGCTTATCTTTCTTTGGAGTGTTTTGTTATGTTCTGTGTTATGATTTTGGGTTAGATGTGATAACATTTAGGTATGAATTTCGTATGGTTACCACTTCGGATCTGTGGGAAAGCAATTCGTCATGGTCCGTAATCTGGTGGTCTAGCCTAGCGACATCGCTAAGATAAATGGGTAACTCAACTCGAAGAAGCATGGAAACAAGAAGGACCGGCCCGACTTAAGCATTTTGCTGTTAAACGTGTGTGTGTGTGTGTGTGTGTGTGTGTGTGTGTGTGCGCGTGTGCGTGTTGGTGTGTGTTTGGTTTAAGAGTCAACTGGACCAGCCTCCACCCAAATCTCTGGTGACTGTCTGTTAATTGCCTCATCTGGCAATCGCTCCCTTGGCTCTGTTCAGAGTGGGTGTGTGAGTGGTGGTGGGGGTGATGTACTGTGGTGGGGGTAATCGTTTGATGATTTTCCATCATCCCTGTTCTAGTATGCAGAGGCGGTGGTGTCTGCTAAGTCTTGGCATCGAGGTATGGGCTAAGTGCTTCTGGAAAGGGGCTTATAGGTTGTTTGTGGGGCTGGGTTTTCGTGGCTTGTCGTAGATGTTATATTGTAGCTTGAACAAACAGAATGATCCCCAAACCAAATAACACCTGGCTGTTTTTGAATAAACAGCTACAGTGCGTAGGCCTGCTGAATACAAGGCTCTCCGTATTAATTTCATCCAATATTCAGCAGTTGGTGACAGCAGCACACAGACGCTGTTCACATCCACTTGGTCAACATTGATTGAATAATAAGAATAATAAGAATAAGAATATTGGGTTAAAAGTAAAAATATAGAAACACTTCTTAGTTGACACTAACACTAACCTGACATGAATACTTTCTGTTCTGTGAAAGGAAAAGAAAGTGTGTTTGTTGAACAACATGCAGAGGACATATTTTTATGCCCTCTTTTTCAAGAAGCTTATCAAAAACGCTGCTTAAACATTGGGTTGTCATACGTGGGGTCTGAGCCCAGCTTTTCCCGGGATCTGATTATGGAAATGTGCAGGTCTTGATTTATTTTCTGCCTTTTTTCCGGCCTTATGCCAATTTCTTATTTGCTGAAATAAGGAATGGATTGTGAGAGGGGCTCTTGTGTTGAGGGTGAGAGACCTTAACACAGAACATGAAGTGCAAGTGAATCTGAGAGTTGTTTGAAGGAGCAGGTGACTCGACCTAAACGCTTTATAACAATTTTCATCTCCTAGTCCTGACTCATCATTCCTCACTCCTACCTAGCACCTACCTCCTAGTCCCTTAGCATTTGGATGCTATTGTGGTGTGTCTGCATGCTGCATGTGTATCCTGCCTCTTAACTCCTAATTCTGCCTCCTCATCCATGAGTGTGTGTGTGTGTGTGTGTTGTTGTGTCTCTGGCGGTGTGTGTCTATGTGCTGCCTGTGTGTCCTGCCACTCAAAACGCTTTAGAATTAGTGCCTAACATTCACCCATTCATACACCCATTCACACACCGACAGCGGTGTCAACCATGCAAGGTGACATCCAGCTTGTAGGGAGGAGTTGGGGTTAGGTGTCTTGCTCAGGGATACCTCGACACTCAGATAGGAGGAGCCGGGGATTGAACTAGCAACCTTCTGGTTACCATTCAACCCGCTCTACCTCCTGAGCGTATCTCCGAACTATGTCTGGCTCCTCATCTCTTGGTGTGTGTGTGTTGTTGTGTCTCTTGTGGTGTGTCCTAGCTCCTAGCTTCTTAGTCGACCTTCTCATCCCTGTGTGTGTGTGTGTGTGTTGTTGTGTCTCTGGTGGTGTGTCTCTGCGTGCTGCCGGTATGCCGTGTGACTCCTGTCCTGACTCCAGGGCACAGGGAAGAGACACAAGGACAAGGCTTTTCTCTCCATCAATATTTCATCCCTGGGTGACATTTCTCCAGTATCTCGTCCACACCATCACATTCCCCTGAGCTGACCCCCAGCTAAATGGAAGGAGGGGAGAGAGAGATAGAGGAAGAGGGGGAGAGGCAGGGGCAGAGGGAGAGGGAGAGGAGGTGAGAGAGGGAGGGAGAAATAGAGAGAGAGAGAGAGAGAGAGAGAGAGAGAGAGAGAGAGAGAATTGTGCTCTACTGCTGTCAGTTATAAAACAAGCTTATAGTGATTTGAAGGGGGAGTGGGGAGAGATATAGCAGCCAGACAAGTGGGAGGGAGATTAAGTACTGGGATATGAATGAAAGTCTACATTGTATTTTTCCATGACAGTTGCTTTGAAAGCGTTTTGTTTTTGTTCCCTTTTGTTTCTGTATTTTCCTCATGCCTCCATTTTGGATTGCAATATGGTAAGGCCATACACTAGCACAATCTAGATGTCATCACTGTGTAATAAGTAAATGAACCCCTATATGTCAGCTACTGCTGGAGTGATCTTCAGCAAATTGCAGATCCCCTTCCATTAGTGTTAATGACCTATAGTTGGAATGACCTTTCTATTGCTGAATGGAAGGTGTTTTATGAGCATCATTAAGCTATTAGACATTGATGGAACACTACGATAGTGCACTGCATGAAAAGTAGGATTTTCGTCAGTTAACGGCAGTGTTAATTGCCGTGGATCCTCAGGTCCACAACTGTTCATGGGCAGCACAGAAAACTACCGGGAACTGCCGGGAATTTACGTGGATTTTCAATTTCCAGCAGTTTTACAAGCCTGAGAAGCTCCCCCAGCACCCAGGTCTAGGGGAGGCTTTCAGATGTACGTTTCCCGGTCCACCAGTGACGCGCTGATCGATAGGTACAAGTTCGGCACTGTCTGGGCTGCTGAATGGAAGAAGTAGGTTATCACCAGGGTGGCATTAGGACACTGGCGTCAAAGATCTGAAGAGGTGAACTTCATGTTACAGAGGAGTAAGGATGTGGTGTGCTTCTGTTCCAGCTGTAATGAAGTATCTTCGTCACATTAACTCTTCGTCAGATTCATAAGAGCACTTGATGAAGATGATGATAACGATAAACTTTAGATGAGTGTGACACTGTTGTTAGCTGTTTTAATTGAACGTGTGTGTTTGTATATGTTTTTGTGTCTCGATTTATGAGTGTGTGTGTGTGTGTGTGTTTTTGTATATTGTCAGATGTTTGTGTCATTATGTGTTTGTTTGTTTGTGCATCATTTTAACTGCATGTCTACATATGTGTGTGTTTGGCTGTGTGTGTGCGAGTGTGTGTGTGTGTGTGTGGGGGGGGGGGGTTGTGTGTGTGTAGACAGACTCCTGGGTACATCCAGTGGACTCAATACCACTTCTACTCATTCCACTGAGGTTAAGCTGCCAGTCCTATGGTCACATGACCAGCCTGTCCCGTAGCCCAAATGCTCTGTTCAAAAGCCATCACCTCCTCACCCAATTACCACAAACAATTATTTTGTATTCTCCCAAGCCTCATAATTGCTATTGAACTTTATTGACAAAGGAAATTAGCTTAAAAAAATCGAAATGAATGCAGAGCTTGACAAGCTAGGGATTAGCGCTCTCTCAACTTTTCAACTGCCCTCACGGTGGTCCACCTTTGGACAGGGACTGACTCCTCATTCTGGTCTTATTTTGAGACAGAAGATGTGAGCTCCACTGGACATCTCCGTGGTTCACTATCTGTACACGACGACACACTGTTTTCCTTTGCTGATGGCCCCGGGGGAGGGGCTAGGAAGGGCAGGAACTTCCTCTAGCACGGTCTAAACGTAAAAAAAAGTACTTCACTTTAGGACATTACAGTAGCCGGCAGTCACTATTCCCCCATAATGGGTCTGTCGATACCATGTGATGTCTTGGTCAATACCAGATTATAGCTCCCACTCTTGTGGCCTCATGTGCTCGGGCCCGGGGATGTCTGCATTCTGCCTGTTATTTTGCTAATTACTATTACATAATAATGATTGCAAAATAAACAGTTTGACAGTAATTAATACGAACAGAAAGCCTTGAAACCTCATTTGGGCAAACCGACAGCACCATTGAAAGAAAAAAGGTTGGATTTTGATAGGAAGGCACCACACTGCCATGGGGTGTTTCTGTGTGAATGGAGGAAGGAGATATAACGTTCACATTACATTTGCTTCACATTTTTCCTGTTTATTCTTTCAGATAAAAGCTGTAATTTGTTTGTTCGTTGTCTTCCTCTCTCCCGAAGCATTTCCCAGTAATACTTGGCTGATTTAAAAGGTACAGCACAGCACTTGGCAATTGTCTTAACGTTTGTGTCTGCAATGTGTGTGTATATGTGAGTGTGTGTGTGTGTGTGTGTGTGTGTGTGTGGTGTGTGTGTGGTGTGTGTGTGTTCGGATGCATCAGTGTGTGCATGTGATTGAACAACCTATACATTCTCTCATGTGTTGTTCCAGTCCTCTATGCCCCTTACCTATTGTACCCCTATACCTGGTCATACTCAGCCTTGTGTAACCCACTGATTTCCTTCAGAAGCAGTGTGGTGGGTGATGCAGGTCAGCTGACGCGTGATGCAGCAGACACTGATGCTGACCTGTCCTGGGGACGAGCCATGTATGAGAGAGAGAGAGAGAGAGAGAGAGAGAGAGAGAGAGAGAGAGAGAGAGAGAGAGAGAGAGAGAGAGAGAGAGAGAGAGAGAGAGAGAGAGAGAGAGAGAGAGAGAGAGAGAGAGAGAGAGAGAGAGAGAGAGAGAGAGAGAGAGAGAGAGAGAGAGAGAGAGAGAGAGACTTCCTGGTGGCTAATGTTTTTCCTGCTCCATCCTCATATCTTGCTTGAGTTAAGACCCCCGGGCACATACAATGGATACAGTATTGCAATACCTTTAAAAAGAGCTATTTTCTATCTCTCACCATCTGCTCCATACAAATACATATTATTATTTTTCAAATGGTGTTAAAAGTTGTGCAAATAAATAGCCCTGCTCAATACACCAATTTAAAGAATCCCCAAAAAGCACCATATTCTGTGTGCAAAAATTACCGTATGATAAAGTAAAACCTCAACCAACTGAAAGATAGATACGAAAAGGTACAGAACCATTCCAAGTGACCACAAACGAGAAACACCCATACCAGACTTAAAAGAAAACGTCTCCAACAGAATAAAGTGACAACGACCATTGAGCTCTGGGAAGAAAATAGCTGTAAAGGGAATTCCTGGTCTGTTGCGGCAGGTAAGAATAGAAAAGAATATCATATAATACAGTAGTCCTGTAACCAAATTTATAGTCACCGTGCGTGAACGGCGCGAACCAGCGTGAACCAAAAATCACCTCATTGTGGCCCTCGCATATGTTTCATACGCGGATTTGTCACATGTCGCGCACCTCTGAGATGATGAAGCACAGAGAATAGCAAACTGTGTCCCCGCACCATTCTAAAGACCAAACGAACACAATGAATGCCATGGGCATGCGTGGACTTCACACACGGCGCATCACGTTAGCTATAACGCCCACTTCAGTTTGAGGACTTAGCTCTAGGTTTTTGTCTCGGGTTTTCTCTATGCTTGTGTTTGTCAACCCGCCGTCCTGCGTGATGACGTGCTTACACAAGCGGTGGAGGGTTGAAATTCCACGAAAACCCCCTCGATCATCAAGATTAGAGTTGTATTCAAAGTGTAGAATCCACCCCTCTCCCATGAACCAAGTCCCCAGTAAGTACTGACTCTCTCGTTCCTTTTTCTAATTAGCCACGCCATCGAACCATTTAACAGTCCCCCCCACTGCCTTGACACGGTGGGCCATGGGGGGGGGTGCCGCTGTCAAATGTTGATGATGATAATGATGATGATGACGATGCACACAGCGGCAGTGGTTCGCAATGTGGATGAAGGGTGGAGGAGGATGTGTGTGACCAGGTCTATGGGGGTGTAAAGGCCTTCTCAGTCTGTTGTGTTGTGTGCACAGGCATGCACGCCACTGCAGTCCCAGGGGTTGATTACTGCTCACACACTCCGCTGCCTCCATTTATTAACATGAGATATTTTCCCCGAGCCTCACCACCAGGACGCAAGGCGCACGGCGGTGTGTGTTTCACTACATGTTTGTAAGTGTGTCCGTGTGTGTGTGTGGGTGGGTGTGTGCATGTGTATTGTGAAATGTTTGTGACTGTGTTTGCTTGTGCATCATTTCTATGTCATGGCTGTGTACAATGAAGAGTGTGTGTGTGTGTGTGTTGAAAGATGTTTGTGTCATGATTGTCTGTGCATCAGTTTGTGACTTTCAAGTGTTTACGTGTGTATGTGTGTAAATGTTTGGTGTGTGTGCAGTTTAAGGTGCGTGTATGTGTGTGTGTGTTTTGTGCACATGCGTGTTAACTGTTCCCTGTGTGTACCAGACATACAGAGAGCTATTTAATTGGTTAAAGGAAGCACACAGCCGTCAAGGCTGCTCCCTGGCTCCAGAAGTCCTGAGTCCTACTAAGGCCTAAGACAATGAATCGCCATCATGACCACCTTCTGAAATGCAACAACTGTTCCTCCTCATAACCGTACGAACCCTGTTGTCCTCCATTCTAGGCTGTCTGTCCGCCGTTAAGCTCTTCACAATGTCTCTCTTGTGTCCTTCTCTTTCCATCTCACTGACGCATAAGTCTATTTTTGCACATCCTTATGTTTCCATTATCACGTCTCTGAGTGGCCACAGACTGATTAAAAAAAGAAAGAGGGCGAGAGAGTGCGTTCTCCGTGGGTCTCTCTCTGCCCTCGTTTCACCGGTGCTGTTTGAAAAAGAGTAGGCACGTAACAGTGGGGATGGAAGCCCAGCCATTACCGCATCACAGGGCGGTAAGTGTTTGGGAAAAAGATGTTCCATAGCACCGGTAAAATATTTCATATTTTGACATTTGCATAATTGTCCCGTCACAGCGAGAGAGGACGAGCAACGTGGCGGAAATAGAAACAGGTGTAGATTGACAGTCAAATGGTGTTTATGTGGAGCTTGTCAAATGCACAGCCTACGTAAAGTATTGCTGGGGAGGAAAATGCAGAACAAGGACAGTGGCATAGTGCAGTGGAAATCACATAGTAGTTTGATGGCAGCAAATGTCTTTCACTAGCGCTAAAAATCTGTTTGAAAACACATTGTGTGTGTGTGTGTGTGTGTGTGTGTGTGTGTGTGTGTGTGTGTGTGCGAGTGTGCGAGTGTTTATAAGTGAGTAAGTGTGTGTGAGGCGAAATGACTGAAATATCTGCACGAGAGAGAGAGAGAGAGAGAGAGAGAGAGAGAGAGAGAGAGAGAGAGAGAGAGAGAGAGAGAGAGAGATATGATATGATATATCAGCTAAAATGTACATTCTCCCTTATTGATTTATCTGGAACCTTAAAGGATTCCGTCATGGTCGTACAATACCATATAGCAAGGAGTCACATGACCTCTTTCTCTGATATAATGGTTCACTCTTCTATGGTAATGATGATACACTTCTGTCTACTTACATCACTGTCAATATGGTTGGCTATGTTGTGTGATTTCACAAAGTCCTTATGAAGCTTTCTCTCTACACCTAAGAATGTTGGCAGCAGGATAATTTGGTGGAAATACAAATGGCAGGTTCTCAGAGATGATATTGTGTGTATGTGTGTGTGTGTTTGTGTGTGTGTGTGTGTGTGTGTTATCTAAATAACATCTCTGTCTGTCACTGCTCTCCTATCCATGACATCACACCATCATTATAAGCTGCTGCACCGTTAACATGCATTAGTTAGGGGGCCGTGTTCTGCATCCACCCCTGATTGGTGCAGCCATAAGGGCTGCTATCACAATCGTGCTATCGCTTACATTTACATTTACATTTAGGGCATTTAGCAGACGATTTTATCCAAAGCGACTTACAATAAGTACATTTGTCAGAAGAAAGAGAAACAATATATCGCTGTCGGTACAGTAAGGATGTTCAGAGAACCAGTGCAAAGCACTTACAATTGCTAGTTTATCCCATTCCCCGTATACAACAAAGATAGGTAGGATAAGATGCTACACAATGCTAATATTTTTTTTTTGCCAGGTGCCAGGACATGCAAACATACAATAAGTGTGTAAGGGGGGTGTTTTTAGGAGAGTAAGGGAGGAGGGGGTTAAGGAGGGAGGTTATGCAGAGTCCAGGGGAACTCTGAACAAGTGAGTCTTGAGTCTCTTGTGGAAGCTGGTGAGCAACTCTGCAGTCCTGACATCGGCAGGGAGTTCATTCCACCATTGGGGTGCCAAAACAGAGAAGATTTGTGACTTTGTTTTGCGACCTTTGCTTGCTCTTAGCGATGGCAATACCAGGCGTCCAGCTGAGGTAGTTTAGCTAGTTTAGCTAGTTTTGTGGATAACCGAACCGGACTGGACTACTAACGAGTCTGGGTTATTGATTGGCCCTCACCTTAACCAATCGAGCAAGGATGATAATGTATTGGAGGAGGGCATGCAGGTGGCTGTTCCCTGAGAGGTCTGTCTGGTTTGAGGTAAAGGCTGCCTGTCAAACCACCGCTGACACAATGGAGTCAGCCAAGGACTGTCCATGGCCTATTTAAATGGGACAACGTGCGGTGTCTTTCTGCTGATGGCAGACTGTGTGTGAATGTAGCCAGCTGTATCTATAGTGCCTGGGACAACTCTGTTTAATTGTGTGGTATTTGTCCACAAAGTGTGTTGCGATGGTTCTGAGATTAGAATGCGTGACACCCATCGTCTGTCGATGCATAATGTGGCGTCTATTTCTGAACTTCTGAACACTTCAGAAATAGATTAACTGAACTTGACACACAGAGTGGGTTTGTGCAGTGGAAAGGGGAGCTTGTATCCTCTTTATCTGCTCGATATGGCAGCAACATCAGAGGAGAGATGTCAGACAATAGGCTCAGTCGATGATAAATGTACCAGCCAGACTAGCATGACATGGCAGTTTGGTGAATTTATTAAATATGTCATGTGTCACGGAAGATAGATTCACTTATTTATTTTGTCTTTCTCTACCTTTTAAAATAGCATTAAATTAGATTCACAGAAATATAGACCAACAGTATCATCAACCAGGTGAAATCTTAAAAGTTTAGAAATTTTACCAACATTTTTTTTTCACATCGTATTAGCATTATGTGTTAGCAGGAGCAGCTCATATATTCTAGTGGGACCGCCTGTCACGAATTGTTTACACTGCTGTGCTATTGTGCTAAAGGGTTTGCTGTGTGTCCATGTGTAGTAGCCCAAAGCTAGCTGGATACCTTGTCATAGTGCTGAATATTAAGCATATCTGCCAATGGGGTGCCTGGAACAAAGTCAGTGGTTTCACTTCATTCATTCAATTATTGATATAAGGACAGTCTTGAGATATTTGACAAGCACAAGACATTTTTAATTTAAATGAAGTCTCTGCCCACTTTTCTGCCCAATGGCAAAAGGCTATCCGAAGTGAATATATTTCAAATATATCCATAATGCTATTTCAGATACAGATGTAAGAGGCCAAGTCAATTCAGGTCAAGTCAATTGAATAGCCCTTAATCACTGTCATATTCTCAAAGGGCCATGCAGGCCATTATACATTTATGACATTCCATAACCCTATTCCCCCAAAGAGCAAGAGGAGCTCTTTAAAGGAACGCAGAGTGAGAGATCCCTCCTACAAGGGATGGTTAGGAGTGCAATGGGTGCTAGAATTGACATACATTGTAGTATTACAAGCAAATAGTTTAAATACAATTATTATTATTTTTTAAAACTAGTGTTGTCCATGGTGATGGGGTGTTTGCTAGTTAGCAGGCTGGTTGCTGTCAGGGGTGGCCAGGCGTCCGGTAACGATCACAGCCACGCCCTAAAACCGAGACAGCATTATTGTTGGATGGGGATTGGTACATGTATGGAACCTCTAATCTAATACCTATCGGCAGCAGGGGTAAGCTTGTGCTGGCTAACACATCGATTTAAGGCTCCTACCCACTAGGCGACAAACCCGCAGATTCACGGGTCGAGGGGGAAATGATGGGGGTTGAAGTCGGATCTGATTGTCATTTAGTGTGGGCGGCAGTTACAGGCTATTACGGTGGCAACAGCCAATGGGAAGAAACAAACTGCCCATTCCTCATAACGGATGACTCAGATATCTTGAATCAAATGTGGACAATCAGACATAAACTCAGGATTTTCTTCCTTGTAATTTGAAATGGCTTAAACTGCTGCTTAGCTATTTACCACAGCAGCAATTAATTTTGTATAAACCTGCAAAACGCAGGCTTGAAGCGTTTGAAACGTTAGTTTCAGTAGAAATGACTACAGCACTCATTAGAGAGGCATCGAAAAATTCAGCAGCTACTATGCAAATATACCTCGTGAACCTCATTGACGTCTACGTGAGTGGACATGTTCTTAGTCGCCAAGTGTGGAGCACTGACTCGATAGCAAGGCAAGACTGATTGTCCAGACCAGTCATATAATGTGTACTGCCCAAGTTCGCCCGACTTTAAAAGTCTCCTAGTGGGTCCCGATTCTAAGCTGTAATGAGAGATGAGGGACACTCCTAGGAGACAAATGAGAGAGTAAAGATGTAGGTTTAATGTTTGGATTTAAAATTTTCAGCGGAGTCAGCCTCCCTGATTACAGGTGCCCGACTGTTCCACAGATAGGGCGCTCAGTAAGAGAATGCTCTGTTTCCTGCTCATTCTTTTGTACCTTTTGGAATTGATAGATGGCCAGATCCTCAAGGAGGACAATAAAGAATAATAAGGTCCTTCAGGGAAGATGGTGCTAATTCATGCAGGATTTTAAAGGTAAGTAGCACCTTAAATTTGGAGCTGGCATTAATTGGAAGCCAGATGAGGTTGGTGAGAATAGGAGTAATGTGGTCACATTTTCAGGTTGTAGTTAGTAGTCTAGCAGAGGTGTTCTGCTAGTATTTTTATAGTTGTGTTCGGTAAACTAGAGAACGTGTATTACAGTAATTTGATCCAGACAATATACGTGCGTGGATGAGCGTCTCTGCATCTGTTGCAGATATCATTGGTTTGATTTTAGCTAAGTTTAACCAGTCTACTACACAGGTTTGATTTTAAACCTTTACAGACACTTGCTAGCTGAGCTCGCTGTTGGACAAGGACAGATTACGACAATGAGAAGACGTGGCTATTGTTTTAGGTATCAGTTCTCTTCTGGATCCGAGATTAATGGTCAGCCATATCACGTTTGTTGTGTTGTTTTCCAGTAGAGATCCATTCAATGTAACATGCATCTAAAGATTCGTTCCCCTTCGCACCATGATTGGTAAAAAAAAATTGAGGCGAAAGAAAATTTGTCGACCTCAAATTTGAGTTAATCTGCCATCAGACTTTAGATGTTAGTCTGCATTGTGGCACTAGCCTGTCTGTGTCTGTGGCATCTGTCACTGTCTCAAAATTAACAATAAATAGTAATATTGCATGCACCCTAATCTTCATGATTTATGTATTTATTTCAGTTTGACACATCAGAACTTTCTTTAGAATGTAGAGTCTGATGAATATTCATGATGTGCTGACTCACTCAGTAAATCTGTGAATCTATGGTTTTCTGTGCGTACTGAAATGGAAATTGCAAATATTGAGCAATGTTCACACATTATTGATCTATCATACTACTATACATTAAATAGGGGTCCTTATACTGAAATATATCATTATAAATATGTACTATGATATCAGACAATAAAAGTATAAATCACCAAAGTATTATAATGGAAAAATTAAATACTACATACAGTATACAAAAATAATAATAATGATTAAGATATTATAAATAATTGCCTCTTAACCCTCAACAAATGACCTACCAGTGGCTTTAAGCCACCACTGCGGTAACACCTGTTTGCTACTCCTCCAGCTACAGACAAGTTCTTAAATCCTAATTTGGTAATACTTTACAATAATGGTACAGTAATTAACCATGAATTAACATTAGTTAATGCAGTAATGAGCATTAACTAACAATTAACTAGCGGCTCATTAACAGTTAACTAATGGTCTAGTAATCATTTACTTGTAGTGTTCATGTAACTAATGGTGTTCTTGTAACTACAGTAATGATGCTCATATTTACTAAGGTATTAATTTATACATTATTTTATAGGGTTAGGCTTAACCCTAACCCTATTGAAAATTAAAATTTGAAATGAATACCTTAGTTCACATGAAAACCATTATTAGTTAGTTAATTGTTAGTTAATGGTTATTACTGCATTTACTAATGGTTACTTATTGTACCCTTATTGTTAAGTGTTACCCCTTATTCCATCACAAATGGGATGCTGGTTGATAATCCCATGCTCAAATATTCCCCTCCTGCCTCACATCACTACATATTCAGGGCTTCTGACTCGGTATTCCCTCCTGGCTATGGACGACGAGATGAACAGGGGATGAGGAACTGTACACCTGTAAACTGTCAATATGCGTCGCAGTGACCGTCCACCTACATCCTTCTCCCTAGCAGATTTATCGATGTGAATACTGTTCGTAGAAAATACATATCTTAGCACCAAACGATACAAGGATTTTGATTAAAGTGATTAGACAACAGAAATCTGATATCTACTTCAAATTATGTACTGTATGTGCATAAAGCATCAGAAAAATGTTTTCCATGAAATCCATTTCAATCTCAAATAATTTCAGTCTATTGATTCCCTTCTATTCCTTCACGCTAATTGAACAGTGGAGTCTATTTTCCCTCCTGACTACGTAGCCAAGTGGGTGGCCAATCACCCTACACTCACATTACTGCTATGTTGCAGCTGAATGAGGCTATGGCGTTTCAGACTTCGAGGGAGTACAAACTACACAAAACAATTAAAAGGGAGAGGGGGGGGGGGGGGGGATTCAGACCACACCCCTACAATCCTAATTATTTTTGCTTAGAAGTGAATGGAAAAAAGTTAGAGCATATAGTTGACCTCTGGATAAAGAATAACACAAACAATTTTGCGAAGTTTGGGACTAGAATATAACCTCACTTAAAGAGCAACACTTGTAGCCACATATTAACTATATGTATAGGGATGGGGGGGGATATCGTTTCCCATATTCCCTTCAATGACTGCTGCCAGCCGGAGACCTTCCCGAATTAGTCACCATGTGTCTGCTTTCAACACCGTTATGCACAGTTCACCACTGTAGCCAACCACAGTAACTGAGTGTGTGTGTGAAAGCCAGCATATAATATTGTTAAGCAAGAAAGCAGGAAGATATTTTGTCAATGAAATTATGAGAACCATGAAGTCTGTGTTTGACCAAATTCTCAAATGGAATCAGTGCAAACAAACTTAACCTTTCTTATATTTGATACCATATCCATAATCATTTTGAATAATTGAGTATTTTCTTATTTATTTTAACTATCATATTATGTGATTAAGTTTCTTCAAGGCAGACGTAGAGATGCAATACCTGATATTAAGGAAATTGCTTGATTATAACCAATGGGAAGGGTTTCATTATGGCAAATCAAATAGCAGTTTGCTGCATAACTGCTGTACTGACTACATTCTAGGATTGTTAAGGGGAGAGCGAGAGAGAGAGAGAGGGAGATAGATAGAGAGAGAGGGAGAGACAGAGGTAAGGAGACAGGGGGAGAATGAGAGAGATAGAGAGATAACTAGAGAGAGGGAGCGGCAGAGAGAAGGAAGAAGAGAGAGGGGGAGTGTGAGAGAAAGTAAGAGGGACAGAAAAAGAAAAGTTGTTGAGTGAATCATCTTTTGTGAAGGCACCCTACCCCCCTGCATTTGCTTTGCCTGTATTAATACTTGTACATCGTGACATCACATCATAATGATCGCCTCCATTTTGTACGCGTGGGAGCATAGGAATGTTAGGTATTGTGTTGGTAGTAATGTTTTTATGGTCATTGTTTAGTAACTAATCTTGAAATTATTTTAATTAAGGAATACATTTTTGTATTCCTTGAGACACGGTAGGCAGCACAAACAACAAGTCGCTCTCTCCTAGTGTCTCTTCTCTTATTAAGGGTCTCCTCTTCAGGGCCACTGTCTGCTTACCGTACTATGGGAAGTTGTCATAATCCTGCCTCGAGGGGAGAGGTTCTGTATGTCCTTGTAGCTGGCCAACTCTCTTGTGGTCTCATGGCCGGCAGGTGTGTACCTAACCCATTGGCAATCATGCAGCAGGTGTGCTGGATAATAGTGATTGTCAATGACTTCTCCCAGTGTTTGTCTTTTTTGGTTCTGATCTCCTTTCCCCCTTGTGGAGGGTCTTCGGCATCTAGGCCCTCCGCAGTGTGCACAAATTGGTTGTGACGCGAGTCACAAAGTCCTAGAACTAGAAAGTCCACCAGGCTTTGAGAAGATGCTTATGTCCCAGGCGTAGTGGTCCTCCCCTGCCCTGCCATCCATAAATTATGTTCAGCTCAGTGAGGAACAAGCGTGTCAGTATTAGAGTGGCCTGTGTGGGTGGAGGATGTATGAATATGAACAAGAGTGGAGAGAATTATGTCATGCTCGTCTCAATGGATGAGGCTTGCACACTCTTACAGTGCAAAGTGTTGTAGCTACACTATTAGTAGTGCTATTATTATCTGTAACACGACACATTTGTGTGTATGCATTGGAATACACAGACAGACACAGACTAATGCACACACACACACACATACACACACACTCTCTCTCTCGCTCTCACTCATTCACCCACTCAGAAACATACACACACTGTCTTTGAACACACAAACATGTTGTGTAAACCCCAGACACGCTGGATATCAGGCCTGGTGGCGCAAGGCCTGATCAGTCCCACACAAACGTGTGGCAAGTCAATTGTAACGATTGGGAAAGGCTTGTTAGAGAAGGCCCGGTAATTAATTAACTTTGCTTATTGATGGTGTTTAACGGGCTGATGTCACAGGAGAAGGTGCGTGCTAATCTATCTGCTAATCGTCCAATCACATCGCTGCATGTTGCTCATTTATTACTTCTGTGTGTGTGTGTGTGTGGGAATAAATAAATGAACAGACAGGGCGATTACAGCCGAAGACGGTGGGGGGGGGGGGGGTCTTGTAACGTGTTAGCCTCCTCCCTATCAATCACAAGATCAACGGGTGAAAGTGTGCTTGACTATCGTGGCTGCCAGCAGCCTAGCTGCAAATAAGCGGGGATAGCTTGATGGTTGTTAAAATATCGCGGCCTAAAGAGCATCCAAATAAGGCTTCATTATATATTTATTTATTATAAGTAATCGTACAAGAGTATAATGTACTTACATTTACAAAACAGTTATGAATCAACTTACAGCAGGTTTACAGTGTACAATGTATGTACATATATATATATATATATATATATATATATATATATATATTTATATATATATATATATATATATTCATAATGGGGGTGCTGGGGCTGTACATATCTATATCTATATATTAGGGCTGAGCCAGAATATTCGAATATACTGATATTCGTTCATTAGGTAGGAATTCGAATCTCAATTAAATATTCGGATATTCGTTTTGAATATTTTTTTAAATAAATGTTTTTGATTATTTGAATATTCTGGTAGCTGTCAAAATCCAGTTTGAGGATACGCAAGCCATTAATCCCCCCCCCCCCCCCCCCCCCCCCCCCCCCAAACATGAATAGAACAGGTAGTGATGTTTTTCCTTTTATGGCGATCTGTCCCCCACAATAGCGCCTGTGTGATTTATCACTGACCATGTCTGAATGGACAAAAATTACATTTCCCATCACTCTTTGTAATATTGACAGGACTCAGACTAAAAATATACTCTACACACACCCACAAGCTTCTTTAAAAAAATACGTTTTAGAAGCACCCTTACATATTTCATTTTATATAAGCACACACGCATGCAGCTACGCATACACACTTCAACTGTAAATGTATGAATAGATACATGCAACACGCATACATTCAGACACAGGGTGACTTGACAGATTCACGGGTAGTCCTCAATATTGCAGTCTGAATAAAGTCAATGGTAACACTTTACAAGAAGGGTACATTAATTAACCAATTAACTGTAAATTAACATTAGTTAATGCAGTTATAATAATAAACGAAGAGTTAATGAACCATTTACTTATGGTGTTCATGTTTACCAATAGTGTTAATGGTACCTTAGGTAATGGTGTTCATGTTAACTAAGGGATTATTGTACACATTATTTAATAGGAATATTATCAACCTAATCCTAACTACTAAGCCAGCAGTATAGTAGTGCTTAATACTGCATTAACTAATGTTAATTTATGGTTAACTAATGTATGGTTATTGTTAAGTGTTACCAAGTCAACCACCAGGTACTGCACCTTTCCTTGACCACCGTGTCCGTGATGTCAGCGTTGCCCCCTGTGGTGCTGGTTGTCCACTCTCTGTAACCCACTTCACCTCTTCCTCAATGGATTCTCCCACACTTCACCCCTTCCTCAATGGAAACTCCCACACTTCCCCTCTTCCTCAATGGAAGCTCCCACACTTCACCTCTTCCTCAATGGAAGCTCCCACACTTCACCTCTTCCTCAATAGAAGCTCCCACACTTCACCTCTTCCTCAATGGAAGCTCTTACACTTCACCTCTTCCTCAATGGATGCTCCCGCACTTCACCTCTTCCTCAATGGAAGCTCCCGCACTTCACCTCTTCCTCGATGGAAGCTCCCACACTTCACCTCTTCCTCAATGGAAGCTTACACTTCACCTCTTCCTCAATGGAAGCTCCCACACTTCACCTCTTCCTCAATGGAAGCTCTTACACTTCACCTCATCCTCCATTTCTGCTCCCACTCTTCACCTCCTCCTCCATGGAAGCTCCCAGTTCACCTCTTCCTCCATGTTTTCTCCCACTTTACCTCCTCCCCATGTCTGCTCCCACTTCACCGTTTCCTCCATTTAAGCTCCCACTTCACCTTCTCCTCCATGGAAGCTCCCACTTCACCTCATCCTCCATGGAAGCTCCTATAGTTCACTTCTTCCTCCTTGGAAGCTCCCACTTCACCTTCTCCTCCATGGAACCTCCCACTTCACCTCAGTATCTCTTATGCAAGCTGCCCCCTCACACGGCATCTTCACCCAGCTTTGATCTCCGCAGCCTGAGACTTTCTGGTGAAACCTCAGGAGCCGCAGCAATAGCGTTTAAAGCATTACGCAAGACGCGCCTGCTAAATAATTCACAGCACGCAATGCATATTACGTGATCCCTGCACTAAACCCTCCACGAGTCCTGCTTCTGCCAATGGGAAGCCGCTGTGCTTTCGGCTAGGATCACATCCCGCCGCACATGGCCTCTAACCTTCTGCTCGCCTGGCTTCAGGGTGTTTATTTATAGGGCTACTGATGACACACTTGCAGTTTGTCTGCAAAAATGAGAGGAGAAGAAGAAAAAGGGTGGAGGCAGAGTGGATCTGCTTGGGGAGGAAAGGACGAGAAAGAGGCAGGTATTCTGTGAAGGGTAGATGATTTGGTGCGTGTTTGGCTGGTTAAGATAAAGTTATGTGAACCTTTCTCAGGTTAGCAGAGAATGTAATTAAAGTTTTAGTTATTCCTCATTGTCAAATATTTATAGAGAACCAGGAGACAAGGTTTGAAGGACCATACATCCATTTAAGTGAGTATAGATTTATTATAAAATAACACATCAAATCTGCGAGGTTCACAATGAATACCTGTACCTGTTTGTAAATACTCTGCCAAATGTTATTTTACTTTCAGCAAGTTAAAAAAATATTTCACCAAGCAATCCTAAAGCCTTGTTCTTCTTCTACGTCCCATGACTCATTGTCTTCCCTAAAAGCGTGTGGGTAGGCAGCTTTGAAAAGATTCTTTCTCAGAACAATGGGGTAGAATGTGCCACACTCTTCTACACTCCAAGTATGTGCCCAGACGTATGATCCTGTTACAAATTGCAGACCTCAAATGCTATTCATCGTGGCAGAATACCTGTTTTCCATTAGGGCTAATAGCTAGTAGGTGTTCGGCGCTTTTCAGTAAATGTGACATAGTATGTATTACCTTGCTTGTGGTCGGTAAGCCTGTTAGTAATGTTTCAGCGAACATCACAACGTTGTTCCTTCACTCCTTTTTGTCTTTTCATTTTTCCTGGTGCATACATTACCCATAATTCCTGGGGTGGTAGTCTACTTTGTTTTAAAGGAAGGGTGAATGCACCATTACAACTTTAAATGGAATTTACATTTCACCCTCCCTTTGAAAGCAATGACCTCAGAGGATAGGTATTGCCCTGGGTCTGAGCAGTCATTAAAGTATGGAAACAGCCTTTATGAGACTCCTAGTATCCTAGCATCAGCCAGCCTGGTAAAATGCGTATTAGGTTATGATACGTGTGTTATTGTTAATGTATCATGTATCATGTGGCAGTATGAGGGCGGCTCAACCCACTAATGGGCTAACCACATAGGCAATGAGCCTTTGGGCAACCCAGGTTAGATTCCGACCCCAATCCTGTGCTGCATGTCTTTCCCTCTCATCGACCCACTATTCTGTTACCCTCCACCCTCCCTCCACACCCTTCACTAGCATGAATGAACGGTTTCTTGTATTATCGACATATGAGTGACAGTTTTTTGTCTTATCTTCCAAATGTTTCTACTGCATTGCTAAACGAGTATAACAGTGCTGATTTTAAGAGATGACACGCCCTTGCAATCAAACCAGTACACACACATGCAAGCACAGATACATGCGTGCATACACACACACACACATGCACATTGCAAGCACACACACACACACACACACACACCAAGTTCAGTCTGTAGGAGTGGACTATAGGAGATAGGCTTGAGTTAAAAAAAGAGCTGCAGTGTTTCATTATTCAGGAGGTTACAGACCAGGCACATGACTTATACATTAGACTTGTATGGGTGTTTCCTTCAGACATGGATGGTTCATTATTGCATGAGATGTGGGGAGGTGGAGACCTATGGCTGCCTGAATATTCATTTTTTTCATGATCAAACAGTTCAGCCCCTCTCGACAACTCCCATAATAACCACTAGGGACGCCGAGACGGGGACGGGGACGGGGGTGCCCCAGGCATGACAAAGGGCCCGTTAAAACAAAAGAGTATATAAAAAAATGTATCAAGGGGCTTTGACCGCACTGGCACGGAGGCCAGGGGCCCATGGCCTCTCTCTTTTCATGCCTGCTGGGTGCCACATTAATATTTTTTATTTACCGTAGGCCCTACGTAGTGAATAGGGTTACTAACCCGCGACCACAATAGATTTTCTTACGCGGCTTTGCAGCACACTGATATACAGTCTCGCCGATTTCCCTGCATGCTTTTTAGTCGGCCAGTGATTTATCTGTTAACTATCTTTACTGTCGTCAATTCGTGGTATCGTATCAAACATTAATTTGCTACAATAATTTTGCTATGCACAAAATATGTCGTACCAGGTGACCGGGAATATCAAGGGCCCCCAGACCCGGGGCCCGCCTCGGCTCTCGGCGGCCCTGATAACCACACACCTGCTTCAACCTTAACACCATTATTGTCAACATGGAACCTGTTGAACCGTTCACTGCAACACTAACACAATACCTTCTTAAAGGCATAGTGTTGTAACTGTAGTAGGGTTATATTCGGGTCCCAATTATCTTCAACTCAGTGGTTGCTAGTCTTCCTTGGGTTCACACAAAAACAACAATAGAAACAGAAAATAATTAAATTCACACTATAGAAAACAGGTGAAATGACTCTTTATATGAAACAATTACAATCATAAAATAAGTTAAATTACTCTACAGATGAAACAACAAACAATAGCAAGCTACTATGAAAGCCAAAACAAAGCCGTCACAAATGCACAAAAAAGAAAACAAAAAAGAAAACAATGAAAGGTTCAGAAAAAAAGAAAACCTGTCAGATTTGACTGGGGAGCACATTCCCCCTCTATAAAGGACTCACCATGCCATTTGTCATGGGCTTGGCACCATCAGATGACCAATGCTTACTTGACGTTTCTTACATCCATGACAAAAAACCGTATATACTCGTTTTTCACAAAATAAATTAGGTGTGTTATTACAAAAAGCATTTTGCATGACTACAAAATACAGGATTTTAATTTAGCCTCCACACTTAGCCATGATAATCGTTTATGCATCACGCACACATTAGTATGGAAGGAACAATGAATAGCAAATCTGACTTCTCTTTTTTAGATGTCTCTCAGCAGTACTTGACCAGACAACAGGGCAGTACTCCAGGTGTGACAGCTCAAGTGTCAGTGTTCTCCATAAACCCTTCTCACTAGACGGCTGGTTTAGCAGCCGTCTAGTGAGAAATTACGGTCGGTTTGCTTTCTGACTAAACTAAATGTAATGTCTGCAAATAACGTGTTGTTTCTACATTAACAGGCCCGGTATGCAGTGTCATGCAGCTTTGGATTGGCTGCCATAATACCTATATTTCCTCAAATACTCAAATAATTTTTAAATGACAGATGACTATTGTGGGACAGAGAGGGGAGATTGACATATTAGGTAAATAAATAAATAAGTATGCCTACTACACTATGGTTAAAATAGCCTGTACAAGAATGTAAATGACTCCTTCAGAAATAATAAGCATATAAGCATATAAGCTAACTTTAACATGAAACATTAAAAAAAGGAAATCAAACATAGTTATTGTTTCCTCAAAGTGAAACAATAAATAAATACCAGTTATGTTAACAATTGATTGTCGTCTCGCCTTTCCACCAAATAATAGAAAAGTATCGATAGTGGTATAGATAAAGACTCAAATCGTTAAGCAGTCTTGAAAATGGTATCAATATCAATAAAAATGAATGATCCCCATCCCTACTCAACTGTGTCTTGTTTAACCTCATCAAATGCAAAACAACATGTCTTATCCCTCATTATACTGTTAACAATGTTACATGTTCAATTGACATCATCTAATTGCATGCACAATCTTAAACTGTCAAATGTGTTAATTAATGTGTAATTAGCCACATCATATGGCCTGGTGTGTTTTTTACTTGCATTTACGTAACTACACATTTTCTGATAAAAAATATTCTTAAATATATTCTTTCTTTTTGATGGTATGAAACTTGGTAACCCTATTTCTCAGCTAACAATAAAAATAATATCTAAAAACCACCCCAATTTATTAGCAGTTACCTTTGCTTTATTCCATTGAAGTATTAAAGAGTTCAACTCATCATCAATCCATGGTGCACTAACTACCTTTACATACCTTTTCCAATCAATCACATTGTTCAAAGCAATGTTTACATCATTTTCCTGACATACATCATACCAACATAACATCATTAACAAATGAGTCAGCATAGAATATTTTAAATGACCTGCGTTAAACAATCCTACCTTGTGTATTTTAGTTTTTCTTGTTAAAGCAATCAGATTATGTTCGCTGCATCCCATTACCACTGATACTGCCTGTGAGCATAGCTCATGTATGTTGAGATGTCAAATAAATACAGGTTGAATTATTTCCTCCAATGGCTGTAGACATTCTTGTGGGTTGAATTTCAATCTGGGTAAGATTGCATGCGTCAGCTTTATAAATCAACTAATAACTTAACATATTGGAAGTTTATAAAACCAGTAAATATTCAAGTTAGGTGAATCTCTAACCATATTATTTGAATTTCAATACTCATGATATCTTTCCGTAGCACAGCTGAAATGTCTTCCAGAACATAAAATGGGACCAAATTGTTCCTTGTCTCGTCTATATAACCTACTATATCCTATATCCTATATCCAGGTGTGTTTCAGACAGTGCTAATACATGAACATTAAGTGAAATCTATACAAATTCCTTCCTTGTCAAACTTGATAACAAAAGGATACAGTCACATCTGAAATAAAAACCCATTTCAGTTGGCCTGGGTTTGACTCCCAGGCTGAATATCCAGTTTGTCCTACTTCAGGCTGGTTTTTCCACTTCTTCCTCTAGCCGCTCTCAGCTCAGGACTCTGAGGTCTCTCCTCCTTTCTTCACATTTATTTTTAAGTTGAGCATTTTGAGGATGCCCTAACTACAATATAATTTATTCTATATTTTCTATATTTTTACCTGACACCTGATTACTCTTGGTACCACAATCCCCAAAATGTGTGATTGTGAAGAACAAAGTCCCCTCAGTTCCAAATGTTGTCTACAGGAAATGCTGTAGCTGCGCAACATTAAACATGCGATCACCGATGTGATGTGTGAACTCTGATCAGTGTCCCGATAAGGGAACCCCATTAACTCACCACAGTGACAACACCTGCATCCACAAGCCAGAGCAATTCTTGGAATTCATGGTCTAATTCCTGGTTAGCCAGAAGCTAGGTGTCTACTCTGCCATCCAGACACAGTGTTAGCATCTAGTGGGGATTAGCAAGACGACAGTCCTGTTAACTTGTAGCTCCATAGCTGTAAATCACATTGAATTGATTGTTAAGTCACGTAACGTAGCATAGCACTAGCACACATGTATTGAGCAGCCCATGGCTACCATCATATTGAATTAAATCTGCAATATCTTAAAGAGTAATGAAAAGACTATGTGAACACATTCACATAGCAAAGCATATTACAGCATAGCATAATAGCATAACAGTAGCACATGTAGTATAACAGTCACACACACACACACACACACACACACACACACACACACACACACACACACACACACACACACACACACACACACACACACACACACACACACACACACTTTTGCTTTCACGTTCTCTCTCTCCGCATACATCGATCATTTTGTTTGTGTCAGTCAAGTAGCAGCCGCCAGTTTTTCTCCAGCACTACAGGTCTGGACAATCAACAAATCAATAAGCGGGTTCCAACTGCCTGTTAACGTTCTCCATGTCCCCCAGCATGGGGATCACAGAGAAGCAATTAGTGATCAGACAAGATAAATCACACTTTGAAATAAAAGCAATCTGACAAGCCCTTATTTTCCTCCCTTACCCCATTGGCACATGGCACTGAGCGTCTTCATCGAGGAGAGGATGCCCTGGAGGTGGGTTTATTGGCACTTCCTGTCCGATGGGATCAACCGCCTCTCTCTGATGAGACTGGGAGAGGTTAGGAAGAAGGATGACATCAGACCTGCTTAAGATCACAGAAACAAAAAGGCCCATACAAAGTATTGATCAAACTATTTAGGAATATGAATGCCGCACAGCAGCGGATGGTGATGCCAGGGAAAGGACGTTATGTTTTATGTGTCAGACAACAAGGGATTTTATGATCGTTAACTCTTCACCTTGGTCAGGTGCTTAATTGGTTGAGACGGGTGCCCGTTTACGACGGCCATTTCGAAAGACATCTTAGAACACACACACAGAGGCACTTTCAAATGGAGACACCCACGCACACTGAATCACAATACACACATACACCCACAGAATCAAACTCTCAATGGCAGACACCAGTCTCGCTCACACACGTATACGAACACTCACTCACTTGTATGTACACACTTGCATGCATGTGTGTGATGTGAAATTAGTCTAGTTTGTTCTCATTTGCATATCCAGATGGTTGACTCTAAGTACAGGAGAGGACTTTTGCTTTGCAAATGCGGACGGCCTCTGATTACTTTGCTAAGTTTCACAGATTTATTTATGAATTTGTTACGTGGAACATAGCGAGGGGACCCAAGTGCTCGACACAGAGAGGCGGAGACGGCGGAGAGGTACAGGTGGAGTTTATTGTGGGCGAGTAACAAGCCGGGGGCTAGGCAAGCAGTGGGTAGTCAGACAGGCAAGGGTTCGGCAACGGGCAGGTAGTCAGGCAGGCAAGGGTTCGGCAACGGGCAGGTTGTCAGGCTGGCAAGGGTTCGGCAATGGGCAGGCAGTCAGGCAGGCAAGGGCTCGGCAACAGGCAGGCAGTCAGGCAGGCAAGGGTTCGGCAACGGGCAGGTAGTCAGGCGGACAGCTAAGCAAAGGGAGAGGACGGGTTACGGACAGGAACTGGGAAAGGACATGCAGACTACAGCCGGGAACGTGATACTAACTGGGGTAGTGTAAACAACAAACTAGTGCCGGCTGCTAGGAGATCCACGGCTGAAATAGTGAGCGTTGATTGGTGATTGCCGGCCGGTGTGTAAACAGGGGAAATGAGGGAGCACGTGGCTGCCGGCACCCGCTAGGTGGCGTAAGTGGACGGCGTGACAGTGGACGGCGTGACAGAATTAGCTTCTTTCTCGTTAAGATGAAGACGCCCATTGGTTTTAAATGTGGAACGATGAGGCCAAATCATAGTCAAGGGACAAAGGACTCCTGCCAGCTTGTAGGAGTCTATTTTCATCAGAGTCACTATATTTTTTAGTTTTTTGGAACTATTTTCACTTAATTGGCATCTTCTTTTGTGACCTGCTAATTAGTATTAGACATCTGCATTGGCGAGGGCTATTGTTAGCTGCTGTAGCTCTTCCAGTATATAGCTTTTGTGTTCAGTTGTAGATGTGTGTGTGTGTGTGTGGGTGGGTGTATCATGCGTCAGTGTCTATGGATTCACATGCAAGCATTCCTGTGTGTCGTTCTTAGTTTTTTACATATTTGACACTGTGCCTATGTGTAGTTGTTGTTTGTTTTGTGAAAGAATTATCAACACAAACTCTGCCATTTCTCCCTCGCTGTTATTTTATTTATTATTATTTTTTGGGGGGGGGGGGGGGGGGATACTTACCGAATGAATACATATGACCAAATACCAACAACATGCAAAGTGCGCAACCGCTTAAAGGGCACAAAGTATATTTTCCTGCCTCGCTTGATGGAACGAACATGTCTCTCATCAGTAGAGAACAATGCAGTCTTTATTTTTCCTTGAGAGAAAAAACCAACTTAAGATTGTCTGTCTTTGTGCTTGTTTTGTTCAAATCAGTGATTCATGTGAGATGTTACTCACAACACATCATGGTTGCAGTAGTAGTTCAAACTTGAGGGTTGTTTTTTAGTGCTGACATCTTTGCACAGTTTTTCTTTTAGTGGGAACAATGAACCAATATATTGTCTGTGTGATTTCTTTATAATGTTAAATGCCGGGAAGGCCACTGCAGAAGGAAGTCATCGCTTTGTGAGGTCCTTGTCTCTTTTGGTTTGGAAGCTTTTAAGATGACAAACGTGCTTTATTGGCTTTTGTATTTCAGACTCTGAAGTTATATACAGGACCCAAGAAGGCCATGTGATCAAGTTCAACATCCTAACCAATGAAACTGAGATCCTTCTGACGAACACGACATTTGTAAGTAGGAAAATGCCCCCCTCCACCCACTCCACCCTCACTCCTGTTACAGTACTTTCATGCTAACACTTAATTGTTGGTAACCAACTAACACCAAGACACAGGAAAATCATATTTAGATGAAATTGTTGAAATGCTTAGAAATAAATATAAATATACAATATCTGGTTGTTATTCAACTAAAATGTGTGTTTTTATAATATTAGAAATGACTCTTTATTACCTGTCCGGAATACCGGAATACCGTGAGTAGAGTGTCTACTGACTTTTAAAACATTCTCCCAAATTATTGGCTCAAAATGTGTCAATCAAACTTTGTATGCATGTTATACATACCCCCAAAGACAGATAAACCAATCAGGCTTATCTTTCTGCATATTTATATATTCTGCGGATTTTACTGTGCTAAGTGTCTGGAACACTGTGAGTTTACTTACATACACAGCATTTCAAGTCTGTCTTCAAATCCCGGGTTAAGCGTCAAGCACCCAAACAATTTACCAATGCAAATAGGGAGTTTCCGTAATCCTTTGTTGATATTGTGAGGGCTGTCAACGGCACCGTACACTTCTAATCCCAAATAAAGACTTGGTTGAAATCTCTGTATTTTAATCCCTTTCTTCCTGTGACTTCTCCAACAGATTAACTTCAATGTGGCAAAGTATTCCATCTCCCCCGACTTGAAGTATGTCCTCTTTGCTTATGATGTGAAACAGGTAAGTCCCTGATGGAATGCTAGCATTTCTTCAAATGTCTCCTTCTATGCTCGGAAATCCCCTTCCTTTCCGAGCAGCGCTTCTGTTCGTGGGATTGGCATACATTGTAAACTCTTGGGCTTTGTCACTTTGCCACAATGCATCAGTGTTTATAACTGCCAGTCACATTCATGCTAATAGTTTAGGCTGAAAATCACCAATAGGCCGCATTAAACAAGATTCCACATTTAGTGTAATGCAATTTGCAGAGCTGTACCTCTTCAGCGGTCTTTCTCCCTCTCTTCTCTATTTCACTCTCTCTGTAAACTCCAGATTTCCCTCTACCTCACTTGTTCAAGAATACTATTGAGTAATTCCACTGGAAGGATTGTGAGATATGTATGCACATTGGGGTTCCTTGTCTTGAAGAACCATGCAATTTGCATAAACACCTAGTCCAGCCATTCCAGTGTGATTGTAACTTTTATGATCATGTAAAGGGATTGATTTCCCTTCAATTCATATCATTCAGCCTATAGAAAAAGTACAGTCCTAAGTGGCACAAACACACACAAACAACTTCTCAACCATGCCCTGTTCAAGTGAATTTTTTTATTTATATGACTATTAATCCTAGTTCCAGTCTAACACAAAAGGCATTATAACAAGCTACATTGAGAGAATAATTTGACGACCCACCCTATCCCTAAGCTCCTGAAGGAAATCCTTTAAAGCCTAGAAGGAAAATACAGAAAATTTGATAAGGGATTTGAATAAGGAATAGGCCTACATATTCCTGGATTATGGATAATAGGTGCCAAATTGACAAATATAACAAGGCAATAAAAAAAAATAAAGGTTCACAATTCAGGTTTTCTTTAATTTAATCTACTATTCTTGAATAAATTAATCTACCATTTTTTAATGGTCCGTTTTAGTTTTCACCTTCTATTTAATGCTATTATGGTTTATATTGTGCAACTAAAGAGCTGAACAACAACAGCAACAAAACCTCTTAATTCCCCCCCAACACATCGTCTGTGCTTCAGCAAGCCGCTGTCGACGTCCATTATTAAGTGGATACAATGATCAGCGCCCTGCTGAAGGTGTGTCCTACTCTGTAACAAAAAACTATAAGTTAGACGTCTCCTGGGGGCCACAGAGGAGATGACCACTGGACTGTCACCGCTTGTGTTTCCAGCCCCCCTCCGGACAAAGAAGAGGGGGAAAATACAGCTCTGTCGAACACAGCTGGATCTTTCCAGTGCCCTCAAACCCCCTGCGGAGCTGTCCTTTATCCACGGGACAGAGGGAAATAAATAAATAAAACCCATCGCTGTTTATTGTTCAACACGCTCCACCGTTTTGTCTACACTTACACACACTATAAACACGCACACAAATAAATAAACACAGACAGAGAAACACACACACACGCACACGCACACACACACACACACACACACACACACACACACACTTAGACATTTACACACATATACAGAGAACAGCACATATACACACATACACATGCAGAATTTGGGGCAGATGGATGCGGGTTATTGTTAGGTTACAGCAATGCGTAAACAATTTTTATTTTGGTATATCCATGTCATATCAACACATGCTTGTAAATCCATCCCAAAAAAAATATATTGACTTTATATTTCTACACATAGATTGTTGAATTCTTCTTTTTAATTATCATTGTTTAACATTGTACGTGCTTGTTTATTGTCATTAGAGTATATTAGTGTATAGTATGTGTGGTGCTTTGTATATGTTTGCCAAAGGACAGACTTGCCATTTATAGCAGACATGATCAATACACCCAGCACATACTACTCCAATTTTATCTCTACTAATTACTTATTTCAGTTTATCCCTGGTAACTCCTGTATATGTCCATACCTTCATTTATGTTAAACCCCATATATTTAAATTGATCCTATCCTCCATTAAATCAGCAAATAGTCCTGTTACAGTGATCCATATATTCATTGTAATTGCTGTGTATTCCCGTTAATTCCATTGCAACTTTACAATATTTTAATACATCCATAATTTATTAACGATAATCTGTTTTATCCAATGAACTCCAATTATAAAAAAAGGTTCTGCTCTCTCATTGGTCAACAAGGTTCTTGCTTAAAAAACACGCCAATCTCTTCAACTCACCTCGATACAGGATTACATGCCCCCCTGTCTGACTGCATCTTTATCTGTGGGCGATTAGCTTTGATAACAGCTCCTAATCTCTGGGACGCTTGTCTCAGTCTTGCATTTTCCTTGTCTTCAATGCATTTTCTAATACTCTTCAATGGATAGCAATACTCTTCCTGCAGTCAAAACACTGTTTTCCAGTTAGCGGGACTTCGCTCAGAGCTAATCAGATTACTGCCGATGCATTAATGTCTTTCGCAGTGAAGTTTGTACCTGTAGAATGGAATTAAAAAGTATAATGAACTTTATTTGTGTTTGATATATTTTCTGGGATTAGGATTTTAATTGAAACCCCCACTTTGCCATAACATTAATAATAATAATAATAATAATAATAATACATCCAACTTGTATAGCACTTTTCAAAGTTCTCAAAGACACGCTAGATACATTAGGATAAAACATTAGGATCAACTTGTATAGCGCTTTTCAAAGTTCTCAAAGACGCCGTACATACATTAGGATAAAAACAAGCAGCAAACTTTAATAATACGTAAAAGGTAAGTAGGAATTAAAACATAGGAGGGGGGTTGGTTAAGTGGGCAAGGCAAGTCTGAAGAGGTGGGCTTTGAGGGCCTTTTTAAATGATGACAGTGTGGGGGCAGTTTTGATGTGAATTGACAATGAGTTCCACAGAGAGGGGGCAGGGACTGAGAACGCCCTGTCACTCCAGGTTTGGCGCTTGGCCCTGGGGATGTGCAGGCATCAGCAGACCTGAGGCATTGGGAGGGGGTGTGGTGGTGGAGTAAATCAGAGAGGTAGGATGGAGCCAGGTTGTTGAGAGTCTTGCAGGTGGTGAGTAGAATCTTGAAGCTGATCCTGTGTCAGTCACTGAGCCAGTGGAGGTCAGGGAGGACTGGGGTGATGCGTTCACTTGAGCGGGTACTGGTAAGAAGGTGGGTGGCAGAGTTTTGTACATACTGGAATTTGTTACGGGTTTTTGTGTGTGGTACTATAGAGCAGTGGTTCCCAACCTTTTTTGTCTTGTGTACCCCTTGAGCCATTTAGCCATGCCAGTAGTACCCCTTGACTCATGCGTATTCATGATTCTCCTAAATGTATTTTATTGAACTCATATTAAACTTTTAGTATCTAACACTTCTGATTACACTTATTTACAATTATTTTGAATATACTTCTCAATAAACTGGCCTGTTTTTAGGTTTTTTCACTGGACTCCCCTAAACTTCAATCCGGAGCGACAGAAATGGGGCATTTAAGCCATTTATCCATGTTTGCTAGCAGCTAGCTGTGATGTAGCTCCCTAATGTATGTTGCCAGTTTTGACATGAACGAGAATGTAACACGTGTGTGTGTGTCTGTGTGTGAGTGAATGTGAAGTAATGTAACAGTTGACACCTGCTGGGAGGGCGGAGAACTTGTTGCGGCGCGCAAGCGGGCTACCATTTATGCAATGGACATTTTTCTTCTGATTCTTTCCATGTACCCCCTGCAATCTGCTCAGGTACCACTAGGGGTACGCATACCCCAGTAGGGAACCACTGCCATAGAGGATGCTGTTGCAGTAGTCAAGCCTGGATGTTACAAATGCATGAATGAGTGTTTCTGCAGCAGTAATTGACAGTGAGGGTCAGAGGCGGGCAATGATACGGAGGTGGAAGAAGGCGGTTTTGGTTGACATGGGGCAGAAAGGAGAGGGTGGGGTCAAGGATGACTCCAAGGTTACGGATTTGGGTGGAGGGGGTGACGGTGGAGCCATCAATATTGAGTGTGAGGTCCTGAGTGGGGCGGGTAAGGGAGTCTGGGCCTATGATTATGATTTCTGACTTATTGCATCTGAGTTTCAGAAAGTTTCTCTGCAGCAAGCTTTAAGGTGGAGGGAACGTCACCAGTAGACAGGGAGGAGTTTATGGTTTCGGTGATGAGTGGGCAGAGTGTGGGGAGTCAGGCCTTGAGGAGTGTGGAGGGGAACAGGAACTGGGAAATGTGCCATTTTGTTTTTAATCATATAATTATAATAATATATAATATTATATACTGTATATATATATTAACCATATAACATAGTGAAATAAAAATGTTTCATGCATCTGTAAGACACAAATACAAGTTATACATTCTTCCTTCTGCTCCACTCTGGAAGTTGAATCATCTCAAAGAAATCGGCCTTCACCACCAAGTTAAAATAAACTCAGATTCCAATTCCAGCGTTGTTTGCCTCCACTGCGAATTTAAGGACCAAACAGCCTCATGGGAAAGCAACGATATTATAATGGAGAGGAAGGAGATATTTAGTCCTTCAGTGTCTAAGCAGACCACCTTTTATCATGAAAAAAACCCACAAAACAGGTCAACAAAACACCACAGGGGTTTTGATTTTAGTGCTGAAATACAACAACTCCACCTCTCCCCAACGTTTCTGTATTCTGGAAGTACATTTATATCTTGACTTTCGTGTTTGGATTCGAGCTAACGTTGCTCAAAGCCTCAAGCACAGTGATGGTACTATCTTTCAACTAACAATTTTCCTTGATAATATCGCCAACAGTGGATAAGAGAACACATTTATTTGGTATATTTGGCTTTTAACAAACTATAGTGTTCAAGGAGTTGCAGTGACAAGGTAATTCAATCAATTAACATCCTGAAAGTTCTCAATTATAAAAATCTTTAGAATATGTTGGAACAGAATGTGTTACATTACACGTTGTTGATTGTTCATTTTTATTACATTTTACATTAATTAGAATACATTTGGTCCCAATGTACTTGTGAGCCATCAAGGACATTACCATGTAATCAAATAGCATCTAATGTTGTAGGTTATAATGTGTGATTATAATATAATAGCAGCACATTCTGTAGCCCCACTCTAATACCTTAGTAGTAATATCAAACACACAGTCTGTGATGGTTCATGTTATGTCTTCAGTTGCTTCATGGAACGGTCTTTATCCAAAAATCCTACTCGTTTAGAAAACAATCAACATTTTACTAAACCAATAAATCACTGGCTCATCTTTATGGCTTCCTTATGAATGATCCAAAGTGACCCAACCAAAGCTTATTGATTCACCCTCATGTTTTCAATGCCAGTTGGACAGTTGGTCATAGCCCCAAGGATTTAAAGCCCATCGCCCTGCACCAGGTGGTAAATAAGCAGAAGGTTGCTGGCTGTAACTTAAAGAGAGTTAACTAGCTCCCTGGAGAAGATCTCTGGCTGACCTTCAACCTGAACTTCCTCTGCGGGTCAGCTGGCTCTCACAGCGCCTCATTGGCAACTATTGATTTCCACCACTTTGTTTATACGTGGCTCAATAGGGATGGTATTTGGAGAGTCAATTACAGTTCTTTTAGGGTGTAATTGACTGGATTTCTTCCTCTTTAAAGGGAGAATAAAAATAATCGTGTAATGTTTGCATCATTTAGATGCAAAGATTGATTGACAATAAACAGTCACAATGAACCAATGCATACTGTAATGCATGACACTTTGCTATGATTTCTACATTGCGTTTTCTATTCAAACTAGTTCATTTCCATAGTTGACAACATCATTGGAGGCTCAAGCTTATCTTGAAAGCCTCTACATCTTAAAACATGTGCAGTGCTTGTAATCACTTTATCAACAGCAAGCGAAACATCACAAGGAACAAATAGCAGCAGCAATATAAATTCTGTGATGGTGTAAGAGTGCAGAAGGATAACAATAATAATAATTACAGTGATGCATTACAAAATGCTAAGGTAGGTCATAATAACAAAGCAAATGTTTAGCGAAGAAAGAAAAATAATTCCATAGCAGGCGTAGAATCAAATATCCTCAATCAAACCTAAGTGTTTGCCTGCCAAGTCAAAAATAATTTCAATGTTCAGAATGATCCTGCGTTTTCTGCACATATGATAATAAAAAACCCTTTGACACTTTGACTTTAATCTAATTCAACCGGCTAAAATGTCATGATGGACAGATGTTGCTTTTTCAATATTTGTTTTTTAATAATGAAATCTGCAGTGCCATGAATCATGGTTTGGCATAGTTATTCTTCTAGGTCATAGAATGATTCTTCTTCTGCAGCGATGAAAGCACTTGAGTAAAGGAAGAGGAAAATGTCACAGCTTTATTTCATTTCATTGCTGAGCAGACTACAAAGGTCAGTGCTCACTTCATTTAATAGAGAAAATACACTTTGAAAACGACTTAAGTCTGCATCTACATCTACTCCTCATTTGGCAACAGCGGAGAGCTTGCAGTAGGTTGGATAGTTTCATATAAGAAGATGTGTATGGACCACATCAGGGACCCAATTCCCCCACCACCAGGGTTTAGTGGTATAAAAATAAGAAAATATAAACAATTGCACCATTCGATCTAGTTTACTAAGGCCTCGGGCTACCTACCCTGCATTTAATATGTTGCACAGCTCTGTCTGAAGGAAGCCAACTGAAGTCGTAAGTAGCTGACAGAATGTCTGTAAACAATTCCCATCTGTACACAATCAGCCATCCACCATGAGGAAGACTCCATTATTAGTATACTAGCTCACTGTTTTGGAGCTCCGAAGATGTTGGAAGATACTTTGAAGCATACTTTAATATATATATCAGTATAACATTGCTGTTTGCTTTGGGCTTCCAACAAATTCCAACAACAAATTCCAACAACAACTGTGTTTCTTATAATAGGATAGCTTGCTTTCATTCTATTTAGTGGTGGTTAGCTTATTGTCTTATTACCACAAAAAGCAATAACAAAACCTAGCCAGGGCTTCATTAAAAAGTAATGGGATAGCAACATAATGTAATTTAATTGCACTGTAAGTGTATGTATTGAAGTTCTATTGGACCAAATGGAAGACCAATTCCCCTTTGGTACTGTAGTCCTTTCTCATTAACTGTTCCTTGCCTTTCAGTCAGGAGAATTCATTAATTCATGCATAATCAAGAAATGCCGGGATGGTTGATACAGTTGTTGCTAACTGGAAATTAATATATATATATATATATATATATATATATATTAAAACGCAAAATACTCAACCTTGGACACATCAGGCAAACCAGAAAATTTATATATTTTTTATTAAAAGCTGTTTTATGATGTTGGCCACAACCTATTTCACATGTCCTCAGGTGTTAATATTTTTTTTTTAACTGCAGGTTTTTTAACAACCATCAGAGCACAACCAACCACCATCCTAAATCGGGCTATATCAGGACTCATATCAGCTCTCCAAAGCTATTTTTATGAGCGCTCCAATCACACATTAATCTTGGACCCAGTGAACATTTGCACCGCTTACTCGACTAAGCCCTGCCGCCGTTCTTAACCGCTATGCATAAATCAAGACATGGAATGGTGCCCTCCTTTTCAGTTCCACAAGGCCTTATTTAATTCCTGCTTTACAAGCCTTGTTCCAGCAGTAGTGGTTTTGAAACCCTGTCATCATTGTGTTCGATTTATTCAAATGGATCTATGAGAAAGACATTAGTCTCTTAAGAAGTTTGTTTCCTTTTATTTTTCATTCTCTTTCTCTTGCCACTCCCTCTGATTAATGCTTCTGAGGTTGTTGTTATTTTACATGTGGTTGCTGAGTACTGAGCAATTGAAGTTGTCACGGTAGCTAGTGTTCAGAGTGTGTGCACTTTATACTTTATTTTACAGCTATTTTACAGATTTATATATCCCAAATATATATATGCAAAGTATTTCCACACCATTTAAGTAAAAGAAAATTTGGCATTAAGAAACAGTTTCCATAGTACGATTTATTTGATCAATAATCATGCAGTTTGCTCTTAGAGCATTCACTGCCAATGATTTCTTAAGGGTCCAGTTGTTTCAGCCATGCAATCCTAGCCCTGATTCACAAACCTTCTCACGTCCATCCCGAGACACTACCAATCAGTGTAGCTGTCTATCTGAAATATTGTTCAGCCTAATATTTCTCTAGCTCCGGTAATTACCCTCTCATCAGTGTATGGATTGAGAGTTCAACATTATTTAATTTACAAAATCTCAAATAAAACACCTGTGCTCATTATCCAGTGATATGCTAAACATGTGCTAACCATTCATTAAGTTTGTACTAGACATATGCTAACAGTGGGCTAACCATGCACTCACCATGTGCTTACCATGCACTAAATGTATGCTAAACATGCTAACAGTGGGCAATCCATCAACCATATGCTTACTAGGCACCAAATGCATGGGAACCGTGTTTGCTAACTATGTAATAACCATAAGCTTTCTACGCATTAACATGCACTAATCGTGTGCAAACAAGAGTTTCACTATCAGAATGTGCACAGCTCTGCATGTCTTTACAGTTCCATCTGATGCCACATCTATCTTTATCTCTTTCTGTTTCATTCTACATTTATTTATTTTTATCTCCCTCTCTATCCCCCCATTGCTATGTTTCTCTCCATTTATTGGTCTCTCTGTGTCACTCCCATAGTTTATTCTTCTCTCTCTCACTGCTTTTCTGTCCCTCCCTAACTCTCTCGTCCTCTCTCTCCCTTTCCGTCCTTTCCTTACTCTCACTCTCTATCTCTTACCCATTCTGTCATTATCTCTCATTCCTTTTCTGTGTGCCGCTGTCAAGCCTTTTCTCCTCCGCACTCTTATTTCTTGTGGGCTTTTAACACAGAGGGGATCCTCCATGATGAGTTCCTCACATGGAATTAAAATATCTCATCACCAGCTGTCACCCATGCAGATTGCATTGTCTACGGATTCTGGAGGACCCCCCCCCCCCCCCCCCCCCCCCAGTCTTTCTTTTTTGTTTTGATGCATTATCTCTCTCTCTTGCGTACTCGGGTGTTCACTCGCGCTCTCGCTCAATCTCTGACTCACTCTCTCTCTCTCTGTCTCTCGTCTCTCATTCAACTGAATTCAAAGAGATTCATTGGCATTTTCTTGCCATGGGAACATAGATTTACATTGCCGAAGCATATAAACAGTCAAATAAGATACAAAAAATAAATAAAATTTTCAGAAATACTAAACAATAACAATCTAAAGATTGTTATACAGTGAGAGGTACTCAACTAAAACTGTATAAAATGACGGGAAAGTGCTTTTTAAACAAGACACATCAAGGACTTTGACAAACACACCCTCAGCGACAGAAAGATTTAGCATTGCTTTATTAACATTCAACCTCTGTACATTTGTAAACGTCTAAATGTATTTTAAGTAGTGCCTTTAAAGTTGAACTAGCACAAGCGTAACATCTATAAACATTATGCTGCTATTACTGCAGATTTGTGTGGTATTATTTGTATTGATCTATTTTGTCTTATCTTAATTTTACTACAGTGGGAGAAGCCTTGTGAAATGTCATTGTACCTGAGTATAATGACAATAAAGACCATTCTATTCTATTCTATAGTAAGACATTTATAAAAAAGTGGAAAATGTACATAATGTTGCCTCACAGTCTCTCTCTCTCACACCCTCTCTCTCTTGTTTCTTATGCTTCTTGTTTGACTCTATCAGTGATCCCCTGTGTTCTGGATAAAAGTTTCCACCAAGCTCACACCTTTTGTTTCTCTCTCTCTCTCTCTCTCTCTCTCTCTCTCTTTCTTTCTTTCTTTCTTTCTTTCTTTCTGTGTAATGTGATTTCTTCAGGTGTATCGGCATTCCTACGTGGCGTCCTACAGCGTCTACAACATCCACACGCGGTAAGCTCTCTCTCTCTCTCTCTCTCTCTCTCTCTCTCTCTCTCTCTATCCCCCCTTCTCCTCCTCTCTCTCCTCTCTCTCTCTCTCCCCTCCTCTTCTTTCTCCCTCCCCCTCTCTGTCTCTGTCTCTCTCCCCCCTCCTCCTCTCTCTCTCCTTCCCTCTCTCTCACCTCTCTCCCCTGGCGTGTTGCTGCCCCTGACCTGATAAGGATGTGAATGGACTCATAACAGGAAATAATCTGATTGACAAAATATGCAAAGATCAAGGTCTATCTCATTGGACCATATGGCAATTGTATGTTTTGATTACAACTCTGACGTCTGATGTTGTAAAAGTACCTGATCATTCAAAGCCTTGACTTTTAGCTAATTTGATTCAAAATAGCTCACATTCAGATCTATTCACAATGCTGTAGGCCTGCTATTTGAAAAAAAAAACATTTAAAAAGAAAATAACAATCGTTTTCCAGCTATAACTCAAAGAAGGCAATGGTGGAAAGTGCAGATGTGGATGGTGGTAATGAAGATGATGAACATGAGTAACAGGATTATTTTAAGTTGGTGAAATTTGCTTAAAGTCTGGAGCCAGAGAGGGACTTCACTTGTCAGGAGTAAATCACTTTTATTATTAACGGCAGTTATCACTAAGTTCTTAAACGTTTTGATGCTGGAACCGTGCTATATGTACTCATTGAACAGACTACCTGACTTCTGATTTAGTAGGCTGGCCAGACTGATTACACGGGTTTGATTTCAAACATTTCCTGACACTTTGTCTAAGGATGTTGGTCTTTTGACAGGACGTATTTAGCTTATCTTGCCACTGGCTTCGCGAGAAGTTTAGTTTGTGTTTGCGCTTCGGATGCCACATTTTAAACCGACCTTGGATACTATCACCTGCGGCAGCACTGCGGCGACAGCGCAGTAGAAGACTCTTGCAATCGGTGCATACCACCTTGTCATGGGCCAACAGGTCCCGTTAACTCTTCAAAAGTCTGAGTTTAGTGTGGTTTCTCATCAGAGTTTTGCCTCGCAGTTATTCGTTTATTTTCTATTTTTGAAAGATGAAGCCATGACAGCATATTTGACAGACCTTTATTAGTCCCTTCCAATCGATGGTCAGCCATATTCCGTTTGTTGTTGCCTGACCACTGGTCAGGCAGTTAACAGTCCAGACTCATTGCCTTTACTGCACCCACTGATCTCAGCCCCAAGGAAGATGATTGGATGAAGCGAAACGCCCCATTCACACATTTGAGCTGGTCATCAGACCTTAGATGTTAAACAAAATTCTGAATCTTGGGACTAGTAATTGTCTAACATTAATAATAAACGAACTAAGTAACTAACTATCTAACAAGCTAACTAACTACCATACTAACTAACTAAAGTTAGTAATAAACGAACTTACTAGCAAGCTAACTATTTATCTAACTGAATGATAGACTAACAGACTAGCTGACAGACACACAGACACACAGACAGACAGACAGACAGACAGACAGAGTACTAACTAACTAACTAAAATTGAAGGACGTTATCAGACTAACTAACAAACTAAAACTCAGATGAACTAGCTGACAGATGGACAAGTTGTTGGACTAACTAAATAACTAAGAACTCATGTCGCTCAGGCAACAAGTCTAACCCCTACCTGCCCATAACGAGCTCTATCTGTAATAGCTGTGTGTTGCGTGTATAAAATGTCCCCTAACTGACTAACTGAGTAAATAGTAAACAGTAATAGAACTCGTTGACTATAAAGCTAATTAAGTATTCTCACTTGGCCATACGCTGCCGTGTTGTTAACCATGCTAATGGTTTAGACTCTCTTTCTCTCTCTCTCTTTCTCTCTTGGGGCTTCTCCAGTGAGGTATGGGAGCTAGACCCTCCAGAGGTAGTCAACTCTGTGCTGCAGTATGCTGCCTGGGGAACTCAGGGTCAACAGCTGGTGAGTGCCACACACACACACACACACATGCATGCATATGCATCCACACACACATGGTTACACAGGCACGCAGGGACGCACACATACACACACACACAGATGCACACACAGACACACACACACACATGCATGCATATGCATCCACACACAAATAGGCACACAGACACGCGCGAACGCACACACACACACACACACACACAAACACACAAACACACACTAGCTCTCTCTAGTACACTCTCCTCCACCACCTCTACACTCTGATCTCGCTCCAGCACACAGGGCCCCACTCTGCTCCACCTGCTTCAAGCTAGTTCTGTTTCAAGGATTTTATCTTTCACTTTTTAACATTTCTTCTTTCTGGAATGTATTGGAATGGAGTGTTTTTGGATTTTTTTTCTTCTTTGGTGTTTTTGTAAGAGCTAGTCCACTCTGCACATTTTCTGTGCAGAGTTGCTCCGTCTCATTGTCATGGTTATTTCTCATTTTTCGACTTCTTTACTTTTACTTTTTATATTTCACATATATATATATATATATATATATATATATATATATATATATATATATATATATATGCTAACCTTGGGAGATTTGTCATTCTTTTTTAAGATTCCTGTGTGTGTGTGCGTGCTCACATGTGTGCGTTTGTTTGTTCATGCAAGTAATGTTTTGGTGTGTACATATTTCTTTGCAGCGTAAATCCTTGCATGCTATTAGCTCAAAATTTGCAGGGGAACAGAATGAGATGCCAACATTGTTTCATCATAGTTTTTTATCCAGGTGCTTTGGGCAGATGGTAGGGGCATGTTAGTTACTGGCTAGGCCATAACCAAAGCATATCTCCTCTGGCCACTTTTATCAATTTCATTATGTTTTTTTTGGGGTCTAAATCAAATCAAACCTACCTGCATTGGACTGTTGTTGTCATGTTTTTATTGTTGTTTTGAGGAAGGAGGTGAATAAGGTAGGCACACAGGCCTCCCAGCTTGGGTGACTTACCCTCATCTTCATCTTCACCCAGGCACAAACAAAAAGCATACCCAAGTTGTTAGGGTTTGCAATAAAAAATTAAATCATGTCACATACCACAAACTGGGACTCCATATCAAACAGGAAAGGTGTGGGACATGCATTTGTGTTGCCTACCTGTGCGTTGATCATTTTCTTTGGTTGCAGCAAATTTGTAACGTGCCGGATTTCTCCCTACACAATGTAGCATACCAAGCTTCAAGGCACTTCTATGTAGAGCCCTGCTTGGCTGGTTGTCGTCATCTTACCCTATTACTGCAAATTCCCTGAAAATCACACTTTATTTAATCCCCATCCACCTTAGTAGGTAACTTCCTCCAGATGGCATATATTAAAAGTCCAGGTGTAGTTTCAAGGTGCCATGAAAAACGGATCAAAAGAATGAAATAACAATATTTATTTGAAACCGTAAATAAGTGCCTCCTGCTGTGTTTATTCTGGACAATTGTCCCAGTTCTGAGACTGGAAGGTCACCATAGGCTCAGTATCAGGGCTGTATCTTTATCTATGGGGAGTTTTAATGTAATGTAATTCCATTCACAGTGCCTAACACATCTGGCTTTCAAGACATTGCAAAGAAATATAAGAAATACGCAATTTGGGTGACTTTACAAGATGAACTTCATACCTCTGCTGGAAGGAACAGCTGAGCCTATGGTGCTAGTTAATTCTACTGCACAATATCGCTCTCTATTCAGGGCTGCCAGAGGACACTCCCCTTAAAAGCACTCTTATCTGGCACGAAACAGCGTCTTTATGTGGAAGCATTTTGCGGAGTTGAGCTCTTTCATTAATTAATCTAAAGGTGGGGGGAGGCAATTACAGCACTTTCTATGAGAGAAGCCCACTTGATGACGCTAATGGCTAATTCGTACACTCTCAGCTGTACCGCAAATAAACTGTTCTGCTTAATTACATATGAGGCTTTGTAAAAAAAAAGATCCTGCCAAGTATCTGAACCAATTTCAGCAGAATACAACCCCTGCTGTATTACGATATAAGATATGTATCATATTGTAATTGATTGTTCCTCGCCCCCATGCAGATCTATATTTTTGAAAACAACATCTACTACCAGTCGGACGTCCAGAGCAACTCGCTCCGGCTCACCTCCTCAGGGAAGGAGGGGGTCATCTTCAACGGGATTGCTGATTGGCTGTACGAAGGTAAGCAAAGTCGGTTGCCGCAAACTCATTCATACCCCCGTCTGTCCAATTAAATAAAGACAAGGCTTTGCGACGCAACAGCTAGTTAACTAGAAGCTAGTACATAGGGGTTATGTGCTAGGATTATCAGAAGCCATGGTTTCCAAAGTCTTAACTTAATCAAAGAAGAATGTCATTAGCTTTTAATTTCACCTATCTCAAAGAAACTTGTATTTGTGGAAAGCTAGAATTGGATTCTGGCTCACTGCAAGCGGGGGAAACATTAAGTGACTTCAAAGAGTAAAATACTGCTCTGAGGTAGTCAACCTAAGCAGAGGGTTTAAGAGCATGGTGGGGCACTTCTCCCAGTGTCTCGTTTAAAGAGGAAATCCGGCAGTTAAAGCTGGGGTAGGCAATTTATTTTAGAAGCATTTTTTTTTTTACGATTTATTGATGATATATTGATTGCAACAGCAATTAAAAATCAAGGGCTCTGACGAAAAAATACCAAAAGAAAAAAGGTATATGTGCCTGTTGCTGGCCTGTTCTAAGCCCATCCCAAGGGAGGGAGGCCTGGGGGGTTGGGATGTTTTTGGTTGGATACTTTCAAAATCGACCTTGCTCTGGATGGTTATTAATCAGATGTTCTCATCAAAAATATATCTGTAAAGGAAAGACAATTCCAAGATGTATGTATTTTAAGATTTTTTGATTTATTATTAAAAAAGTTATTATAGTTAGGTATTATACCTCATACCATATTATACTTAATATGACAGCATAGCAGGACAACTTCACACAGAAGAAGTTGGAAAAGAAATATAATAATAAACAAGTAACAGAACGCTTGGCTCTTCCCAGCCATTTTTTACTTAGTTATTGTATTTCAATGATTTTTAAATGGCAGATAAATATGATCATCTAATAACCTAAACCACTCCTAACCACACCCCCTGCCTCTTTTTCTTTTTCTTTGTCTTCTTGTCTTAATTATATTCGTGGAGACGTTGCACAGTGGTGTGCTGCATCACTGACCTGATTCTGTTGTTTGTTTTCCTTATTGCATGTTTGTATTGCTGATAGACACAGTACGAAAAACACATCTGTCCGTGTTCATGATTAAACTACAAAACAAAGGTTTAATATTACATTATTATACTGTTTCTGTGGGAGTTCTCTCTGGAATTTATTTTGCTGTTTGTATTTTTAGATTCTAGATGTTTTATTATATATATATATTTTCAGTTCCTATATGAAGCCATTAAGGCCTACATGTTATTTTATTCATTGCATGGACAATTCAGTCGTTATTTTTGTTGTTGTATACTAACTGTTAGTTTATTGTAAATTAATAATACACTAACAATTCCTTGCCATGAAATGCACTCTCTAAGGACAGTAGTTATACAATTATAATGATAATTGATACGATGCCTCAATGTTAAAGATTTGTTCCTTTAAAAAAAGATAAACAACTAAATAAAGTTATTCTACAAATACTTTCCTCTGCCCTAGGGTTAGTTACATCACTTTGAGTTGCTAGGATACTTTTGGGAAGCATATTTGGAAGTCTACTCTATAGTCACAGTAGGAAATGTGGATTAAAAATGCTTTTAAAATGTGTTTGTTTGCAGCGATCCTTAATCCTGCACTCTGTAAATGAATCAGATCACTTTTGTTTGAAATTATTTGTCTGCTTTCACGGACTGTCTCGACAAGAACTCATTCACCCCTGCCTTAATCAACCCTCGTAATTAGTATTTCTCTCTCAACCAATTTTGATCTGTCGATAAAAATCAAATACAATCAAATATAATAACTACAGTCAACAAGTCACATAGTGCTTTTAGCTTTTTGAAGATTATATAATATTTATATATATATATACATATTTATGTCAAGCGATTCAATTTTTTTATCACGAATAATCACGTGTGTTGTGTCCCGGAGCACGATTGTCAAACCTTTTCTCTGACTGTCTCTGACTTGAACAACATTTAAACCAATGCATTTTAATTGGGTAACTATTTTACTCAAAGTAATGAAAATTAACCTATGGGCGAGAATAAGGATAAGGAAGTCAATGGTCAATGGTCAAAGAAAGATCTTGTTATAACGAGAATTGATATTGATATAACGAGAAAGGATGTCCTTATAATGACAAGAAAATAAAGGCTGCATGGTCTAATTCTAATATTATAACTATATATTCATATTTATATAATTATATTATAAAGCGTGTAATTAGACAATGAGACGATCTACAGTTGTGGGCCCCAAGTTGTGGGCCAGCAACAAAGACGAAGACAGCCGAGAATCCCTGGAAAGAACCACTTGGCCATAAACCACGCCCACTTCCACTTATGTTATCCGAATACAGCCTATAACCTTATACATACAGATGTATGTCTAACTGAATATACATGTCAGCGTTTATTTATGATCAACCCAGTGGATATGCACAATATTGACCCCATGTACACAATATTCCGGACAACCCCCGAAATTATTGATTCTTGGTTCCTGTGATAGGAACGGGATGCTGTGATGGGGTACATTATGCAGAGCTATTTGGAGAGATGGCTCTGAATGGCTCTGCATTAATGTATAGATTGTAAACACAGTTCACGTTGCTTGAGTTTATGAGTTCTATGTAAAGTGTCATGGGTGATCTGGGGGTCTAGTACACTTGGGAATAAGCTAAAGACATGTGACTTTTTTTATATGAAAGAGGGCGTACACGATTAATAATTTGGTGTTTGTAGCCCAACCAGAAGTGATGTAATCCCTCCCTGAGAGGTCATACAAAAAACACACCATTAATGGAGGCCTAGAATGACTTGTGAATAAGATAGACGTCTGGTCTCTTGTATATGAATCAGGGCATTACGGTCTAGTAATATCAATTTGGTGGCTCTTGCCCTACAGTAAAGGCTCAAAAATCATCATCAAATGCTCCATTGAAACGCATTGGAGCCACAAGCTGTTACTATAAATTAATCTAAATTATAAGAGATAGAAACTTGGCCATTTGACCTTTCAACCAGGGGGCCACTTGGAATCGGTCTGTGAAAAGGGGGACCCTAACCCTAAACCACAGACCCTCATACATGTGTATGAATTTTGGCATCTCTAGCCAACTCAAACACGCGGGACAAGGGACGTGACCTCCAACGGTAGACTAAATGGGCATTAAACAGCAGGCGGTTTCCAGTTCCCTATTTTTGGTGGGATGGAGATGGAAATGTGTGCCTTAGGGCATGTAAATACAGCTGGTCTGTGGACAAGTTTTTCAACTTTGGGGTCAAATGGTCAAATGTAGCCCGCACTACGTCCCTTGAAAAATGAAAAAAAGTTGATAACTTTTTTTTTTTATATTAAAGAGATGATTCTCAGATATTCATGTTGGATTGGGAGGTTGTAGGTCTGGGAAGAATTTCAGCTCAAAATCTTGCAAGCGAGCCGCTGGGTGAGGCATTACGAGATGGATCATTTGCTGCGGCTTTGTTAGTTAATTAGTTAGTTAGTTAGTTAGTTAGTTAGTTCGTTAGTTCGTTAGTTCGTTAGTTCATTAGTTCGTTAGTTCGTTAGTTCGTTAGTTCGTTAGTTCGTTAGTTCGTTAGTTACAAGTTTGACTGCATTTCCTTTGGACGTGAATTGTGTCAGATAAACGTGCCTTGTTAAATCAATGAGCTTGGTGTTTTGCTTTCAAGAATAGGTTATTGGCTGTGTCACTACCAAATCGGTCGTGCTAACAAATTAACAGATTTACGTATCCAGCCCTCAGACAGTGATTTAAAATAAAAGATAAACAAGTCACGTTGATTAAATAAATAATTTATTAATTCAAACTAAACTGCGGGTTGGCTTCAAAAAGCACCTTAGAATATGTATCTATTTCCTAGCATCGGTACCTAGTTTACGACAAAATCAAAACAATTTACGGCAGCTCAGCTGCCACACGTAACGTCGTTATGGCAACGAGTGCGCTATGGTTTGCAGTAAAAGCCGGCTAAATAATTTATCTTTAAATTAGTAGATGACTAAAGTGCACTATTAAGGTGATACATCCTCATCTGGGTTTGTGTAAATGACACTTTACAGAGAACTCTTAAACTCATAAGCAACGTGAACTGTGCTTACAATCTATACATTAATGCAGAGCCATTCAGAGCCATCTTTCTAAATAGCTCTGCATAATGTACCTCATCCTATCACAGGAACAAAGAATCAATCATTTTGTGTTCAGAATATTGTGTAAATGGGAATATTGTGCTTATTGACTGGGTTGATCATAAATCAACCCAACGCTGACATGTATATACAGTTAGACTAGATGTATGTAAAAGGTAATAAGCTGTATTTAGATAAAATATGTAGAAGTGGGCGTGGTTTATGGAATGAATGTGCCGATTTCGCACGTGGCTCTTTCCGGAGATTTTTGGTCATCTTTGTCTTTGTTGCTGGCCCACAACTTGGCGTCCACAACTATAGATCGTCTCATTGTCTCAATACACACTATATAATATCATTCTAATTATATAATTATATCGATCTTTAATTATATGGTTATAATATTATAATAAGACCATGCAGCCTTTATTTTCATATCATTATAAGGACATCCTTTATCTTTATATCGTTTTAAATTTGCGTTATAGCAAGATCTTTCTTTGACCATTGACCATCCATATCTGAAATTGTATCTATGAATGAAATTCATACTGAGGGTATGACACTATATCCTTATTCTCGCCCACTCCACCTTGAATTTTATAGACCATTCAATAGATACATTTTAGCTAAATAGTCTCCCAAATGAAATGCAATGGTTTAAATGTAGTTCAGTCCAGCACAAAGAGTAAGAGAAAAGCTTCATTCAAAATGCATGGGTTCACATTTCTTTCTGTGTAGCACGGAGAAAGTCTGACAATCGTGCTCCGGAACATGATTCAATAGATATATTTTCGTGACTATAAGCGGGGGTCTTGTTTAGAAAACTACGAAGAGGTTACTTCCGAGAGTTCAGCCCCTCCCCTCGCCCTTCAACAGATACAGTGTTCATTTGAGCATTCGGTAAGGTAAAAAGGAAAAACAAAAAGCATTGCAGTCACTTTTCTGTTTACTGGTTTGAGAAAGATTCTTTATAGTGTGTCCAACCTTTTTTCCAGCATTAGCCCAAAACAACGGACTGAAACAATCCAAGGACCCACAGAGGTCAAGCATTTATCAATATGCTTTCATGGATATTAAAATGATGATAAGAAAGACGCTGGGTGATTGAAAGACTCGCTGCTGCGGTCCCGCTGCTACCCACATCCTTTTTTTATTCTTTTTTTTAAAGCTCACAAATGTCATTCAGTTAGACAACTCCAGGTCATGCAACTGTTAATCAACGATAGCATTTACTTTTCATTCATTATTGATTGGGATTTATTTAAGGGGTTTTGCACACACGGAAACAAGTTGATCAATGCATAATTGGGACAAATAAATTAAGCCAATACGACATTTAAAAACAACATAAATAACTAGTTTGCAAAGGCAGGAGCATATACAGTTTCATGTCATGAGCTCAGGCCGGAGGTCCAGCTACAGCAGACAGCGCTGTTATAAAGTCTAGGTTTCAAGAAAGCCTAGTTTTTCTTCCCATTGAACTATGCTGACATGTAATACTATGGCTGCAATCGTGTGGCTACGTAACGCTTGGGTTATGCCGTTTAGAGACATAATTATTTTGGAAATCACTCTCGCGCATTTTCCATTAAAGCGGCAAATTTGCCAGTTTGTTTCACATAAAGCAGAAAGAATTAGCAGGGAGCAGCCTTGTCCTATGACGTTAAAGAGACTTCAAAAGTTTCAACTACCATGGGGATGTGGGAATAATGACAAGTATAGGACTACTCTTATATGCGCAAACCTTAAAAATAAAACCCACAGACAGAGAGAGTGAAGCCCACTCTCCAGTGAGAAATGCTGGTTATTGCTATAACCGAGATCAATGAAATGGGCTATATGTTTATGGTTAAGTGTAGCCTACCTTTATTGAGAGTCTTGGTGATTTAAAGAGGAATATACTGCTCCTCCGTGCCGCGCCGCTCGTCTCTCATTGAAAATGTATATTTTCCGTCTTGGATGAATAAAATCGATCTTATCTTAATTATCCCCTTCCCCCCCCTGAAATGAACCACCACTGCTCTCTGTCTACAGAGGAGGTCCTCCAAACCCACGTGGCCCACTGGTGGTCTCCAGATGGGGAGCGCCTTGCCTTCCTGGTCCTCAACGACAGCCTGGTGCCCAACATGGTGCTGCCGCGCTTCACCGGCATGACTTACCCTAGAGGCAAGCAGTACCCCTACCCAAAGGTAAACACCCCCCTTATTTATATTTAGTCACACCAACAGTTTGTACAGAAGAACTGGCAAATTCCAACATGAGTCCTTCCAGGACTGCTACCTGACCTTGTAGTAATTGTACTTATAATATTGTATGTAAAAACATAATTAACTTAATACACTTTCACTTATACCCAGTGCATATTAATAAACAAAATGGTCATAATAAATCTTGTTTATTTCTAAAGTGGAATACTTACCTTAGCTTAGACCCTTTTACCCCCTTACACAATATTTTGTAGCCTAGTTATATCTCTCGTAAGTCACACACACACACTTGGGGAAGTGAGTCCGTCCACCGATTTGGACCAGGCTCTTCCAGGTACACTATGGTCATTAAGAAACACCTGTCCCATTAGCACACCATGGACATTTATCTCCCTGCCCTCTCACTAAGACCTTCTGGCTCCCTGCGCCTCCACACCTTTAACAACAGAACAACATATGGTGTCCATGTATCACCACTGACACACTAAGGAAGAAACACTATTATTGGGTTTTAGAAGTTAGTTATATATAGGACACCCTTTTCAAGCTTTTTATTTTTCAAGGGCAGCTGGATCAATTCAGATTCACTAATAAACATATAAATAATTATAACCTGCATTAGAACGTAAACTCTATTTGTGTAGTCTTGCTAATAGCTTATTCTTGTGTAACAACTTTACACTGCAGTTTGACAGATTATCCGTTTAGTCAGATGCTGTGATAGATGTCATTCATTTAGGAGCAACTAAGGTTTAACATCTTTATCAGAGAGGCCTACAGGTAGACTACGGACATTGGGGTTCAAACCCAGAACCATTTTAATGGGAGTCAAACAGCCGAACCACTAGGGACTATCCTGCTGACTAATAGCTTCTGTATAAACTTTTACCCTCCAGTTTTACGGATGACAGGTCACATCCAAATGTGCTCCTTCCTTTCGCTGCATGAACCCAGCTGTCAGTTTAATGGAGATTGGGCTGTTCTCAAAGCCTGGATGACGAGTGTGTGTGTGTGTGTGTGTGTGTGTGTGTGTGTGTGTGTGTGTGTGTGTCTCTGTGTTCAGGCGGGCCAGGCCAACCCCCTGGTGAAGCTGTACGTGGTGAACCTGTATGGCCCCACCCACACCCAGGAGCTCACCCCCCCGGACAGCCTCAAACTTCGGTGAGAGGAGGAAGATGCAGAGGCCAGCTATCGATTCGTATTGAGCATATTTGTTGAAGGCGGTCGTTGAGTTTGAGTTGGTTTGCCAGTTTGTTTGGGTGTGTTTGGTTGTTTATTTTTTTACCAGGTGCTTGGAGTATTCATAGTGGAAATGCAATATTTTGTAGGTGTTGTTGTTGTGGTTGGATTGCCTGCATTGCAGCTACCGTATCTTGGTGTTGAGGTGAGGATCAAAATAGGGTTATTGAGCAGTACATCCTGTTCCTGGTATCACTGACCTATGATATTTTATAGTACAACTATAAAATATATACCAAGAAAATAAAAGCACAGGAAGGATAGGACATGAGGTGCTGAATGTATGAATGCTGTATTCTTATTATTCTGATTATTATTTATATTATTATTATTATTATTATTATTATTATTATTATTATCTCACAAGAGTTTTGGAAATATTCTCACTTGTAGTCCATTAAGGTGTCTTGCTCGCTTTTACAATGTTACCAAAAGTGCATCAAAATGAATAAGTTCAACCGCGGAAGTAATTATTAAACGTGTCGTGGTTGTTTATGCGTCGTTAAAGGGAGCACTACGTTACCATGGCAATGTGTTGTGGTTTTTTATGTGTCGTTGAAGGGGGCACTACGTTACTATGGCAATGTGTTGTGGTTGTTTATGTGTCGTTGAAGGGAGCACTATGTTACCATGGTGAAGTGGATCAGCAAGACCAAGACGTGTGTGAGGTGGTTGAACCGAGCCCAGAACATCTCCATCCTCACCATGTGTGACACCACGACGGGAGCCTGCGTCAAGGTGTGTACCTGCTCCCACCACTACATGTGTGTGTCTGCATATTGTGTGTGTGTGTGTGTGGGCCTGTTTGTCTGCGCTTTGCATGTTAGTTTTTTCTGTGTTATTCCATGGAATTGTTTGTGTGTGTGGTTTTATTGGGGATGTTTATATGTGTCTGTTTGAAGTGTTTCATCTTCATACACACTCCATACACACACTTAGTTCTTAGATTTTCTAAGTCTTTGATGAATCTCTCAGTATTGTGGATGAAAAGGACTTGACAGTGGCAAGCTCACACTGCAGGACTTTTAAATCGTAACAAAATCCCATCCAAGGAGAGCTGCTCACATCTAACGACGGTCAAATGACAATCTTTAAAAAGTCGCTGTGCCATATAGCCCACAATAGCAGAATAAGGTAGGACAGAGAATTACCCAGGGTTCTCACATCACAAGAATTCTACAGGACAAAAAAATCAAGAGCTTGAATCTTGGCACACAGTTGCCAAGGCTGTGGCTGCTGAAGTGTGAGTCAACCAAAGACGGCATCACATTTATAGTAATATGCTACATCTTGTCCATATTTTTTTATTTTTATTAATAGGCTATAGTTTAAAGTAATACCCCCAGATATCTGTAAATTGGCATTTGCCGGTCTTACCCAGATTCAGACGAGTTGTTTATTTCCAAATAGATTGTTGTGTGTCCAGACAGGGAGTTCGCTGGGTTAGCATTTGCTTTCCGTTAGCCATCGTTGGGTTTGTTATGCACTTGTTGGTTACATTCTAGTAGACAGATGTGTCACTGCAGATCAGCCGGGACTCAAAATAAAACAAAACAAAATCAAGACAGAAATATTCATGTCTTTGATGTAATCGGTCAAAAGTCCTGTAGTGTGAGCCTGGCATAAGGACCCATAGGGCTGGAGTAACCCCATATCGAACCTTTGGCTCCAAGGTTAACCGTTGGCTCCAAAGCCGAGGACAGGAAAAGCGCAAACAAGGGGTGCCCAGCTGAGGCAGCTTATCACGGGTCTGGACTCCACTTCCAAGACTCCCTCTGAAACCTAGAATGTCTATCCTTGCTGTTATTTTGATAAACAAAGAGGATGGATGGAATTTGAAAATGATTTGTGGTCCACAATATAAATGCAAATCTCCAGGGTTTTGGTTTGCTTGAATCAATGTTTTTTGTTCATATTTTGATGACAACGTATTACTAATAAATACTATTCTTTCTTATTTTGTCTTTTCTCATCCAGAGACATGAGGAGAGTTCTGAGCTCTGGCTTTCCAAGCAGGTAAAATAACTTCTCTTCTCTTCGCTACCACTGTTCATCCCTTCTTTTGTTCTCTTCTCCTCTCTTCTCCACTTTCACTCCTCCTCTCTTCCCTAGTTCTATTCCAACTTTTCTCTTCTCAAGTAATTCGCAAATTTATTAGATATGAATATATATAACTAAAGTTGTGGCAAGTTTCATCTGCTGACCCCCTGAAATACAAATAGAATAACCAGTAAATTACGAAACAGAAGAATTTGCTCAAGGTATTTCTTAATCACGTTTTGTTTATGCTAATTACATAAGGTGGTGAAAGGACTTCTCTCTCGCCATGCCCAAGCAGAAGATTCATCCCCATTTTAATTAAATGCTAATTCGAAAAAATTGCATTACTTGACCTATTCATATAAATAATATAATTTGATCAAACGCCCAAGAATCATTAATTGAAGATAAAGCACATTTATTTCTCCTTGAGCGGCAAGCTGTCCTTCATCCTCTTTCACAGAAAAACTAAAACACATGAATCACCTGAATACAATGTTCTCTGTGAGGCGCGCCGTTTGCTGTAAATTGTTCCGCCGGTAGAATTTAAATTAAGTAAGTGATGTACTGCTGACCCAGATATAAGACTCCCGCATCACTCTCTCTGCTTGTAGAGGGATTTAAAGAGACCAACCAGAATCAGAACAAGAACCATGTATCAGATAAATCACTCATATCCACACAGTGTACACAGGCTGTTCACTTGTACTGTAGCCATAATAAAACCAAACAAGATGGCTTTATCTTGATGTAAGCTCTATGGAACATGAGACACTTTAACTATGTCCATTAAGGTCAATAGTATTATAATCATACATTCTGGCTGTTTTCCAAATGTTAAAAGTCTACCTACAGTATATGTCATTGTGCCGACTGATGTTTGGACTTAATTTGGAAATACACAATTGACAAATACATGACAATTATTCTGAGGATTTTCTGGACATATTTTGGAAGGTTTTCTTAAGATTCTTCTAAACAATTTCTTGAGGTCTTTCTGAAGATTGTCTGAATTCAGAAAATCAACCAGCATTGAAGCGCATAGTCGTGTTTACGTACGACCACGGTCCCCGTGTCATTGACCTCCGTTTCTATGTCATCCTCCTCACCTGTAGTGGTTCCTGTCTCAGAGGCATGATTGGCCTGACATTGCCAAACCGATTCTCAAATGAGTATTCGACATCAGAGGATAGTTATCAAAAGGCGAAGACAAAAATGCTTCTGGACGCAATTGGATAGACCTACAATCAATCAGAGCAATAAACCTTTGACACATCAGCGGCAACCATCTTGGCTCCCATAGGGCGCTCCTCTGAACAGTCATCGTATCAAACCCGCCCCATATTAGATAAACGGCCATGATTGGCTCAACCCGGGCCGGGTGTTGCTAGAAATATGTCTGAACGGGAGGGGGTCCAGATGCATATGAAAGAGTAAATAAAACATGAGCTAGCATATTCATATGGTTCCCAGGCTTAGAGATGATAGTGATTAATGTTCTCCTGTCCTCTGTAGAACCAGGAGCCTGTGTTCTCCAGAGACGCCAGCCGCTTCTTTCTCACCGTTCCTGTGAAGCAGGGAGGACGTGGAGAGTTCCACCACATCGCCATGTTCACCACACAGGTAACTATACTGCCTTTATATAGCACAGGTAACTATACTGCATTTATATAGCACAGGTAACTATGCTGCCTTTATATAGCACAGGTAACTATACTGTATTTATATAGCACAGGTAACACAGGTATAGAACACAGGTAACTATACTACCTGTATTTATATAGCACAGGTAACTATAATGCCTGTATTTATATAGCACAGGTAACTATACCGCCTGTTTTTAAATAGCACAGGTAACTATACTGTATTTATATAGCACAGGTAACTATAATGCCTGTATTTATATAGCACAGGTAACTATACCGCCTGTTTTTAAATAGCACAGGTAACTATACTGTATTAATATAGCACAGGTAACTATACTGCCTTTATATAGCACAGGTAACTATACTGCCTTTATATAGCACAGGTAACTATACTGTATTTATATAGCACAGGTAACAATACCGATTTTAGATAGCACGGGTAACTATACTGTATTTATATAGCACAGGTAACTATACTGCCTTTATATAGCACATGTAACTATACTGTATTTATATAGCACAGGTAACTATACTGCCTTATATAGCACAGTTAACTATACTGCCTTTATATAGCACAGGTAACTATACTGCCTTTATATAGCACAGGTAACTATACTGTATTTATATAGCACAGGTAACTATACTGTATTTATATAGCACAGGTACCTATACTGTATTAATATAGCACAGGGAACTATACTGCCTTTATATAGCACAGGTACCTTTACTGCCTGTATTTATATTGCACAGCTAACCATACTGTATTTATATAGCACAGGTAACTATAGTGGCCTGTATTTATGTAGCACAGGTAACTATACTGCCTGTATTTATATAGCACTGGTAACTATACTGTAATTATATAACACAGGTAACTATACTGTATTTATAGCACAAGTAACTATGCTGTATTTATTTAGCACAGGTAACTATACTGTATTCATATAGCACAGGGAACTATACTGCCTATATTTATGTAGCACAGGTAACTATACTGCCTGTATTTCTATAACACAGGTAACTATACTGCCTGTATTTATATAACAGGTAACTATACTGCCTCTATTTATATAGCACAGGTAACTATACTACCTGTATTTATAAATTACAGGTAACTATATTACCTGTATTTATATAGCACAGCTAACTATACTGCCTGTATTTATATAGCACAGGTAACTATACTTCCTGTATTTATATATTACAGGTAGATATACTCCCTGTATTTATATAGCACACGTAACTATACTGCCTGTATTTATATAGCACAGGTAACTTTACTGCCTGTATTTATATAGCACAGGTATATGTCCTACCTGTATTTATATAGTACAGGTTATGATCCTACCTGTATAAATAACATACACATAAGTGTCCTACCTGTATACAGCACTTTGCAATACAGGTAACACCGGCAATTACCCTGACTTTATTAAAATAGCACAAGTAAATATTTTGATGTTATTGCCTTGCCACAGGTAAATATTCAAGCCATATTGATACCGCAATTAATTGGGTAAATTATAAATTATTTAATGAATACTCCTTAATCAATGAATGAATTAACCAATCATATAAATTAATCGATTTAGAATTGAGCTCCATCCATCCATCTTCTCCAACTTGTAAATACTAATTCAGAGCCTGTCCTAGCTCATTATAGGCTGTTGCTCCCTGATTATTTGATTATCTGTTCTGATCACCACGGTAACGGCACATATCTGGCAGCGTGTGCTTTCAGCTCCTGAAAGCAGTGGAAACCATCAATGACAAACTCCCCGCTTTGTAATACAGGAGAAACCAGAGGAAAAACAACAATCAAACCCACAAACAAAATACATTAAGCTCAAACCAGGGCCCTAAAACTACCCATTTCCAAAGAAAAAAGGGGAAAAGCCACAAACATAACGCCTTGGATTTTATTACCAACTGAACCCAAATGAACACGATTTATCAAAACAACTTTGGTATAATAGACTCACTGCTGTTTTTCTTGCTTATTAGATTTATCAGTGCTTATTTAATTTGTATTTCATTTCTTAAATTGGAAATGGAAATGACAATGAATAATCAAAGAAAGCAATCTACCGATCTGTTTAACCATCGATTGTGTCAACCAAAATATTTTCCCGGGGCACACCAAGTTATCAAATCCTAATTTAGTTTCTCATGATTTGCACACATTGTTTTGTTAATGATATACAGTAACATAATCCAAAGTGTTCAGACGCTTACTAAGCAATATACACGTTTAGTGATTGGTGTAAAGATTTTCATGTAAATAAATGTCTGTTAAAGAGGATTTATCATGGAAAATGGCTTATTCCTGGCCCTTCCACTTTTTTACAGTAAGGTCTGTGTATAGGTCACACATTTACAAACAATAAGAATGTATTCAGTCATTTCTGTATTCATCTTACCTCGTTGCTTACCATTCTTCCCAGTTCAGAACAGACCAGAACGAGGTTCGTCACCTGACGTCGGGCAACTGGGAGGTTACCAAGATCGTGGCGTATGACGAAGACAACGACAACCTGTAAGTATTGACCACCAAGGGGTCACGGGGTCGCTCGGTTACTGGTCAACCGTTATCGTAACGGGGGTATCAGGGGTGAGGGTTGCAGGATAGTTGCTAACACTGTTTCATGCGTCATTTATCATTTACTACCAGATAATTAAAAAAAAGATAGTTTAGTGCTTACTAGCTAGAGTATTTGACTCTCAGCTGAAAGGCACTGGGTTTGAACCTGCTAACGTCCACAGCCTACCTGTAGGCATTCTTGAGCAAGATTCCTAACCCCTAACTGCTAATTATCTGAATTTGCTATTAGTATAACTTCAATATTCAGCTCAATGGCTAAATAGTAATGGTATTAGTTAACGTAGTTGTTATTTGTATTTTTCAGTTACTTTCTCAGTACAGAAGGATCGCCACGACGACGTCAGCTGTTCAGGTGAGTGGGTTTGTATTCATTGGTAGTTCTGGTGTGTGTCTCAGATAATTCTGTTGTGTCTATTGTCACAACAGTAGTAGTGGTACATTAAATGTCATTCAATTACCACTAGAATATATTAATGTTTTTACTGCACCGTGTACTCACACAGCTTTGAAATTTGGTTGATTTCATGAATTTATATTTTGCTAAGCTCAAGAATGAATATTACAGTTGAACCAAAACGTATAAACAAATAACATTTAAACATTAGAGGATATTACAGCATATTATATTATTACAATATTATGTTGCCCTTCCTTTAATGACTAAATGCTATTAATATATAATGTGACAAGGAACTTTCCGAAGTGTTAGACGACTTCATACTCTTCTTTTTAAACCTCCATATTTCTCAGTGTGAAAACAGTGGGCTTGTTCCCAAGACGCTGCCTAACGTGCGAGCTCAACAAAGCCCACTGCCTTTACTTCGAAGCGGACATCAGCCCCACCAACCAGCACATCATCCTGCACTGTAAAGGTCAGCCATTTTGTTTTCCCTCCCACCACTCTGCATGTTCTGTCTCTATGTCTTGTTCTCTAATGGGGTGCTGCGGCAAAGGACCCCTCGTTTAAGGTCATAACTGCGGTATAATTGGTCATTAACGTGGGAATCAATTAGTAATAGTGGATGAAAGGGCTTCATGTAAATACAGTGTGTGCGCATTAACAGCACATTAAAACCCATCACTTTGAATAATTGCTGTGTGTGTTATAGTGCATATATATAAATTGCACAGGTGTCTAGATAGTAGACACCTGTGGCATTTCATTATAGAAATGTTATCTACATGTGTGGCAAAGGTTAAGTCTGTCTACATTTGCGAATGCATTAGAGAGAGACAAAAAACTTGACTGTTATTGGTTGTTTTAATGATTAACTAATAATCAGAATAACATATTATTTCTGTCCACTACTTAAACTAAATTATTGAAAAGTTTAAGTCGTCAAGTAAATTGTATATGTGTAGCCCTTAATCACAATTACAGTCTCAATGGGCTCACAGGCCCACATTATACAACAGCCCCTGACCCTAGGCCCTTTAAAGGGCAAGAAGAAAACTAACTAAATCCAAAGGGAAGAAATCCTGAGAAACCTTTCCCCATTACCCACATTTTGCCCATGATGATACTAATGATAAACAAACACAGCATGCATTTTAGATGGATGGCATATTCCCATCAAATTAGGATAATGTTGTTTTTTGTCTTTTCTTTTTTACTATTTGTAATTCAGTCAACCATTTAGTTTAATTTTCCTTATCGCAGGCAGAACAATGTGAGAGTTGCCAGAGGTTTGCCTGTGCTAATCCGTCACCCGCCCTGCGTTTGCTTCAAACCCGACGCTCTCATTCACTCCAAACGAGGAGCACAGAATTAGAGCAATTAGCCAGTCGAGTGTGTATAAACGCTTCACGTTAGCCTGATTGTTCCGCGAGCGCCTTATTAAAAACAAAGCTAGGACACTGTTGTTTATTATTTCAATTTACTCCCGCCATAAAAACGCTTCACGCTCTGGTGCGTGTGGACTTTGGAGCTGTGATTTATTAGACCAAACCGCTGGCGGCGGAGGCGATACTCGCGAGCGATAAAAATCAATCTAGAAAGAGCCGTAATGTTCAGAAGGTATACATCAATGTTTCATCAACCAGCCAGTTCTCGTCATGAAGTCCAAATCAGGCTTTTAATGTGTTCAATTAAATGCCTTGCGGAACGTATCCAAGTGGATATTTATAACGGCTATAAGGGCTGACTAATCTAAGGAGAGAACACAGTCTTTGAACGAGTGAAACTATCAGTTAAAGTTCATCAGAGGACTTTCTGGGTTGATTGTTTATTGTTGTGTGGTGCAATGCATGGCACACAATAATTATTTGAGACAAAGTTGTGACATTGTGTTGTTTCCAGAATTAAAGTCTTCAAGAACTTTGCTCTGTGTTGTTTCAAATGTTACCAAATGGAAAGTGATAGTGGATGAGGTTTTCTATCCCCCCCCCCCCCACCACACACACACACACACACAACACACATTTAAAGCTCTTTGAGCGCTTAACGATGGCTTGTTCGACTTCATAAAAACTTGGATAAAGGTCAAGTTCCACGAAAGGGAGGTGTCAGCCATAGTCTTGATGAGATGTCTGACACAAGAAGCAGAGAGGCTTGACATCCCTCTCCTGACTCTAGTGATTGGAGAGGACAAGCAGAGAGCCGACAGAGGGCTTTGGGCTGTGTGTTCTCATATCCGCCAGCTGAGAGCTATGTGTGTGTGTGCGTGTGTGTGATTGAGTGTGTATTTTTGTGTTTGTGAGAGGGTGCTAGTCCTATATCTGTTTGCTGTTATGTATGTGGGATGTGTACGTGTGTTAGCGAGATGGTGTGTTAGTGTGGGTGTATGCATTTGTGCATGTGTGCGACATTGTCTTAAAGTGTTTGTATGCGGCATGCGTATGTGTAGGTCCCTGTGTGTGTGTATGTGTGTGTGTTTGTGTGTGATGATGGGCAGCAGGGTAGGTGTGTGACCATGTGGATGCCATGGAGCCAAGCTATTCAGACAGCCCCCCTCCCCACATCGTATTAACCTGTCCCTGGATACTTCACTGGCTCTGCTGAATGGAATTGACTTAATTTGACAGCACAGGGCTATTCCACAGGCAGCACTGCTAACCTTTCACCCCCCCTGGCTAGCACAGGTAAGTGGTAGAGCTGACAAGCAGTGACAGAGACAGAGAATAAGCGGGTTGCCATGACATGCTCTGTGTGTCCACGTCATCGGAGTTGACTTGACCCTGTGGTCCTGCATAAGCATCTTCCACACAAGCGTAGTTGACATTATAGGGCGACCATGTGGTCATTCTGTGAGTTTAGTCTTTGGGATATTCACGCGAGAGCACAGTTGCTTTTGGACTGGAATCTTGGACTGGAAGCAACAAGTGATGAATAATGATGAATGACTTGAATGACATGTATCTTGTTTTCTCTGCTCATAGGTCCAGGAGTACCTACTGTGATCCTACACAGCCTCCATAATGCCAGTAAGGACCTCAATGCTTAATTCATGGAATATAATATAACAGCAATTCTAACTTCTTGAAGCATAACTATTAGCTGACTTATAAGAGGAACTAGTGCACAGGTCTGTCAGTTGTTCTGTCTACATACACCTGGTGTAGTCTCCCCAACCAAACCCCTACCTGCTCCTTAATGACCTGTCTCTGTATTCACTGTCCAACCCCTACCTTCTCCTTAATGGCCTGTCTCTGTATTCACTGTCTAACCCCTACCTTCTCCTTAATGGCCTGTCTCTATAGTCACTGTCTAACCCCTACCAGCTCCTTAATGACCTGTCTCTGTATCCACTGTCTAACCCCTACCTGCTCCTTAAAGATATTTCTCTTTATTCAATGTCTAACCTCACCCTTCTCCTTAAAGTGGTAATCTCAATGATCGCCAATGATTTTCATTAAATAAATGCCAGTATCTATCGCAGACTGAGGTACCACAATGGTGATTGATCCTAATGCCTGCCATTGAAATCCCTTGCATATGCAGTATCAAGAGTATGAACAACCCGTTGTCTGGGGTGACTTTCCCGGCATGCAGTACACACTATTTAGTATCCAACTAGTATCCAAGTAAACTAGCTTCCAAAGAAAATAGGTAGGGGCTCCAACCAAGACCCCTACCTAGCCCATCATAAGACGTGGGTAAGCGCGCGGGTCTGTTTTCACTGGAGAGGGAAAGCAACTCCTCAATAACTTAGACTGTAAATAATAAGACAAGAATACATGATGTAGGTGTAGGTGTGTTTGTGAGATAGCTGATTGCGGTATTCCAGCCTTAACTGAGCAAGAGGGAGGCAGAGTTACGCGCAGCGTTCCCGTGGGTTCGGCTGCTGTTCCCACTCGGGAGGGGGTTTGAATGCCTGGATGTGGGAGCATCCATCTCCATTCATCCGCCTCAGCACAGCTAAATGACACACGACAGGGAACCTTTATACACACCTTTTATTTTGCACCTAAGTGCACACACACACTCTCAATTTAGCGCTTTCTCAAACAGATAATTGCACACACCCACACATACCTTTCCCTCAATGTACCTCAATCCCTCACTTACAACCACACTCACAGACACATGCACACACACACTTGTGTGTGCATGATTGATGGGGAAGTATCAATGGGGGATTGATACTTCCCCCATCAATTCACCTCTCTCTCAATCTCTTTACCTCTTTCTCCCTTGCTCTCTCCTTCCCTCTTTCTCTCTCTTCTTGCTCTCTCCTTCCCTCCTCCCTTCCTCTCTCTTCTTTTTTCTCTCTCTCAATAGTTAATTTTCTCTATTCTTCCTCTCTTCCTCTCACTTTCTCCCACATAGTGACCCTCACACCTCCTCATACAGCACACCTGCACGTCTGTCAATAGTTTGCTCCACTAAGTTCCCCGCTGTGTTCCAGGGTAGAGGGGCCAGAGAGGGGCCCGTGCCCTGGGGGTATTTGGATAGATAGACCCCTGCCTCTACAGCAGGGGACCATGGAGTGTGCGTCGCCTCGTAATGAGCCAGCCATTGATTTCTGGGGCCTTTTCATTAGATGTACTGGATGGCATCCATGTTGTTCCAATGGCAGGCATGGAAGCGATGGGCAGAATCAGCCACTTATTGTAATCTGGGAAGAACATTCAAAAAATCATGTTTGTTTTTTGTTGCGTGCTCAAGCCACTCAGTACAATCGGACAATGGTTGTGGTTTTCATGCCCATTCAAGGTTTTAGGCTTGAATAGGTTTGAATAGGTTTTATACGCAGAATAAATAATTATTTATTTGGTAACAGTATTTGGTAATCCAAATGTTATGGTAATTGAATCAGTGGAGTAACCATGACATCCATTATTAACATTGTTAGCCTTCAAACCATAGACAAATTAAAGTAGTTCATTTAATTGTTCCCCTAAACTTTGCCAAGAAGAAATTATGTATTTCTCAAGTATTTTGACCAATGCTGTTTCACTGAAACACCTCTTTCTCCCTCTCCTTGTCCCGATAGATTACTACATCTTAGAGAACAACTCACAGCTAAAGGCAGCGTTGAAATTCAAGAGGATCCTCCTTACTGATTTCCGGACAGTACAGATTGAACACTTTGGTAAGAATCAAGTTTAGATGCTATGATTGATCTAATATTGATTTAGAGAAAGAGATTATTCTGAAGGAAATACTACTTTAATAATTATTTATTTGTTTTCTATATTATCTACTCCAGATTTACCTCTGAAGATCTCCTACCCCCCAGACTTCTCTGAATCCCGTCACTACGGTCTTCTTTTAGTGGTGTATGAATCTTATAATAAATACCTTTCTAAGCTGTCATTTATATTATTTTGTTCTATTCTATTATTGGGTGTTTGAGTTTTTCGTTTATTGTGTTTTCGTACTGCTTGAAAAAAACCTTCAACGTCACCTTGCTGAGAACTATTCTGCTAATCTTTCAACGATATCAAATCTATATTTTCTTGACTTTCCATATTTTCTTAAATAAAAATATTTTTCATATCTTGTGGTTTAGCGATGGCTCCCTCGGTGGCCAGTCGGTGAATGACCGCTTTCTTCTGGACTGGGACTCAGCGCTTGTGAGCTCAGACAACGTTATCGTGGCGCGGCTGGATGGGCGGGGCAGTGGCTTCCAGGGCCAGAGGGTTCTCCATGAGGTCCACCACCGCCTGGGGACCGTGGATGTCCAGGACCAGATTGCAGCAGTAGAGTACGTGCTGCTGTCTCCATTTTCGCGTACACATTTGAAAAATTTACAAATTGTACTTTTTAAATTTGATCTTTTTTAGTTTTTTTTATTCACATTCCACCATTCAAATGTTTCCCAACGGTGTGGACCACACAACACTTTGTACTTGAAAACACGGAATTTGAATGAGAGTGGCACAATTACTGACTTTTCCAATATCGATAAAAGGACACAGGCAATGGCAATTCATATTCATTGAGTGGTTTTGGAAAGTGCTTTTAATTAATCGGTTTGGTTTTGAGAGCAAATATGAAATACTAAATTTGTAAAGATTTGTAATTTGTTCCTGTGTTTTGTTCTTGGTCTACTTTTAATAAGCATTCCTTTTTACTATTTGCAGGTATATGATGAAACTCCCATATATTGATCGAACAAGGATAGCAGTATGTGGAAGGGTAGGTCTTTGTCGTGAGCATTTCAACTTGATCAAGATACATATTATTTATCAGCTCTTTCCATCTCGTATGACACACATACAAACTGATTGAACAATATAAACAATTAAAAATGTTTTATCTATATCCTTGGTATACGTTCTGTAATTGTTTTACTCAGTTTATTATATTTAACTCTAAAGAGATTGTAGAGTTGTATTATATAATTTCAAATTCATTAAAGTTTTAGGTTCATTTGACCACTTTTGGGACAAACAGGTCTGAATGGTCGATTGATTAATTGATCAATTGACTGACTGATTCATGCATTTTATTAATACGTTTGGATAACACATATTTCAGTTGATTCATTGAGTTGATTCATTCATTGATTGAAGCATTTTTGGTTTACCTTTTGTGTGGAACAATGACCAGGTTGAATATGTTTGTGGTTGCTAGGGTTACGGGGCCTACCTGGCGTTAATGATGTTGAAGTCTACGGACGGTCTGTTTAAATGTGCCTGCGCCATCTCCCCGATCACAGACTGGAAATTATACGGTGGGTACAGCGTGTTATACTTTGAACTAACACGTTTATTCTTCATTTAAACTTCAATGTAGAAACTGAAAATGAACAAATAAAGAAAAAACCTGGAGAGACAACATTACATTTCAACTGCTGCTGGTACTGAGGAAAAATGATTTAATTTGTCCTTGTATTAAGCATTAATAGCCCTCTATCACTGAAATAAGTGTGGTGGGATGCAGTTATTGAAGACACACTGTAGGAACTATAAAGACAGGCATCTGTTAAATACATGATCTGTTAGGATCAGGGCCACTTTTGTACTCAGTGAAAGTAGATGGAGGATTGTCTAAGACACAAACACACGCAAGGGTTGTTTATATTAACTTTGAACATTATATTTCTTGTAACTGAGAGATTTGGATGGCAACACAACAATTGACATTGTTTTTAGCTTTCCAGAAACTGGTCATAACAAAAAGCAAAAGAGCAAAACACCAACCGCTACTCTTGTGCAGTGTAGACATGATTTGACATTGAGTTTTTTTCAGTCTCATACAGTTTATGTTGGATGTGAAGGCTAAGGTAAACATTAACCAATGTCACACAAAAATAACATCTATATATCGCATGCTGTCTGCTGACCAGCTGTTGTTTATATTTGATAGCAACGCTCTGAATAGAAGCTGAATCCTAAGAACATTGTAGTAGGCCTACAAACACGTATCTTATTAGATCAGTAGTCAGCATTCAGCGAAAAAATACAAAATCAAATTTAAATTGGTCGGGAAAAAAATACATAATCGTTTATCAACACGAAGGGACGCTGGTGAAATGATTATATTTTGCCAGGAGGTGACAGGAATCACACATTGTTGTGGCAGTCAACTGTTAGCTGTTTAGAGGGAGTCTGTGCTCCTAATGTATCACTTTCCCTCGTTTGTACAGCATCGGCATTCTCGGAGCGATACCTGGGCACACCGCTATGGGACGACAGCAGATATCAGGTACATGTGTGTTTTCTTTTTCTTTTCTTTTTACCGCCCCCGCTCACTCGTTCGCTGTCAATCTTGTTTAGCGTATCTGAAAGCTCCATAGGTGCTAGCGGCGTTACCGCGCCTAGCGCTAAAGCTTCCCTGCGCAGTAGCATAACAGCGCTGTCGCTATCAAAGTAAAGTAAGCCAGTAAAGGCGTCATGTCACTTTATTTTTTATTTTTTTTATAAAAGCAGACTTTTCACTTAACACGCTTGCGGCTGCAATGCGCAGTGGTGGTAGCGCGGTAGCGACGTGCTGGTGGCCTGTCATGGGTTGTCTAGAAGCTCCTGCCACAGACGAAGAGATGATGTGCAGCGACCACACATTTTTATTTTACACATACACCAGAAAGAGGGAGGTGCAAAACAACTTTCCACAGTCACACAAAGAGAGCATTGAGTGAAGGGATGATTTAGTTTGTTGGTCCACGGTAGTTAACAGGCTTGGATTGGCTTCACACAACGAGTACAGCTGCTGCACTTACATTTCGACACCTTGTAAAACTGCATGCTGTTTGATTATTATTAATTAACTTTTATTTTTGTTTCACACAAATATTATTCATCCATATGGCCTTTTTATTAATAAGAATACACAACTGTGTGTGTGTGTGTGTGTGTGTTAATGCCTGCATGTGCAACAGTTTTCTTTTAACGTATTAACAGGTGACTGCAGGTTTTTATATGAATTGCAGTAAAAATGTGTGCAGTAGCGAGGTTCTTAATGAGTAATTTTTTATTGTATTGTTTGTTTGTTTTAAATTGTCCAGGTGGATTAATCTGCTATCACCTTGTTGTGTCTGATTCCACCTGGTGGATTAATCTGCCATCGCCTTGTTATGTCTGATGCCACATGGTGGATTCATCTGCTATCACCTTGTTATGTCTGATTCCACATGGTGGATTCATCTGCTATCACCTTGTTATGTCTGATTCCACAGTTCTCCAGCGTGCTCCAGAACGCTCAAGCATTCCGGGAGCAGACACTAATGCTTGTGCATGGCACAGCAGATGGTAAGAGAGAGAGAGAGACAATGAGTGAGAGAGAGTGAATTGTATAAAAGGAGAGAGAAAGATAATGTTAGGAAGAACAGAAGAGACAATGATAAAAGAAGGAAGAAGAAGGAAAGAAATAGTCAGAGAGATATATAGAGGGAAGGGGTGATACAGACAGAGAGAGGTAAGGAAGAGAGGAACGGGGGAAGAAAGAAGAATGACGGTAGACAAAAATAAGTTGAAGAAAGGAAAGATAGAGAGAAAGAAATAAAGTCAAAATAGCATGTTAGCAGCCCATCCGAGCATAAAGAGGAATGTATCCTGAGTAAGCAATGAGGCAAATGCTTTTAATCAAAAGATGAAAGAGAAAGTGGATTCCCTGAGTTTCTCGCCCCTGGAACCGGGTATTCATGAGGAGAAAGAGACAAATCAGCATAGAATCAGGTTCGACTGGACGTGAGGTGTTTTCCCTGTCTCTGCGCTGTTCTCTGTGATTGCTCCTTCTTGCCACTGGAACTCAGGCACAACCATGCTGACACTTGTTTTTTATTCTTCTTCTCCTTCTCTTTGATGGCAGCCAATGTTCACTTCCAGCATACTGCTGAGCTAATCAAGAACCTGGTGAAAGTTGGAGCGAATTACACAATGCAGGCATGTACCAAATAAACACTGTACACCTGAGGAACTAGGTATACCGTTCCACTATACATATGGGGACCTATATGGTATACCTATATACTATACACACCCTGCATGCATGTACCTTGCAAAGAAAGTATACACATGAGAACCTAGCTGAATGGGATATGGATACTGTTCATGTGAAGACTTGGCTGTTTGGTATAAATATATGCTATAGGCATGAGGACCTAGGTTTATGGCTTACCGTTACACTATACACCTTAGGACCTAGGCATATGGTTTACTGTTAAAATATACACGTGATGACCTGTATACCAAAATACATGTGAGGACCTAGGTGTCTGGTATACTGATATACTATACATGTGAGGACCTAGGTGTATGGTATACTGATATACTATATATGTGAGGACCTATGTGTATGGTATACTTAACATGTGAGGACCTAGGGGTATGGTATACTATACATGTGAGGACCTAGGTGTATGGTATACTGATACCATACACCTAGTGACATTCATGTGAGGACCTAGGTTTCTCTGATTTCTAAATGTCACATATTTTATCGCAATCCTTTGTGACTTGCTAAATCAAACAAACGTTTCCACAAAAATCAACCAATAAACGTATTGTTTTTCCCCGCCAGATCTACCCAGACGAGGGTCACTTCCTGTCTCGACAGAGCCGCCAGCACCTTTCCGCCACCCTGACGAGTTTCTACAGGGAATGTCTACAGGAACAGATTCTACCGCTCAGCGAGGAAGAGGAGGAGGAGGAGGAGTAGGCAGGTGTCATGTGGGGGTCAGACCTTTTTGACATGGCGCCATCTGCTATGGAGAATTTGGCTAAAGAACCAGCTGACAAGGCGTTGTTTGGCATTTGGACCAAGTGTTTATCTAGAAGTGGACACCAAGAGCAGTCTGGGCTCAGAAATGTGTGTATGGTGCGTGAGTGTGTGTGTGTGACCACTGTTCTGGCGTCAGGAACACGGCTTGTGTGAGTGCATACAGTCGTGTATTATCGTTTCAAATAGATCACTGAAAGGACACCTGTTGATTACAACGGATATTTTGCGTTGCCAGGACAAAGGAACCCACTCCCAAACCGCCCCACAACACAACCTCCACCTCCCCCACCACCACCTCCGGCTAGCGTCACCTCACTAGAAACCCTTGAATTCTGCAACCATCTCTGGGCAAAGCACAGGGGGGGGCTGTCCTCATTCACATGTGTACAGCGCGCATTTATATTTATTTTTTTCACCCACCGGTTGTGTTTGCAATAGTGAAAAGATTTAAGGACGTGGATGTTTAAAATCCATACGCGGGGGACATCAGCCCCCTGCTTCATGACAGAGCTTCACCATGACTTTCAGTACGGAGCATCCCCTCTGAGTGTCTTCACCAAGCCTCACCACTGAGCTCTGCTACTGAATTTAACACAAGTGATTCACTGGTGAGTTTCACCACCGAGCCTCTCCACGACAAAGAGCAATTCCTGCCCGCCTCCACTCGTAAAGATAGCTACGCTTCATTTATTTCTTTCAGGTAACACTTTAGTGAACAAAAGGATCTCTGTGGACATGTACAATGCCTTATAAGGGTCAATAAACTATGATTATGTGCTTGGACTTTAAACATTTACTTCAACATCGGTTATCGCCTGTCTGTGTCAACTCAGGTCCTGGAGTAACACCATCGCACCGTAGTGATTTTGTTATCGGAAACGGCTGACTACGTCAAACGGTAGGGACGGACATGAAGCGCAACGTGATGAATTATTTTAGAAGACGGTTGCCTTTGTTTGGTATTGATTTACGCAGAAAAATATGTCCATCGTGATACACTGTGTATTTTTCCAATATTAGCGCTCTAGTTAAAGTGACATTTCTGACAATGAAGTAAGATCCTTTTTTTTACTGCAAATAAAACTCAAAGATGAAGCGTAGGTATAAATACCTTTATCAAATACTCCAAAAACAAAATGAAACTAGTTTTGTAGTCTCAAGTGAAATATCCCATCTCCCAACCCGACAATGCCCCTTGATGAAAAATTGTGATCAATAGAAAAAGCGTTTTGTTCAGGTGGACGTTTTTTCCCCGGTGTGTAACCTAAAGGTGTGTGCATGTCTAAGCAGGAGAACGTGAAAGGTGTTGCCACGTTTTGTACAGTACAATGCGAGAGTGTGTACATACATCTATTTTTGAGACGATGTGAGCTCTTGGCGGGGCGGGTGCAAGTGGACGTCTTGTACAGTACATGTTCTTTCCTTTCCCCCGTCCTGTTTCTTCTTAGGATGGATTTTGTAATGCTTGTTCTCGTTAGATTTTTGCTGTTTTTAAAAAAGGTGGGACACGACCTTGGGAAGGGCGGGCGGGCGAAGGGGGGGGGGGGGGGGGGTTATTGTGATTGTCCTCTAGTGATGATTATGAATAAAATAAAACACCAAAATTTTTGAAGCGGATGTCATTGCGTGTTTTGTTGCAGTGGAGCACAGGGACAAAGTATTGGCTTCATTCATTTAATCATTGGGCCGAAAGGGATTGAATGATCCGACCATCCGGTATCCGCTACACTGCGATATCATTTTGTCTTTACCGTGAGATGGACCTTTGACATTTTGAGTGTTTGGTCCTGGGTTTATCCAGGATGCCAAGGCTAGCTGGGGAACATCTCTCTATGAGTGAGTGAATGAATGGACTGAATAGGCATAGCGGGAGAGACCAGACATTAACAATCCTTGTTGACACTGATCATGAACATCAACAATGAAACTGATTCAATTATTTCAATAAGCTTGTTCACATGAAATGGTAAAAAATACACATTTTAATATGTACAGTGCAGAGATAAAAGTGACTCAAAGTAATTAACGTCATGACTTAAGAATATCATGCAATTCCATAGCTCAGAGGAGTGTATAGGACAACTATATAACTATACAAATCTCTTTTCAGTTAGTTCCCTGATCATTACACAAGCTGCTTGTGGGTAATAGGAGCTACAATAAGTCAGCATTTCACAGTATTAACTCCAGCATATCGATTGTCATGTTTATGTGATCAGTTAAAAACAGTGTGCTCGATGACAATGTCACATGCTATCCATGGTACCTCAGCTGACAGCTGATAATAGAAAGACTTATAAAATACTTCTATTATTTACTTTCAAAAGAAGACAAATTATGCTTTGAATAAAATAATTGCTTTAAAGTCTTAGAAGAATCTCTGTGGACCTAGGCGTTTTGGGATTGACATTAACAATCAATAATAGAGACTGATTAACATTTAATTAATCTTGACCTCCACAGCATCGTCACATTGGTGCTATGCACATCAAATGGTTACATTCTGTAACCATTTGTGTGTTCTGTGGAATATATTTTCAAGGTTTGCTGGTTAGAATATTGTAGTGGTTATGGTCTGTTGACTCCCAGCCGAAAAGTTCCATGTTTGATCTCCATTGTCTGCAGCTTACTGATAGGCATCCATGTCTGAGCAAGATGCCCCACCCCTTCCCCTACCGGCTCCTTAATGACCTGTCTCTATATTTGATGTATGCTTTGGATGAAAGCGGCAATGGGTCGTACCTCAAATCTTGCCACTAATCGAATGGACACAGAACTATAGTGACATTCAAATGAAATAAAGGCACCTGAAAAGTGGGTTTTGATATATGGATGCATACGTTGATCCTAACCCTAACCTAATCTTTACAGTAATAATATTTACAGTAAATTACAGTAGTCAAAAATAACTATAATCTCTAAATGACAAATAATTACCTAACTGTTTCAACTCCCTTGCCTAGATGACTTAGCTATGTTGACTATAATAAATGAACTAAACTAATTACAATAAATACAATTACATTGAGCCAGAACACAGAGTCCTCTTCACACCACCACAACCGTGTACATGTGCCAACGCTGTGTCGCTAATTCGTAATTCACTACGTCCTAAGCATAGAAATCAAGATATCAACACATCCTGTGACCTCAAACCTAATGATGCACACCCCATGACATCACACATTTATTTTTCCTCTCCTCTCCAGTCTATGGCATGTTTTTTTTTTTACTTCATTGGCTGACTCCATCAAGCCAGAAGTTTACCGTTACAACGAGGATCTTAATATTCGAATTTGCCTTCCTCCTAGGTCGTCGTCTGGGCTGTAACTCCTTCTTCCTCCTCGAAACACTTCCTGAAGAAGCTCATCAGTGAGCTGAGCATGTAGCGTCGGCCCGCGTCTGATGCAATGACATGGCCTTCGTCCGGGAAGATCTAAAGTAGCACAGAAAACAATTTAAACTTATTTTGACCCTGCCCCTAAAAAGCAGAATAGATGAAGCCAAAACAGTATGTGTTACACAGAACAAGCAAAACAAAAGAAATGCAGGGAGACCATGTTTCCACACGGTTTACCAAGAGAATTGACAGGCCGCGCGTACGCCACCCACAGAAAAAAGATGTGCTCCCAGTAGCTAGTCCGCCTGTCAAGCGTCGTAGCATGAGGAGAGAGAAATAGCAGGGTGGAGACTAATGCTAACAAGAGCTGCCCTCCACCGCTCTGCTCCTTCACCCACTGCTGAGAGGGGAAGCGTGGGCCAAACACCACCACTATGACAACGACAACAACAGCAGCAGCAGGCATCAAAGCAGACAGACATGTTGCATCAGTGCCTCATCAGTTATCTATACTAACTGCTTTTCATGTGATTTATTCAATTGTTATGTATTTTGCAGTGTTCTAGAGATTTCTTTACCTAGTGAAAGATAAGATAAGATAATAATTTCACATATACACATACACACTGCTACATGCTGTTTTACACTGCCACTGCAGGTGTTCATATCAAATGTTCATTTGATCTTATCAGATGAGTTAATGGAGTAGTTAGCTGTAAACTAAAAAGTTGACACCTTGACCTCTTAGTCACTTAGCTACCTTACCTTTTCCCTTCTTCATACCTTTAATTGTGTCTAAAAGTTTATCCGGGCCGACTAACAAATACACTTCCACTGCTGCTGTTCCCTGGTTCCTAACGTACCCTACCCTGGTTCCTAGAGTACCCTAGTTCCTAGAGTACCCTGGTTCCTAACGTACCCTGGCTCCTAACGCTTTTCTTAAGGAAGATGCATTGGACAGGACAAGGTTCTATTTCCACTGTAGGTCTGAAAGTAATTGAGGATTTAAGGATGATCGACAGGCAGGGGAACTGAAGAGAGGTTGGATAGGTCTTCTGTTTTGTTACATAAATTAAATGTAGCAGTGCGTGAGAGATAGAGAGAGTCAGAGATTGTCAAAGAGAGAGAGAGAGAGTCAGAGAGAGAGAGAGAGAGAGAGGGGTAGTAACCTGCAGAGTGTAGTTCAGGTTGGCTGAAGACATCAGCTTCACCAACTCAGCAGAATGCTGGAAGTGAACAGTGGCTGAAATGAAATAAATTACAAATGAGGAATGCATTATTCATTCATTGATTCGGGTTAATGAATATGTTAATGCTTGGTTATTGGTTATTCATTCAGTTAATGAATATGCAGTAGTTAAGAAGTATAATTAATATATTTAGATAATCATTTATAAATATCTACAGTATGTAAAGACAGGATAGCAAAAATCTTCACTTGTGTTAAAAATGTAAAGATGAAAACACTTTTTACGAGAGGAATTAACTAAAATAATATATAAATAAATTATTCATTAATTGTTGTTGTAATGCCAATCAAATAAATCAATGCAAAGGTACCACCTACAGCATTATCTGCTGTAGGTGGTATCATACCTTTCTACATGATGAGAGTAGATAACAGTAACAGATCACAGATCAGTGTGGAAGTGTGTAATTAGGGGATGTAGGTGTTCCACTCCCAGTTAAACGGTACTGGGTTCAAGTGGTTGACAAGCTGTTTGGTAAGTGTAGTGAGCTGAGCTACCAGTTACTTTACGAAATGAAGCTTCACTACACTGAGGCCACCCCCAGCAAAAGGTAGTAAGCTAAGCTACATGCCAAAAGCAGTTTACTACATGGACTAATATTTATGCTAAATTTTGTTGTATTTATTTTCTCCTCAGTGATCAATAAAACATTGATCAAACCGATATGAAGGCACAAACATTTTCTGTTCAATTGTTTATTAAACAAATAAGCTGTGCTCTCTGCTCCTCCAAAACTATTTTGGCAACAAAAAAACATAATTCACATATTTGCGCGCGCGTGTGTGTGTGTGTGTGTGTGTGTGTGTGTGTGCGAGACACACATCCTCACCCTCACATTTCCATAACACTCTGCCATCTTTCCATCTAGTAAGCTCAAGCTTGCGTGTCTAAGACAAGCCTTGGATTGGTCCTACCTACTCCTTAATGATATCTGATTCAACTTTCGTTCGCTTTGGATAAAAGCATACTAAATGATTCAATTGTTGACTAGATTACCGAAAAGTTAAATACTTGAAGCGTGTTTATTGTCCTTTTGCTTTCATCTCAACAAGTCCATTTAACGGCGTAGACCATCTATTCTTTTTTCTATCTAACTGCCTCTTAATGCGCTGTCTGAACACAGGAGAGGGGTCGCTTGTTTGCCAGACTGTGGGATACATGAGGTTCTGAAGGGTCCACTCACCATCTGCGGTGGGGTGGAGGATGAGCAAGGTGGTGTGGTTTGGTGTTGTGGTATTGGAGAGCAGACTGGAGATCTGTTAGAGACAGAGTGAGGACCCCACAGTTACGCTGAAACCCCTTCACCTCATCAAGTGATTAATTTCAAGTGTTTTATTTATCAAACGCTCAGTGTAACACAGGGCCATTCTAATCAGGACAGTGAAATTCTCGCCACATGGCAAAGGTCAACTATGTGATAAAATATGTATTAAGTATAAAATGGATATATAAGAACGTCATGTCCCTCACTGTCCTTTCATGACACTGTATATATTAAAATGTGTGTTATTTTAATCAGCGCTGGACATTCTGTTGGGTGTTGAGAATAAAGCCTGCCAACAGATGAGAGTTCAGCGCTTTTAACTCCAGAAACATGGATTTGAATTTAGCAATGAAGAACGCAGCTGGCGTTTTGATCTTGTTGGTTTTAGAACGTCAAACAAAGTATAAGTGTAATCTGATTGGAAGCACTTCGGAAGGTCAGCGTCAACCAGGGTCAAAGAGGAAATTGTTTGAACGTTGAAGGCAGCGGCAAGGCTGAAAATCTGCTCCGTCTACTATGCCCAACTGCTACATGAATTAAAATAGTCAAATCCAAAACCATGAAACCCCAACAGCCTCTAAACTAAAATCATTCATCATAGACGTTTCTGAATGACTCCAGAAGTAGAATTGTTCAACAACTTCATGACCTTCATTTGAATACAAAATGTTGCACAAATATTGACACATCAGAAAATGATAATAACTGTAGATGAGACGTTTGTCTACAACTCTTCAGAAGGACCTTGACGGCTGTACCTGGTATTGGCTTTCCTCTTTAGCTGGAAAGCCAAAGTACCGCTCTGTGAAGAACGAACCTTCACAGAAATGAGAAGAAAATAATGAATGCACGTACCAGAAACGCATTATGTGTTTAGAAAAAGTGTGACCTTTATTGCATGTTTCTAAGAAATAAGTTTAACCTTCATTTATTTCAGCATCCTTCCTAAATATATGAGGGCGTTTAAGACATACCAAACAGTGAAAGACAGCATAAATCTTATTCATATGGTGCTTTAATAGCCATCGTCACTACCATTTTATATTATCATCTGTTTTGTTAAACCACATGTTGTGTAACTCAAATGGAACCCGTTTAGCCCAATGAAGGTGAATGGCCTTTAACGAATTCAAAAGCATCTGAAAATATTCTCAAGGACACTTCATAGTATAAACGTACACTCTGCAAAAGGACGAAACAGAAACTTTCATTCATTCATTAACACGTGTATATATAGGCCTATAAGATTTAGTTAATTGCCTTCCAACTGGCAAAAATTACAGTTAGCCCTCCAGTATAGGGACGCACTGTGTTAAGTACCTTTCTGTTGGGAGTCGAACACACCAACCACTACACAATCGACAAAAGACACTTTCCACAGAGTTTTTTTTTTTTTTTACTACAGTATGTCCTTATGATGGAGGGCTAACTGTTATTTTTGCCAGTTGGGAGGCAGGTAACAGTACACTAGCTAATATTTATTAGTCCGTTTTTTTCTCGATTGATTATATTATATTTTTATATTAGTGTCCCTGAGATTATTATACTATATGTTTTTGAATCAGTTAAAGGCCATTCAGCTACATTCAACTCAATTGGTTCCACTCACTTTCAATGTGGTACAATAATATGTAAATCATTTAATTCCTTAAATGATTTAGTTCGACATGAAATTGTCAACATCTGCTTATATCCCCTATCACTGAATAAAGGATATTAGTATTTTCGTTTTAGGTCATTAAGCTCTCGTTAAAGCCTTCATTTGACTTTTTTTGACTTATAAAAAAGAAAATTCCCCAAATGCTTTAGACTTTATATTCTTAACACAGTATTTCCTTACGCTGAATTGATAACGCTTTGAATTCCATCTCAATCTGGCTTGCTTTGAGATATTTTCTATGCCCATTTTCTATGTTATTTTGCATTGTGCTTTCCCCCTTCCTTCACGTGTTATAGTAACTCACATGTCTTGTTCACTTGCATGTTATACCACACTATCATTTAATGTCACATTAAGAAATGTTATGGCTCATATTCACACAGCGACAGTGGTGTCTCCCTATATATATATATATATGTGTGTGTGTGTGTGTGTGGGGGGGGGGGGGGGGGGGGGGGGGATGTGTCAAAGTTAATTGAACATGCACCAAAGTGTTTTTCGATTTTTTATGAATCACCAAACACTGTGCTGTTTTATAGTTAACTATGGATTAGTAAATATGGTTACTAATGGATTACAATGACACAATGCATTCAGGTCAAGGCCCCTACGATCAATATACATTTAGGGTAAGTACGCCACTGTAGATATGTATAAGTGAAAGTAAGTAGGTCTGTATATGTGACAACCCTCTCTCTGTTGCAAGGAGCCAGTGGGCGGGCGGAGAGGTACAGCTGACATGGCGCACCTGTTCAGGTTCTATGTATGGCGACAGCGATTCCATGACCTCTAATGTATTCATCAGAGTATGAGTAAGAGGATGAATGGAGAACCGTCATACCGTAAAGTCTCCAGTTTGTGATCGGGGAGACGGAGGCCGCACATCTGAACGGGGATTGGTGGGAGAGGAGCAGGGCCGTGCTCAGGAAACCCCCGTACGCCTGCAGAAACCCCGCCACCCCCCAGGAAGGTGAGGGTGGGGTTTTAGAGAGAGAGAATTGACCCCATGCCATTTAGAATGTTCCATCATGCATGTACCTTGCCGTAGACGCCTACTCTGTTGCGGTCGATGTAGGGTAGTTTAAAGAGGTACCTGTGGAATGAAATGTAGATTTTAATATTATAGTAGTTAAGGAAGATATCATTGTTATTGTAGACCCTTTAAATGTAAATTGCCAAATTGCAAATTCATTTTAATGCATAAACGTAAATTATTGTAATTTGTATTTAAATATCAGGGTTAAAAAAAACTACCAAAATATAACTATATATATATATATAGTAACAATTTAGCATTACAATTTTACTGTACCTCTAATTTACGTGTGTCAACATCCAAATACAAGTTTACAAATATAAGTCCGATTTGTGTTTAATGCTTTGCCACCGGAATGTGTTGAACTGTAAAGCTTGCAGCACGTACTCTACTGCTGCGATCTGGTCCTTGAGCTCCACGGTCCCCAGGCGGTGGTGGAGCTCATGGAGAACCCTCTGGCCCTGGAAGCCACTGCCCCGCCCGTCCAGACATGCCACGATGACATTGTCCGAGCTCACCAGCACAGAGTCCCAGTCCAGCAGGAAGCGGTCGCTAACCGACTGCTCACCAGGCGCGCTGTTACTGTGAAACAGCAGGAAGCGCTGACTCACTCAAACAGCCTTTCCGTGTTAAGATACACAACAAAATAATCACTGGATTGACAGCCAGTCCTGTTGTGCTATGTTTTAAATATTTAAAATAAAGTATTAAAAAAATGATGAGATCAATTATTACTAACTTTAACGGATCCCCCCAAACGCGTGACAAAAAGAGCGTCCAATCATGCAACATAGAAAAACACGAGCTCCCATCCGCCCGGGAATAAAGAGACGCAAGATGAACATGTGGTTCTGCAAAGCATATGGTTCTGCAAACCGAGGTCCGCAGAACCGCCATCCAACCCAGCTTTGCCAGATTGAAGCGTTTTGCTGGAAGCAAATGGATCAGTCGTGATAGCACCGATGTGTGTGTTCTGTCTGTGTATATTACATACAATATGAATATTATACCAAATATATTAAATGTCTCTCAAATTAATATGGGGAGTTGGAATAACTTTTTTTCACTTTTTCTTTTATCACATTAGAATAACTGCAACTTGGAAGCATTAAAAAAACAAAAATAAATAGTGAATTCCTTATTTAGAAAGCATTGTTCATGCATGAATATGCATTAGTAAGCTATTCATAATTGCATCAATTATAAATTATTAGATAAGTTATAAATTATTAATGTAATTTGATAATAATTTGATAATAGTTCATAAGATCATTTATAAAGCCTAAGTTAATGATTTACAAAGTGCTTACGCTATGTGAATAATAGGGGACCAGCCATCGCATGGTGCACCATCCAAGCTCTGGTAACCACCAGTGCTTTGCTAGTTAGTTTGATGGCACTCGAGCACGTTTCAGACCCGCACGGATGGGGGACAATGCAATTAAACCTATCATCAACAGCATTACTACACTACCAAGACATAACAGCTAATGTATTTGTAAAGCAATAGTACTATTTACAGAGGCTTATTTAAACATGGTTTTCGTACAGAATCAGCAAAAGTGGGTGTGGTATTGTTTCATCCAAAGCTATTGGGAGAGATAATTCCAGGTGGAGCGCTGCAAAAACAAAAGACAAATATTAGTTCTTTTTTTCAACTGAAGTCCTCACAGTCTGTACAAATAAAAGCTCAATATGCAGTTTAGGGAACAACTGAAAACAAATTAACAACAAAGCATGTTTGCTAATTAATTCAAAACAAGAGGCACATTTTCAACAAGAACACTATTTTGAGATGTGTGTTATTTCAACCCAGTCTCACACCAAAATGTGTAATTGCTTAGTTGATCCACAGCGGAACACTGAGACAGTGTTCATGTATTAAATACAGGATATACTGTATGCGTGCATGTAACAGAAAATGAAATAATGGCCATAGGTCATAAACAAGCGCATATGGATATATACGAGAACTGAGAGGCGGGGCGATTCCGAACAAAAATGGAACTCATTGTTCCAAGTTTGAAATACGTGTTAACCAAAATCTATCATTTTGGTTATTTCTTAAACACAATATAGCCTACCCCGATTGTATTCCCTCAAAACCCCAAATAAGCATGAAAATCACCACGAGGAGTTTAACTAATAAACTTAACATCACTGAACGAAAACTGACAATGAAATGGACCTTATTTGCTTGAAATGTTATCAAAACCCATTTGAATGCCGAAACTGTATAAAAAGATTGCATTTTCCACTGAGAATAAAATGAATGTCAGCCATGTTTGGTTTTCAGCGGTAGCAGCGTCCATGTCAACCACCATAGCAACGATAGAAAACGTATTAAAAAAAATCTGGCGAGACCTGGCATATTCGTAATAACTAACAAAGTAAATGGCATATAAAATCACTGAACGAAGACTATGAAAATAAAATGCAAATTTCCCGCTAGAAATGTCATCAGTTATCAAAACCCATTTTAATGCCGAAACTAAATCAAAATATTGCATTTTCCACTGAGAATAAAAGAAATGTCACGTGACATGGAAGCATATATACAAAAGAATAGGTCAAAAAAATATAGGCATCTCACTATTTTAGACCCGCTATTGTGAAACAAATACGTTTTCCGCTGTGGACCAACGTAGCTATTACACATTTTGGTGTGAGACTGGGTTGGTTATTTGCTTCAGGTCTTTGAAGCGCAAAAAAGGCCATTATTGAATAAATTACAGGCATTATACATTTTGATTTATTTTGTTAATTTTTTTGGTAAAAGCTTGAGGGCTGTGGATATGAGAGAGAGAGAGAGAGAGAGAGAGAGAGAGAGAGAGAGAGAGAGAGAGAGAGAGAGAGAGAGAGAGAGAGAGAGAGAGAGCGAGAGAGAGAGAGAGAGAGAGAGAGAGGCCTGAGTTTCTCAAATCTTCAAAACCTGAATCAGACACAGTTACGGTAACACAGAGAGCGAGAGAGAGCGAGAAAGAGAGAGAGGAAGCCATATGGTGTGTCTCTGTGTCTAGTTGTCCCAGTAAAAAAACATGTTTCTCAATACAGAGTCAGTTCATAATCACCTCACAAAGCTCCACACCTGTTCTTTTAATTGTGTTTATCCTGGATTTGTTGCCTGAATGCCACCAGCGCCGTTCTCATTGAACGCAACTCTAAAGTGGGTGGCTGTCAACTGTATCTATTACCTGATCATCACCGAGGGAAACTCTTATTTTGGAGAGACAATGATAAAATTATCAAAGACGGTAGTCATGGTGATGCGGAAGATGAGATGGTGATGATGATGATGGCGAGTATTAAGACAAAGACCATCACAACAACACTAAATAAATCATAAAGAATGAAAACCTTTAAAAAAGTTATTCAATAGGCTGTGAGTTTCCTGTCGACATGTTACGTACCAAAGTGATTGATATGCACAGTTCTCCTGTCCCTCCTGGGTAGAATCCGGTACCGCAACGCTTCTTTTAATACCACATTGCTCTCCACACTGATGTTCCCTGTATCAGACGGAAAGTGAAATGTATAAATAAAAAAATAAAAATGCTAAAGCGAATGTAATTTGTTAATGGTTTGGCGGAGAAAATCCTTGGGCCGTACACAGCAAAACTCTCCAGCACCATATTCAACATTCATCCATTCAAATATATCATTGCATTCATGGAGTCCCCAAATGGATATCGTAATAAATGAACAGTCCTAGAACACTAGAGGAAAATATATGATATCCACGCCGTCATCAAAACACCAACACAGTTTAGACGATTAAGGAGCATCACTCTGTCTCTCTCACTATGGCACGCACACACACATACAGACAAAATCTTGCACAGGCAGGCACACACACACACACACACACACACACACATACACACACACACACACACACACACACACACACACACACACACACACACACACACACACACACACATACACACACACACACACACACACACACACACACACCTAAGAAGCGGAAGTCCTTCATTAATGTATTGTGGGATACTGGAAACACAACACCTAGCTTTAAGCTAACACACTTAAGGCATTAATGCAGCTTAACACACTGCATAAATTAAGTCCCTTTAGTGCACATGCAATTCCAATGGAGGACCACTGCTTCATAACTCCTATTTTACTCACGATGGATTAATCATTATTAATGGCTCAATAGTTATTGTAATTTACTAATATTGACAAGATAAGCTAGAGATATGAATGTTATTGTATTGTAGTTATTCAAGTGAATACGGCACACAAACACACACACACACACACACACACACACATACACTTTACTAATGCAATATATATATATATAAACTAATCGTTTGAGCAATGTTGGTGAAATGCAGGGTGTGATGCAACTCGCTGAAAGAGGCTCAGGTAATTGGTCGACGTGAGTCCACTCAGTGCGCTACCTACCAATCATATCAGAGAGCTGGTGAACGGTGGTGCTGGGGATACCAGGACCTGGGATAGGAATAACACATATTCATCAAAGAAGCTTGAAGCGGTTTTGGTGGAAACATCTCAAGTAAATCTGTTTTTATATGTGAAAACGTGTAACTGAACATTATTCAGCTTTAGGGCAATCTGCTCTGTCCCAAAGGACAACTTTTATAGTTTTTACACATTTTTATAGTTTGTATTCACATCCCAGGGGAAGGTTATTTGTTTCACCATGAAAGTAATAATCACCAGTTTCAATCACCAATTACAACAAAAAAGCACTACAAAGATGGCTGGCGATGTGTCTAAAGGCCTCATACAAGCCCCAGTCTACAAATACATAACAGAGACACATCAATTATCTCATCGTACCTGTCTATTTCTTTGTTACCTTTTGTTTTGGATGTGACGTGTCTAGGAGAGATATCTGTGATATGTCTTGGATGTGATTATATTGGATTTGATATGTCATGGATGTGGTGTGTATTCAATGTGATACCTGTAATACCTCTTGGATGTGACGTGTCTTGGATGTGACATGTCCTGGATGTCATATATCTTAGATGTGATGTATCTTGGATTGGATATTTCTGGGATGTGCTCTGTCTTGGATGTGAAAGGTCTTGAATGAGGTAAGTCTTGGATGTGATATGTCTTGGATATGATATGTCTTGGACGTGATATGTCTTGAATGAGGTATGTCTTGGACATGAAAGGTCTTGAATGAGGTATGTCTTGGACATGAAAGGTCTTGAATGAGGTATGTCTTGGATGTGATATCTCTTGAATGAGGTATGTCTTGAATGTGATATGTCTTGGATGTGATATGTCGTTTATATGATGTCTATTCAATGTGATATTTTTGGGATGTGATACCTCTTGGTAGGGCTGTACCCAGAAGTCGACCAATCGAATCGTGTTCAGTGAGCCCTGAGTCAACCTCAAATTCATTTTTGTATGTGCATTATAATCACCTGATAAAACATGATAATAGAGGCCTAATATTAATCAAGGAAGAGAGAAAATAATGATGACAGGAGAACAAATGCTTCATGAGGGTACCTGGGGTTATTTCATGTTAGATCTACCGATAAACCAACATGTTTTAAAAAAACCTGACGGACAAGTGCTACAACGGCGAATAAACGATCTGTACCATTATTGTAAAAAGATCTGGTCGAGCTGAGCAAGTTAACTTAACTCATTCTTGTTTTGTATGCAATTGATTGGCGTAATTCTATGCAACACTAGGAAGTAAATCAATAGAACTATAAGAGCTATTGATTGATCCATCACTTTATTGATCTTGTCAAACCGGGTTCAAGTTGGAAAGATATTGGATATTCACGCTCCGTGATAAAGCGATCTTAAGCGGGGAACTAATGGGACAATCCGATGTGGGTCTAGTGGTGTTAACTAAAAACTGAAAAGCCCAAAAAAGGCATTAAAGCGGGGGATAAAGAGAGGTTATGCAAGGTCCTGTTGAAGCTGTTAACACTGCTAGACCCACGGCTGGACCGCTGAGTGTGCCTTTCGCTTTTAGATTGCTTTACTGCAGAGCTTGAATATTTTTTTAATCCATTATTTTGGACACTGGTTCTCATATAATGTTATTGTTGGATTTAACGTATGGATCTATAGCCCCTGTCATTTCAACTTGCTTCCGTAACCTGGTTACCATAATGGCATATGAAACTGGAAAACGTTTTTTCTTTTTTTAAACCACAAATTGGTGTTTAATCTGTCAAAGTGGCGATTCGGAGTCAACTTGGAAAATTCTGAGTCGGGTACAGCCCTACCTCTTGGATGGGCTACCTCTTTGATGTGGTTTGTCTGTGAAGTGATATTGACAGTGTGGGTGGTCTCTACCTCTGCAGTCCAGCAGGACGTGTTGGCAGTGAGGGCTGAGGCGAGCGTGGAAGTGGGTGCACCGGACTTTGGCGAGAGAGCAGCTTAGGCAGGACCTCTGAAACGGATTCACAGTGGAAACCCTGAAAGCAGGACACAACTTAACATGAATCAAGTCAACAAAAGGTAATATTTTCAATAAAGTGAAATTGTTAGGTAAACTTTAACTGGTGGTGTTAACATTTGATGGGTAAAAAGGAAACAGAAAAAGTCACATTGCTGGAAAGCTGCTATATCCCAACAGGGATAGGTTAAATACAATTTTAAGAATACTGCTGTCTCACTCCTGTTATTTCTTTTATCAAACATTCTGAAGCAAAGACACTTTGAATTACCTGTAGAGCTGTCTTTGTGCAGACCCATCCTCTGTGCTCAGGAAATACCTGCACAGATACAAGGAAAGAGAGTGAAGGTATTTATTGGTCTTACGAAATACTGCAGTAACCATCTCGTGCCGGCCATACTCACACTGAGTCTGTGTTCTTGTCGAAGGCTAAGACGTGAGAGACCTCCCAGCCTCCTGAGGTCAGGTGACGAACACTGACTTCCTGATCCTCGGACTGAGGGGGACGAGGCAGCATAGAATCGGACAAGTTTCAACAGAGACATTGTTTATGTAAGTAGGCCTTATTGAGTTTTAAAACCCTTCTTATTGTTTAAACAACCTCCAGTAGTTCAACAGGGTGTAGGGGGGGATTGTCTGGATGTGAGTGACAGTTGTAAAAATAATGGAATAACATATTTCTCAAAATCTATTCTTTTTGAAGAGAAATCCCTCAAAGTATCAAAAATGCACGTTATTTAGAAAAACATGCTTCTAAGTTTCCTCTTTAAATGCCACTCCTCTTGGGGGGCTTCACCTGGTCTGTTATCATGGCGATGTGGTTGAAGGCTCCTCCTCCGCTATTCTCTAGAGGAACGGTGATGAAGAACACTGTGCCATCCTGGGAGAAAACCGGCTCTTCGTTCTACAGGAGGGCCAAACATCAATATGTAAGGCAAATATAAAGAGTACTTTTGAACATGTCCTTATCCTTTGGTAGATGTCATTTTTGGATTTGATCTTCCATCATGTTAAATACAGTAAACTCAAATTGTAACGAAATTAAGATTTATATGGCTACATAATGTATCATGTATGATTATGAATGATCGTGAAACTCTCTCCAGCTACTAACCTGGCGATCAAGCCACTTCTCCGATGTCATCATGTGTTTCTACAAAATAAAAGAAGGACAAATTAAGTGAAGTTAGGAGATGTAACTCACTTAACTTTGGAGATGTATCTTTGCTTTCTTAAAGTTAAATCAGTTACTTTTTTAAAGTTAAGTAAAAGTAAACATACATTCCCAAAGTAAAGTATAGCAACATTACATTTTTAAAGTACAGTTACATCTTCAAATTTAAAGTAAAGTTACAGTCACATCTCTGACGTGAAGTTACATCTTAAAATTAAAGGTGCTGTAAGCGATATTTATTCGTTAAAATAAGCGTTAAATAACTCTATATTACGACAGCCATCACTAATATAGAATGCTTGGTCAGTAACATGTGTCTCCCAGTCCCTCCGCTCTGCAATAAACGGAAAATACATTTTCTGGTATCCGGTTTCCACTTTATCCAATCAGGAGAGAGATCTCCACAGAGGCAGTCCTCTGTATGTTCACGGGCAGGCAGCAGGATTTCAGTGTTGACTGACAATGAGGGAACAGGCAAAGCTACCAGTGTTCCTAGGAACGCCTTACACAACAAAACACACCAAGCGAAACGAAAAAACTGCTGAAGAAAAGAAAGAAGAAGAAGAGGCTGCCAGGATAAAGGGACATGAGTCATGCAAGAACCCCATTTATGTTGACGTGCGGAAGAGGAAGGTGAGGAACCCTGCGAGGCAGCTGGATTCGCAAGATTACAATCTCGCGAGAAGCCATCTTGCCAGGCTTCAAGTTAAGCGTTTGTGTCTGAACCACCAGTGGTTTGGATCATTCTGCGTTCTATGAGAAACTCCATGATCTACTTGATGGACAGTGATAGCCAGATGGTTCATCCAATCAACCGCCAAGTCTTTTTGCCTTCCCCTGTTCAAACATTTTTCAAGGATGACTTCCCAGATGGTTCTGTGTAACAAACCATCTGGTTCCTCAGGTTGGGAGGGGAGTGCTAACTGCAAAAACGGACAAGAGGTTAGCCAAAACGACAACATTGCTTACAGCACCTTTAAAGTAAAAAAAAGTTTGATCTCCAAAGGAAAAGTTAGGTTACATTTCGAAACTAAAGTTACAAAGTTAAGTTACAGTATCTCCTCACCTTGACGCAATCTGCTGCGATGACATCACACATGGTCAGGATGGACATGTTCTGAGCTCGGTTTACCCAGCGCACGGCCACTCGCTGCCGCGTGATCCACATCACCATGGTGATGTAGTGCTCTCTAGCGTAAAAAAACAAACAAACAAAAAGTGGGTATGAATAAGTGAGTAAAGGTCACCCCACCCAAACCCTTTTTACCGAGACATTTCTTGAAATACCTTTCCTCAAAACTGTGGGGCGGTCGCAGCTCGACGGTCTGAGTGCCTCCATCCAGAGTGATGACGTAGAGTTTGACAGTTGGGTTGATCTGCCCCATCTGGAGAGTTCCAAAGCAACATGCTTTTCAGATGCAGCTTTTAATAACTCTATCTCCCATCTGCCCCCATATATCCATGCCTGTCGCCGTGTGAAATATTCCACACCATTGCGCAATGTTTTCTTTGTTTTTGGTAAGCTCCGGCGCTATGCTAAGCCAGTAGATAAATAAAGGCTCTGTAATGACATTATAATTCAAGCCAAGAACACAGTGACAATGTGCGAGGTCATTGTGCTTCTCTTGGTAAGCCTCCCTCAAACACTCTGCTCATTAGTCTAGATGATATGACACATCGGCAAGCATCACGAAAAAACAACAGTCTGACACACACCTTTTTCTGTGTGTGTGTGTGTGTGTGTGTGTGTGTGTGTGTGTGTGTGTGTGTGTGTGTGTGTGTGTTTACTTCACTTACTTTGTCTCTCATAGAAGTGCTACTGTTGCTATGCTAATATATGCAAAGAGACTGGACCAAGTCATCTGATTGGTTAAATATAATGATTCTTGATGGCCAATCATAAAGAATGTAAATTGGTTGGCTATTGATTTTTTGGATTTCTACCATTGGTAAAAGACATACTCTATAAACAACATTTAGCACATTATTTAGACAAATTAGTAAAGAACATTGTGTGGGTTATTTACTGTAATTGAAGTACTTCTAATAGATTGACAGCAACTAGCAAGTTATATTGAGCACTAAAGATCCCACATGGGTAACTACTTTGGTTTATGTACCTTAACAATAACAGAGGAGCTCCCAAAGACCGTAACCAGTTCTTGGAGTAGAAGAACTAGTTAACAACAGCCATAGCAGACTACATTAGTGTCTACATTTAGACAACCATCCATCCATCCATCCACACATAATATTACATGATATTATACATCATATTTTCAATGAGCCATGAAAGTAGCCAACAACTAAATCAACGTCTCATCATTTTCACCAGCACCCCCCCCCCCCCCCCCCCCCCCCGCAGAATATGATGGTTGAACTTGATCAACCGACTCCCCCCCTCCCCCATCTCCTCTCCCCTCCCACCTACTGCTATCTTACACATCTCTCCCCCCCCCATTATTCCCATAATTCACTATGAAGTAGGGTGGAGGAGTTGGGACCTTGGGGTAGGGGTACTTCTTCCCCCGGGGGTACAGGGCGCCAGTAAAGTGGGGCAACAGCATGGTGGGCACCAGGGTATCGTTGATGGAGAGGTAGGCCAGCCGAGAGCCATCAGGGGACCACCAGTGAGCCACCTGGGTGTGGAGAACTTGCTCTAGTGAGGACAAAATGGTGGACCGCGGGTTAGAGGAGAAGTCAGTTGAAACAAATGGAATCTGGGGAGGCGGGTAGTGGTTGCTGTTTTGTTGGGGTAAGGGGGGACAAAATAAATGGGGTGAAAAGAGAAATGTTTGCTTTTAAGCTATGTTTTGTTTTCAGTTTTGTCTTTCGGTTCAATGGGAATGCAGTGTAGACAAAATATTCAGAGCTGGTGATGTGTAAAAACACAACAGTTCAATATGTTGTAAATTACTGTATATGGTTTGGTTTAATTATGTTAATGGAGTTTAAAAGGTTGCTAACTTTTATGTTGTGTTTTATCTCTTCAATTCATTAAAAATCACTGGTCATTAAGAATCATTGGTGTTTAATTCAATGGTTGTTCGGAACATTAAACTGAATCTGATGGTTTGTTGAATGACTTGCGTCTTGTTTGTTTCCGGCTGACGATATTGCATTTTAAAACCTCACATAATGGCACTTAATGTGCATTGGTTTGTTATTTCTTTACAAAAGTAGAAATGAAACACAATTAACCTCATCAGTTCTCAAATGTTTGTTCGTTGTCGAGGCCAACTTGTTTTTCTTCAGTAGTTTGGTTGTGGTTTCTCTGACTAATGCAGTGTAAAATTCAGTGTATTTCAAGGAAGCACTCTCCCTCTCTGCTATTTGACTCTTTCCCGGAACATCTAAATTCGTTTTTTTTTAAGTTACCTACTCTGGTTTTACCCAAAAGGACATTATCATCCTTCCATCATTTGTGACCTGAAAAAGTACCATGGAGGCTATGATAGCAAAGTTTCTTTTTTATTAAAACCCATTTTTAAATTGTTAAATAATAATGTGGGTACACATGAATACGGTTTGCATTTTTGCCTGAATAGTTAGGTGTCTTCTGAGTGCATTCCAACTAACTTATTTTAGTGATGCCATCAGGCCTTACCTTCATACAGCCAATCAGAGATGCCATTGAAGACAGCCCCTTCCTGTCCAGAGGACGTCAATCTCCAAGAGCTGCTCTGAACGTCCGCTTGGTAGTAAATGTTGTTTTCAAATATATACACCTGAGGATGAACCGAGAATGTGTCAACAGGCATTAAGGTTGTCAGTACGATGTTCACAATTTAAAACCACGGTAAAGCTGCCGGTAGAATGTGGATTTGGGACTTGTCAGTTATGTCTATACCATTGTATTGTAGACTGAGTGGTGATTGTGGTGATGTGTAGCTGTATTCCTGCCATGTTGTGGAAAATCTATGTTGCAGGTTTTTCACTATTTTGTGTTCAAGACTGTTATGTTGTATTATCTAGCCCCACTATGTTTTTCCATATGGCCTGGAGTAAACAAACAAACGTAGGGTAGGCTCAGTAACTGCTGGTCAAAACATAGCGTTCATAACTGTCGGTGTTACAAGCCTAATGGTTCCCAAGCTATCTGGTTCCCGATTGCGTGCATGTGGCGGGCACGAGCATATGTACCCAGATGAAGCGGAGCTCAACGTCAGCATATTCGTCGAAATTCCCCAAACCTAACTTTAGTTTGTATGTTATATGTCGTTATTGTTGTAAATAGGTATGTCTTACAGAGTTCTACATTAAAGGCACCTCTAACACATGATTCCATTAATTATTTGTCTTCTTATTTAAAAAATAAAAAACGGTCACGAGCTGGATTCGATCATACTCTCCGATACAAAATTATAAATTTCAGGGCACCTGCAGGTGTTCCTAGTACCCACCGAGACAACCTTAAAGAACCTGGTTCGTGTAATGATAATAAGCCACATTACTATTGTGGGAACATTTTGGCTCGGGCTTGTTTAAGACATCTGGTTACCTGTTTTCACAACGTTTTACACTTTCTCTGAAAGTCCAGACATACAGCGGACGATGCTATCCCTGGAACCACTCAGCTTGCATGTTGTTTGAATCAATGTCTTTGCATTGTGTAGTCATCTGAGCTGTTGTGTTCAGTGCTATTTTATATCAATGATGATTGTTGAATGACCTGATACAGAGGGAATACTTTGCAACAGTATTTTTTTTATTATAACATAATGGTAAGTCCTAGACCAACATGACATGACCAACCGAACACCTGAGGAGCGCACCACCAACCGCGCATGCACAGTAGTAAGTACGGTGGCTGCTATGGGAGCATATTCAAATTGCATATTGTGCATGCTCTACAATGATTTTTCAAATAAAACATTTAGAGTGACCCAGTGATTTATTCTTCTTTGGGACAGATTAGGACGACGTGTTTTTGTGGGGCACAACGGAAGTTTATGTTCGCACGCAGAAGAAAATGTTCCTTTTATAAATACATTTTGTAGATAATCATGACACATTAATACCGCTACTAGACAATGTTCTTTCATTAAAACGTAGATTTTCGAGTGACCCAGGGATGACATTTCTTCTTCGGGACGGACAACGTGTTTTTCTGGAGCAACCCAGAAGTTTATGTTCTCTTTCATACACTCGAAAATCTATTGAAATAACATAATCAGTTACATAAAATAACACATAACATAGCAGCTCAGATGATTAACGTTACACAACACAAAGAATAATTCAAACAACATGCAAGCTGAGTGGTTTCAGGGACAGCAGTGTCTATATGCATCACCATGGCAACGATAGAAAACGTTGCATTAACTAACAAACTAAACATTATATTAATTCACTGTCTTTAGATTATTAATTAAAATGCACATTTATCGCTAGAAATGTTGTAAAAACTTATTTTAATGCCGAAACTATCTTAAAATGACGCATTTTACACTGAGAATAAAACGAATGTCATCCATTTTGTTTTGGCAAGACAGAACCTTGATATAAGTCGTTTTGGACGACCTATACAAACGACCTTTTCTATAGTTTAGGTTAGAGATCACGTTGGGCTCAGTCAAGCTGCTCTCACTCGCTTACAGTTGGTTCAAAATTCAGCCATCAGGCTTTTAACTAGAACTAGCTGTTGGTCCCACATTACCCCTGTCCCTGCATCCCTCCATTGACTTCCTGTAAAATTCAGAATAGACTACAAGAGTCTGTTGATGACATAAGGCACTGCATGACGTTGCCCCCAGTTACAGCTCTGATCTAAGTTACAGCTGATCTCTTTACTCATTCCGCTTGTCCACCTGTCCCATCCTCACATCTCATCTTCTTATCCATCCCTCGCTTCAACCACAAAACTAAAGGTGATCACACCATCGCTGTTTCAGCCCGACCCTCTGGGACCATTTTGCCAAATCTATTAGTTGCTAAAATCATTGATCTGTTTTACGCAACTTCTAAAAACCCATCTTTATAAACAAGCCTTTCTCAAGATCTTCATCCCTGTCTTATCTTCAGGTTGTTTTTGTTTCAATTTGTTTTATGTATATGTGAATCACTTTGTGTTTTAAAAAGTACCATATAAATAAAGCTTTACTTACTTACACACATAAACACAACACCCTTTAATGTTGGTTGAATGGAATACTTTAAATGTTAAAATTCATATTGCACTCACGATGAACTAATTAAATACTTAATTCAAGACTTGTCTCCAGATGCAGTGAATATCCATGTGGATATATGTACGTGAATAATTGTTGGGGAAATGAAAGAGAGAGAGAGAGATACCGGGTAATATATGTGTAACTAATGTCATTTTCTATCTGTGTTGAAGAGATTACTTCCTGCTTGTCTTCCTGCTGTGCTTGTTTAAACACAGACACACAGGCTACATATGGAAGTCTAAGAGACGGACCGCAGCCAATAGGAACGTATTAACCCGACCGCTCCTTTCTCATGTCAAATATTTGCGTCCGTGACACCCAGTAATTATTTTAGAGAGTAAAACCCACGAAACCCCTCGTTTTATTTTCTTGAGGAATTGCATCGTCATTAACTCCCACCCCATGTGTATTTGTCATATCTTTTTTATTTTTTGCACATATTTGTTCAACAAATCAAGCAGACAAATTATACGAATGCACACTAAGGGCACACTCCGTGTAAAAAAAAAAAACCCAAGGAGGATATTCAAAGCAGACATTTGTCTGTTGTGATATCGTAGCGAAAAACGCGGAATAACGCCTCATGAATAACGGAGGGCCAATTTGTCATTGGAGTGCTGCGTGGTTGCTGTAGGGCTTCCTTGTAAACACAATCCACAGGATCCCGGGATAAACAGCAAGAAAAGTAGATAAATATGTTATCAAACGCTTTATCACATGGCTTGTCCGCACTGGTGGAGTAATGGACTGATTATGTGGAGTCTTATTGTCTCAGTGTGGAGGCATTACTCAAGCAGAGATTTATGAGCAGGACAACTGTGTAAAATTACACCACGTTTTTTTTATGGTGTAAAAATATTGTATGAAAGCTGTTTCATTTAAAGCAGTGAGGTCGTAAATGGAATCATTACATATAGCAAATATATTTCCTCGAAATGTGAACGCTATATGCTGATTTGTATTTGGTTCTGGTGCCTTCCTTTTGAATCACATAGGCTGTATGACAATACAAACCTCAACCGTGTTGTTGTTTTTCCATAATAATGTTAATAATAATAAATAAAATAATAATTATTGTGATAGCCCATTGGTAACATTCCTCTCAGTAAGCTTACAACCAGTCAAACAGCCTTGCTCCACAAAGAAGCTCATGCACTTGTCTTAAACAAACCTGTTACAGTAGCATCTCTAGGGGGTTGTGTGTAATGCTTTGTTCAGTACACTCAATAGAGTTCCTAACAGGAATTTAATTTGTATTTGTATTGACATTCACAGAAAATCTATATCTCTTTTCTGTATTGTTTTTTTGGCTTGGCTAAACCAGAAACAATACATACACTCCAGATATTGTACACAAAATACATTGTTTCTGGGCAGGTTAGCGATAATACTCCACGGGGTCATTTTTGTCAATATTGAAGGTCTTGGCTGAAACATCATACATGTTTCTGCTGCACTCATACTGTGAGGGAAGTGAAATAACGAGTGGAAGAAGAAGAACCAACAGCAGAGTGAGGCGTGCATGCTCTGACGCACGCTTTGCTTATCGCTTGTGTTCAAAGTGGAGCGCCTTTTTGTGTGGCGTTGAGATTACCACAATGTGGCGTTGGTGATAAGTATACTGTCAGCCAAACAATACATACTGAGATGTTGGAGTCAGGAAGGTGTTGAATAAAGCAGGAGAATGAAGCACGATGGATCATTTTCTGTTTTATTTTAATTTGTGATTTAATATGTGGGTATTCACACATGCTAAATTAGATTGTGCAGGGGGGTTTTGTGAACTTTTGTGAAGAATTTTCCACAGTATGCTTCCTCAATAAAAATCCTATTTTAAGAAGCATTTTGGTTTTAGCACGCACTAAATTTTACTGTAGCGGTTTATAACTCACCAGCTGTTGGTCTCGAACTCCCCAGGATGCAAACTGCAGAACAGAGTCGCTCACCTCTGGCGGGTTCAACTCCTGCACCTCCCTGAAGTGAAGACAGTAACAGAGGTGTCACCGGTTATTAATAACATGTTCACTCCAGTCCAGGTCACAGGCACCGTTAGGCCAACTTTCATCTAACAGAACGCACCACCCAGGAGGACTCAGGCCAGTACAGTCAATCTTCTCTGATGTTGTTGGCAGATCATACTCAAAACATTTGAACAATTCACAACCTGTTACACCCACTTTATTCTCCCAAAACCACAATGATGGACAGGAGATATTACAGTGCATATTAAATACTGGAAACCAAGGAAAATCTCTTAACTGAAAAGACCATACCCATAATATCACTCAATATAAAGAACGCATAAGTAATGTAAATAATCTAAAACAACTATTACTAGACTAAATGTTTTCTCTGACCTAAACGGACACTAAATTAAAGTCTGCCTCCTCCTCTGTATCTGTTCTGATTGACCTAGTGATCCAGTGTTCATGTGATGTAAGACATCACTGACCTACTATCGGATATTTTAGTAGGAACTGGAAACGCAAGTCATCGTAATATCTTACATGGTACATGTTGACTCATGAGGCTATGATTATAAAGTGCTCCACCATAGCTCTCCCTCTGAATCCCTCTGCACCCTGATGTGCCCCTGGGCCTGACTGGAGTCGCTCACCTGGTGTGGAGGTTGTAGATCAGATACGACGCCAGGAAGGAGTGCTGGAACACCTAGAGGACATCAACCAGATCAAATCAAATAAGTGAGAATATATGCTGAAATAATTTGTGGAGGAAATGAAGTGAAAGCTGTAGGCATGCCTACTGACTAGATACACTGAACCGTCAGAAATACCATAATCAGCCTTTTAATAAGGACAAGATACAGTTTAGAAAGAGGTTATGTGAAATATACTGATCAACTACATGTGGGATTCAGAATGTGTAATAATTCTGATCTTACTAACCATAATTATGAATAATTATGAGCAGGGGCTACACAACCAATTACCTTTACATGTATTTCAGCAGTAGTTGCCTTATGTACCTAACATCCTGAAAATCTTAAGATTAAATTCAAATAATGGTTTTAATTTTATTTCACAAACAGTCAACGTATTTTATGGTGGCCCATTGGCCAAAGCACTAAAGAGTGAGAAGCATGCATCCCTATTAAGAGTAGTAATTCCCAAACTCAATGAAGAGATAACTTCTACTGGCATAAACCAGATGATGTGTTGTTTAAAATACAATCGGAAGTACTGCAATGTTATACTCAGTTCAGTGAAAGTTAGTTTTTTGTAGTTTGCATGAAGTTAGACAATACATTCCTGGGCAACATGACCTCTGCAGCCAAGCCAAAACTCCTGAGGCTCTCACTCACACACACAGACACAGACACACAGACACACACACAGACACACACACACACACACACACACACACACACTGCACCGTGTACCATACAACCAGTTTTTGTGGGCTCATATTGACTCATATTTTCACATGGTGCCTCGCTCAGTGAGATGAGATGAAGATTGCAAACCATGAGTGGGTCACAGCAGGAGACCAAGTGGATTCAAAACTCTACATGCATACCTGCAATGTCTTGGACATGGTAAGGGGATATGCTTATTTTACTGCACATTTGGTGGACCAATGGGCAGCTAGTAGGGTTGGGAACCCCTGGGCGATGCTACCGTTCCTTAACGACCTGCCTTTCACCCAGCGTACAACATCAGCCTCGAGAAACTTGTACCAAGCTAACAAGGTAGTGCATTCCCTACCTACTAATAAGACAATATCTGGTCAGGTGCTAAACTGCTTTAGCCTGTCCAACCACTGTGTGGTCATTCATAAACCGATTATTTTCATTAATTTCTTGACCATCTCATCCCCCTTGACCAAGGTCAAGGTCTGTCCACCACACTCCAGAGGTTATTGGAGACTGCAAATCTCAAGGTATGTTATTCATAAACCAGTATTTACTATGATTTCAGGAGAGATTACTTTACTTTGGAAAGAGCTGACTCTTGCAAGTGAATTAAACCTTCTACTTAGTGCTCTTAGTATAATCTGACTGGTTTTCTGAAATGAAAAACAGAGACATTTGTAGTTTGACGGTCCATCTATCAACAAAATATGTGATGATGAGGACATATTCACATTTTGCCTATTCTTATCATGGTAAATGCAGTAGGCCTACTTTAGTAAAATATAGGGCAGTATGCCAAGTGATTACTATGATGTGTTTTAAGTTTTGGCCAAAAATAAGCCAAGTAGGAATCGTTTTATATTGTACTGATAGCCTATTGTTTATGATCGGTCATGACTGCTTATGGTACAAACTCGATAGACCGATCCCCACATAGCAATTTGCATCACAGCTGATCAGACATGAGACTAATGGCCAACTGTCTCGCAATTATTATCAAGAGCAAGCTAGAACCGTTTCTCTTCTAAATCTATAATATATTAAAAAATCAATCAAAAAAAAACCTTACTTGGGATAGGCCACTATAACTAGGGACTTCTGGTTCCCCTGTCTTAATAAGATCTGTATAATTCAAGATGAGTTGTGATTTCGATTTTCCCTTTCTTCCTTATGTTATACTTTACTCCACATCCTCTGTCGCACTACTTATTTAGCGTATGGTAATTTTCTATTATCCCGCTAAATGACCACTGAGTGTCCACTCTGAGAGCTCTTATTGTGGCGTTTATTGAGATAATGGTTAAATAACCCAAAGATTGCTGCATAATATTCAACCGCAGCATTTGCATAACACCATCACATTAAACTCCCCCCACAGCAGTTTGAAACACAGAAATATGGTAAATAAAAAAGCAATGATGAATGAGCTTTGGTTTGCCCTCTTTCCAACTCAAAGCCCAACGGGTGAAGTCAACTGAATCGCTTTTGTGACGTGATGTGATCGCCGCTCGTCTTTCAATCCAAATTTAGACTTGCTCCCCCTCCGCTGCACAATGCCACTCCCCGAAGAAAAAATAAATTGCATTGTCACTTGATCTTTCAAAGAATGTCAACGACAATTACAGACACCTGTGATGGGTGGCAGAAGCCTGCGATGACTCCCTGATAAGCCTGTCAGAGAGAAGTGCTTGCCATGCTGCTTGCGGAGAAGCCTGTTCTCACCGGTGATGTGGCGATAGGCTTGTCAGCGTGGCAGTCAGCCTGAGACTGTCTGTGTGTGTCAGGCAGGTAGGCAGGGCCTTACACCACGGAGAAATGGTGTCTGCTACTGTATCATACAGCGCCTGCACTGCTGTGGAGTCTAATCGCTTGCCAAAAGTGGCATGTTAAGAATGGGGACATCAACAACAACAACAACAACAACAACAATAACAACAACAACAACCACACAACAGGAAAGTATGATAATTTTTTTTATCATTATTTAAAATGTCTTGTTCAGGGCAGTGAAAAAGACTGCAGAAAAAAAAGTTGTTTGGTTTGTCAAGGTTTTAGAGGTAACTTTACGAGGGAATATTCCTTTTTGGCATTGATAAATTACCACGCTGAAGTTCCATGGTTATATTTTCTCTATGAGCAGTGTTGAACACTGTAATATGTCTTCAGGGTACAAAAGTCCTGTTTTGTCAGCTAGGCAGAGAGAGGAATACATGGTTGAATGTGGGTCAATGACAGAATACCAAGTTGAAGGTGTATAGTTTTCAAAACAGGCATGACTTGCAGTAATGCCTCTGGACAACCAAAGGTGCGGTTACCCCGTAGAAGGTAAAGGATTATTTGCGAGCCATTTTCATTTGTCGTTTCATTGGAAGTGTGTGTTGCAACAGGCTGTATACGAGGTTGTGCGAAAAGCGATTACACTGATTTATAAACCCTTCTTTATGGGCCAAGCTGAAAATATGGAGCATTACCACGCACAGCTGAAGAGTTACTTATGCAAAGACCACATTTCGCTAATTGAGCAATCTCATGGTAAATCACAGACAGAGGCATTATGCAAATGTACCTTTTCTTTTTTTATTCTTTCAAGATTTTGCGGAAGGCGATCAGAGAAGAAGAAACATTGTAATGGAGCCGAATAGGTGACAGCAGCGGTTTCTGCAGTACATTATGGCATGCGGGGGCTGGGTCGCACGATGATGATAAATTCATAAGACAAGTGGAGACGGAGATGGCGGGCCAGGCCATTACTCTCCATAGACCAGTGTTGTCACGGAGATGATGAACACATCTGCTCCGACCATCTCTGGAGGACACGAGCACCAGTCTCTCCTTCAACCTCCCCCCAGCCTCCGCCGATTCCCGGCTGTCTCTGTAGCTGTCCGCCCTGTGAGGGCCGTACCCCTCCCCCACCCCCACCCATGTTCAATGACGTCGGCGTGGTCTCTCTGTGGCCTGAAATGACCCCTGGAAATTATTGTTGCACTGCTGCAATGTGAGGCATGCATGTGATGCGAAATGAGTTGCCGTTATGCACTTTTCATGGTAACTGAAAATATTTTTCGCTAATGTGTGCTTCAGGTTTGAAGCTAGTAGCAGTAGTAGTAGTTTAGAACTGAGCCTCAATGTCAACATCTAACATTCTTACTTATTTATGAATAATGTCCAATTAAATGAAGAGGTGTGGGTAGAAGACAGACTGGCTTGGACATCTGAATAAGTCCACAGTCGATTTCAGTACATTGTGCCTTTCAATTTGCCAACACATTATTAAAACTGCAACAGCAGCGTCCGCACAGAAAGTGACTGACAGCCACTGATGTAGAATGACGTCATGACACCAAATACTTTGCAAGCGGACTTACAGCTATGACTGATTCAAGGTCATGAAAATCTGGGACTGGCCTGTGAACGGCAACCTGAACCACAAATCACTGCTAACAGAAATGTTTTGAAGGAAGCAGTCTAGACCTATTTTTTATTTACATTACTTTATCATCCCCACCAGCCAAAACGTGTGATTGCTCAGACGAACCGTGTGATCACGCCGCTGTCCTTTATAGAGAAACCACCCTCCTTCTTCAAGCTCTGAATAATGACATATTTTGTGTTTGTTTTGGGATATATGTTGAGTGAGACTGAATACATTTTTATGATGTTTGATGTAAAACTAAGAAAATTTTAAAAAAAAATTACATTTAAAAGCATGGTAGACGTGTTGAAAAGGTTGATGCGTTTTGCTGGCTATGATGACTTAATAAGTCCTAATGAAAATGATTAAAGTGTGTACTTTCTTTTCACCTTTCTTTCAGACCATTGTAGAAAGCCTTTGCATGGATGAGCAGAACCAGAGTGACTTCAACTACAGTTTATCACGCACAGAAGAACATCCCCATAATGCATAACAAACAATTAATAAATCAGTATCTGTGACTTGCAAAGAAAGCCAATTTCTAATTGTAGAGAGTGGTAATTTAGAGAGCCTGTGAGTCTGTGTGTTTGTGGGGGGACTTGTTTAGTCATTATGAGGCGAAAGGAACCTTGTACATTATTGCACAGTATTTAGCAGATGCTTTCATCCAAATCATCTCATTAATGAGCAGGTAGGGGTTATACATGTTGTTCTAGAATGCCTGCAGTCTGGACTTGGGGATTGAACTGATCTGTTTCCACAAAAGGTACAACAGACTCACAACCTTCCTGGACTGTTCCTGTCAAGGGATACTGTCTAAGTGACCAAATATCACAAATCAAGCTAAATTGAATGTAGCACACATCTCCTCCGGAAATGGTTTTGACAACGCTTCTCAAGATCACTCATTCAATTCCCACCTGTTCAGATGGAGAAGACATCTGTCTTTGCATTGCGTTCTCACAACCGTTTTCAAATCAAGCTATGAAGAGAGAGTGAAAACACTTGGGCCTTAGACACAGCTGTCATAGTTGCCTCATCTAAAACAATAAAGGTCAAAGAAGTGACTGTGTTTTTTACAGGTGTCCGACGATAAAGACTAGATATAGGCCTTTATATTATACTTACCTAGAGTGTTTTGACCTTTAAAAAAAAAAAGCAGTAGAACTTTCATGAATAAAATCACTATATTAAGCAACAGAGAGTGAAACACTTAAAATATGAATGTTAAAAGCTGACAAATTTGTTGATTTCCTTTAACTGTGCATGAGAGCAGCAGATTGCATGGACACCGGTATTCATCCATTTAAATATTTATATCTCAAGTGCCTCTCAAGAGCTATTTGACACTGAGTGGTTGTGTTTTAATTGCAAAACGAAAAGACACTTTGTTCCACAGTTACAATTCATTTTGAGTTGAATTCATGGCAGGCCAAAGGTCCAGGGGGTCTGCAGTTAGCGGACCCCTCTCAGAAGAATCCTTAAATAGGCCTTTCTACTTCACCAGTCTCCAGGAGCCCTTCAAGGTTGGCTGGTGATTGGTGATGTTTACCTGCTCTAATACCAGAGGAGAAGGACCTTGTTGTTCTCAGCTACAGTGCTCTGGATCTCAAGATGTATACTCTACATTTCAATACACACCACCCCATGTATACAATAAAATAGCTGTTAAATATTATAAAGTGGTCAAACATAAAGGGGTCATAACAAATAGATTAAAATAAATTAGAAAGGCCATGAATTTCAATGCATTTGACAAATAGATGAAAGGAGAACGGTGACCATGAAGATAAAAACTCTTCAACAAACAGAATAAACCAAAATAAATAAGATGAAAACATTGGGATCACACAATTCAGCTGAAGGTTGTTGGATATACACCCACCTGTGGGTATCCTTGAGCAAGATGCCTAACCCATACCTGATCCTCAATGACTAAATGTATCTCAAATTCACTGAACATTACTTTTGCTAAAAACTAAATTACTCATCTCCTCGGGACAACAGGTGTGATGTCGCACATGATGACGACAGGTGTGATGTCATGTGACCTCTGCTGAGTCATTCACACATTGACCTTTGGCAGCCAAAACAACCGTGTATCATGAGCTCTCAAAGTAGCTTGTTCTTTCTTTTGTGTTGACCCATCGAGTAGTATGCTATTATTGTCCCGAGTATTGTTTCCTTAAATGTCAAAGCGGTTATATGAACTGATAAAGTAGAGCCAAAGAACAACAGTAACAATTAAATTAAATGCCTGCATAACATTGAGATGCAATAAATACATCTTAAATGTCCTCTAAAACACATATTTGCCATTTTTCAAACCGTCAACCTCATTAGACAGCCATGGCCAACCCCCATTTTAAGAAGGCCTCGGGCCAACTCCCTGCATGCACAGCTTTTTCTTACCTGCTTTACATCATAACCGAGGAGAACGTAGTTGAGGTCTGGAGAAAGGGCATACTGGGAGGCCTTGAACGTAGCCTGGAGGGAGAAATGGGGAAAAAGAAAAAAACAAAAAGCCAATCGGATTTGAAGCTTGGAAGTTGTTTAAATTGGATTACATGAATTTATATTTATCCTATAATATCAAACTTATTTACATTGACACGCAAAGGTGATAAGTCAGTATAAAACATGACCCAGATTTCCATACTTAATACAATAAAGCAAAATAATTATAATATGTCTCGTAGCTGCAACAGCTAACTGTTTTGTTGATATGAAACATTCATTGCAATTTCTAACTTGAAGCAGTTCCCAACTCACTCAATACATTGACAGGTGTTTCCTCAGTCTGCCGGGGAACTGAATTTGAAGGCAAAGTATTCAAATCTCAAAGTTTTGTACCATTCTATAGTACTCACAAAGGTTGTGTTCTTCAGGAGGAGTTCGGTTTGGTTGTGTTGGGCATTGGCTTTAAACACGCTGCCGTCCCAGCTCTGAAAGATGAACTCCTCATCTGAAAGAAAGGATGAACTAAGAAGTAATAACTAAGAAAGTACTTAATTAATTAAATAAATTGAAATCAGGTTGCCACAACAGCATAGTTAGAGAAAAAGAGAGAGAAGGAAATGAATAAATAAATGAATTAAAAGAAAATAAGAGAAAAGAAAGAATGTCGATTTAATTAAAACAAAGATATATAAGGGGTTAGAGGGACAAGGTGATGGTCATGTGGTAGGGGGATGGGGATCAGACGGGGAGTAGAGGGATAAAGGCTGACTGGCGCTGGCATTACTGCTGTGTACAATCTCACGGCTGTTGAGACAAAGGAACACCAGCGGCGCTCCGTGGTGTAGCGAGAAGGGATGACCTTGTTGAGCTCCAGCCCTACTACAGTGCTGGCCTTCGTCACCAGCTTGTTGAGTCCACTTGTATCTACAGCCCTGATGCACACAACCCCCACCACCCCAGCACATTACCACGAAGAAAGGTGCACTGGCTACCACAGACTGGTAGAATGTGGGTAATAGTCCAGTGAAACACATGGAACGATCTGAGCCTTCTCAGGAAGAATAACCTGTCCCTTCCTGTAGAGGCCTTAGTGTTCCCCTTCTAGTTCAATTTGTTGTTGAGCTGCAACCCAAGAAACCTGTAAGAGTACACTCTCTCCACATCCTCCACCTGGATTGGGACAGGCATGTGGCGCTCCAACCTCTTCTTCTGTAGTCCACCATCAACTCCTTGGTATTTCCGATGTTAAGCTGGAGATGGTTGAGATCACACCAATCTACAAAGTTCTTTCATTTTTTTTATACACAGTGTATTTGTATTTGTATGTATATTTGACATTTGACTTTTCCAATAAAAATGCATAAACAACAGCAATACACAATAAAAAAACAGGTAACGCTATTCATTAGACAAATAATCTATGAAACACTTAACGAGCAAACAAAAATAATTCCATAGTACTTTTTTTGAATCTACACATCTACAAGATGAGAGGCATGGTCAGGCGTTGTAGATGAGAGAGAAATACTTCCTGCATAAATCCATTTAAAAAGGTATGTAGTGGTAAGAGGTGCAAAGGTCTACTTGAGTAAACGAGTACTCGTCAAGCAAATTACAAACAATTACAAAAATATTTGTCATTTTTCCAACGTCTTACAAATACATTATTATATTGATATGTACTTTGGCAAAGGTTTGGACCAGGATGTCATGAAATACTCAAAAGCCTTTGCTTTTCAGCAGTCATGCATTGTTGTTGAGCGGCTGTATAAAATAGGTTTGTTCACCAACGTTTAGTGGCTGGGTAGTATAGTAGGCGGAAGTCCCCACAAGTTCGACAAGTTTTACATAATGACATCAAAACTGAAGTCAAATGTATGGTGAAATGCTCTTTGGTGAAAAATGCAATCACACATCTCAATAGCAGCTTTTTCAGCTTGAACATGTTTATGTTTTTGGTCAGAATGATATTGGATATTCAACATATATTCAGGCGCTGAATTAGCAATGTGACGCGGTTTATATCTGCCCAGGAGACGGAAGAGAATCCTGGCGTCTCCGTACAGGCGTGGTTTTAATGACGCAGCCAGTAGTCTGCCCACATTGTGCCCAGACTGCTGTCCACACACCTGTTCTCCGATCAGATATGAGTCTGGCCGCCTCAGAATGTGGTCAATCTCATCAGTCACAATGTGACCAAGATCCGATCTTGGACTGTCCAGACCTGACTGTGAAATTGGTCCTGGTGGGATCGGATGATAAAAGTCGCAATGAAACTACAATTGTAACCAAGGCCTGTCACGTCTTACCCTGCTCCTTAAGTTATGTATTATTTGATTCTTTCATTGTCATTGTTTTCTTTGTTACTTTGTTTTACTCGCTTTTCCTCTCATTCCAGATATGTCACTCCCAGCCCTTGTGTTTCCTGCCTGTGATCGTCCCCTGTCGCGTTGATTGTTTTCACCTGTCCCTCATTACCTTACCCCTCCTAGTGTATTTAGTCAGTGTGTTTCCCTCCCTCTGTGCCAGTTTGTCTTAGTACCTCCGTGTCAAGAGTCCTAGTATTAACGTCCTAGTGATCTATTGAATATCCTCTCAACCGCATTTCGACTCCTCGACTCTTCTTTTGCCTCACGTATTTGTACCTTTGCCCTGATTACTACTGCCTGGTGTACTGGCAATGGTGTACTGAACCATTGCCTCCAGTTAAGGCAACTCTTTCTGATTCAACCTGCCTGTCGTCACGAGTCGTGCTTTTGAATCCAACACCTGTTTGCACCAGCATTACAAGGTCTAAGAGAGAGGCAAAAGCTGAACCATCTAATGGTAGTCCGGAAAGACCAGCGTCTTCAGACAACACACCAAAGAGCCCAGCGAATGGAGAAGTTTCAATTATTTTACCAGTCAGAAAACAGTGATGGACCAGAGCAGAAAGTGTGAAAAAGTAGCAGGGGCCTGCTTACATCACTTGCAAGTGGGGTCTGTATTTGGAAATACTTTGCAGAGATTGATTGTCTTCCTTGATGTCTTGAATTTGGCGTATAGAGGCGGCAAGTTGTTCTATTTATAACACAAACATAAGCGGAAGACTGAATCCAGGAGGAAATCGGGCACAAAATTAGGCTAATCATCCTGTAGTTTGTACCCAGCATTAGGAAAGAGTACTTCTGGTTATGGAGAGGGGGTTGTACAGTATATTAAATAAATGTCTGATTGAAGAGTGCCTTCTATGGATAAAGCCTGTCTGATCAAGTGAAATACGTGCTGGAAGGACAGACTCAAGAAGAATGCCACTTTTGCTAATATCTTCACATCAACATTAAATAGATGGTAAGATGAACATTGAGGAGGATGTTTGCTTCTTTAAAGGTGCAGTGTGTAGAATTTAGTATCATCTAGCGGAACGGACTTAGCAGAAATTGAATATAATATTCAGCAGTCTGTTTTAATTAGTGTTTAATCCCATGAAAATACTAATTGTTGTTTTCATTACCTTAGAATAAGCCCTTTATATCTACATGGGGAGTGGGTACTCTTCCATTGGGGCTGCCATGTATCTAGAGAGAACGCATTAAAAAAAAAAGGGTTAAGGGTTGTAGGAATGAGGGGGGCGTGTTCTCCCAATGGCTACAACCTGTTTGTGATGCTTTTTTTGTTCCATCGCCATTGTAAATAAACTATGCCACACACCATGGCGTTAAACTATGTGTCCTCAAAACGTAACCCTCTCTCGGACATGGACATTAAAATCAACCAAAGGCCAGATGGAGCTAGCACACTATGGCGTTAAACTTTAAATAACCATCTTAACCATCTCTCGGCCGCATCTCATATAGCCAGTTAAGACAAGCTTACACCGAAATATCATATATTTACAGGATGCAATTAAGGACTTTACACACGTTTTAATCTGACTCGGGAGCCACACCGAGCATGAGTGCGTTGCGTTTCCTCACGACCTGCTCCACTGGACATGTCGCAGCGTTGCGTCCGCAGTAAGAGGAGGTATAGAATAAAGAACTATGAGTGCTCAGCTATATATGGGTTTTCATTGTTGTGAACCATCACTAGCGGATTGTGCATACAGTAGCTACATGTTTAGTCAGTTAATGGGCCAATGTTTTCATTGGCGATCTTCCAAACGAACTCGCCTGAAGCTCCAATGACAGCACCAATTGTCCTTCAAATGTTTCTTTAAATGGTCCTTGTATTAACAATGTCTGGGGTCGTACAACTTGCTGTATTTCTCTACCTCGACTATCAACCGCACCTCGTCCATGATCGCAAATTGAAACTAGCGAGGGGTGGCTATATGACTAGAGTTATTTCATTGTATATGATATGATATGATATGTATATGATATCATATCACATCATGATCCCTACGGTGGGATCATGATGCATCATGATGCATTGTAGTCCGCCTACACCCTAGGGGGTAGCCGGACTACAATGCAATTGTATGCAGGAATGTGATAAAGATATATTTTAACAATTTTGAGAAGAGGGCATTTTTTCCCAGCTGCAATATGCAACTACAACTACTAATCCATACCTTATTTAATTATTAAATTAAAATACAAACATACGTACTTTCTTCGAAAACAGTTTTCACAAAAATTTACTTCATTTATATTTTAGCATTTTGCTAAAATAATGCAGCGAATGGCAGTTTGCGGATAAGGGGGATATGTGGGTGTGCATTATTTAATACTACCATGTTTGTTTTTAAGGTTGTTTCCCTGTTGGATAACTAAAAGTAGGCAATTACTCTTTCGGAGAGAGTTGCTATCGAAAAATGAAACTTTTGCGTTACAACTGCACACTTCATGTTATCAAAAGCAACGTATATTCACATACCGCAGTGCAAGTAAATATTGGCTTGGATAACCGACTGCTATGGTGGAGCTGGGATGTCTGCTGTGATGCAGCCTCCTATAGGAGCTATAGGAGGGATGGAGCAGCAGTGGTGTGAAAGTGTGTAGTGATGGAGGAAGACGATCAGACGCTGTCCCAAGCTCCCTGAGGTAACGGGCTTCATCCTATAAAATAATTAGTTGAATTAGTTTGCTCTCTTCAGGTTGCTAGCAAAAGCTGAATCCATGACATAGGCATAAAGTATTTTCTCTAGTTTTACATGTTACAAACTGGGACAATTTTGTCTGGGTTTTATATAGGCGAAGATTTATATAACCACTGTACGATTCACGAGAGCGCTGGGGTGTTGCATTTGTGTGTGCGTAACGGTAGAGAAAGATGGCTCCGCCACAGCAGATGGTGGGGCGACAAGACCCCCTCCTTTCTTCTGGCCGCTTCATATATCCCTGTCCGCCTGCATCATCGTGAATCCCGATAGTTTGACCGAGCAGTCTGGTATACGTCCCCACTCAACCAACTTTTGGTAACTAACACAGCAAACTCTTCAACTCCTCTACACTCTTTTGCTGCTAATCAGGGCATAAATGTATCTTTCTTTTTGGCAATGGACTAAAGAAAATAATAACCCACTAAAACAAATGCATAGCAAATGAGGAATGTACTGTGGATATATAAGAGGACTAGTTTTCTGAACCAAAACAATCTACATGAATATCACTATTTTGCAAAGCAGATGGTAATCAAGTGGCCCTATGCTGAAAATAGATAAGCAATAGCATCTCATATGCTAAACAATGCGAGGAAGCAGCGCAAGGCAAACATAGCACAGACATCCACAGCAAACTAGAGGGGAAATTTAAGAACAAGCTAACATTTCAGACAAAAAGATGCTAAGACCAATGCCATAATGTCAGCGGTACATTCGGATAGAAAGATGGTGGCCAGTTTTAGTCCCTGTAAATACGAGATGTTTTTTTTTTAGCGGGATCTGTGCCAAATGAACTAAATGAGGTAACACAAACTGTCAGAAATGGAGACTGACAGCAGAAATGGCAATAACTAAAAATCGAATCCCGGGCCATGCTACAGTCCAAGGGGAACAGGATTTAATTAATGTAATCGTTTTTAGATCCCCTTTTCATGGACATGTCAATGAATAAGTTGTCACTATATCCATGTATATCAATGAAAATGAAAAAAAACATATATCTGTATCAATTATATATGTATGTATAAGTGCACAAGTGTGTTAACTTTAAAATGAGGACAAAAGAAGAAGTACATTTTTTAACATTGAATTTACTCAGTACATAGTTGTGGAATAAATCGTCAATGCTATCTTTGTTACATCATATTTGATTGTATTTTATACATTATAATATAATATAAATATAATAATATGATTATATTATTAATCTATTTTAAATATTGCAAGTCTTGTGTAAATTAAGTATGTACATTGTTTCGCATCATTCAATCACCTGAACAGAGCACTGCTATGTTGAAGATACTGTTGTTTATTGTGTTTTCTTCCCTCCAGCTTGCCCTCTGTCGTTCATAAATCAGAACCGCTGTTTCCAGAGCACGATGTCGCTTGCAGATGATGGAGCGCTCGCGCTCGGAGCAGCTGTCGGCCCGCATGACGTGAACGTGCGGCACGGTGAAAGTGAAAAGGTTGGGGGTTTGTTGTCTGAGGCAGCCAAGCAGGTGTTCAAACAAATGGCGCCCGCGTGCTTTCATTAAGTCGGGTGTCTCCGGGGCTCGCCGGAAAAATGCATCCGTTTTCTGTCACGTGGAAGCCGGTACACTGTTCTGAGATGAGGTGTGTCTGGCTAAACGTTTTCTTGTTGCGTAGTTGCAGATTTGGTGTTGAAGGGTTTTATTGACACATTTGTGACGAAACGTTGGTCTTATTTTCTTTCCTAATAATTCATTTGGACAGGTAGCCCGTTTATTTCGGGCACCACGATATAAGACTAACATCTGTTTGATGCAATAGTTCACACAGCTAGTAAAAGTCATTTTCAGAGCTTAGTTTAAGACTGAACTATGATATTATGATAATTATCCACACTGTCCGTGCCACAATACTAGATTAACACTATTGGAGTTGTTCCAGGTAATTGTAGTGCCCTTGTATGTGTGTTTTGTTTAGAGACAAATTTATGTTTAATAACATAACTTTATTTCACTTTAAAGTAATTAAATACTTTGTTGTATGTTTGATATGTCAATCATATTTATGGTTTAGCAAATCAGTGTTGTTTAATATTGTACAGCCAATCTGATTGGAACAAAATGAGACAAAGCAGACATCATTTCTCAAGTTCAGTTGGTTCCAAGCTGTGAGGCTAAAGTGATTAATGAGTAATTGCAGTTACATTAAAGGGGTGAAGAACCAAAAATCGGGTTGGTTTTAATGGTGGTTATATGTCATATATGATCAACATAGTAATCAAGCCATTTTATCACTGTTACTAAAATAAGAATGTAAAATCCTATATTTTAAAATCCCATCTGCCAACCAGTTTATGAACATTCCACTCTGCTCTGAATGCAAGTGGCATTCTTTTCGTGATGTCGAAGTGCCTTCTGGTAAAGTCATGGATGCCACGACCGGGACACCGGTAGCGAGGTGTGTTTGGACGTGTGGAGCTCCTTCTGGGCAGCAGTTTATTTTTATGTCTGCATCCGAGAGAGGGTTAAGCTTCTTGGATACTTATAGTATAACGCCAAGGTGTGTTGCGCATTTCATACACAACATTCATCATTATAACTCCAACTTATAACTTCCATGTTTCCTCGACCGATGGTAGGATGTACCTTTCCCTGCCTACAGATTCGTTGAGCTTTGTGAGATCTACACATATACGCACTGCCCCAGTCTTCTTCGGCACCACCACGATGGCGGTGCACCAGTCCGTCGGTTCCTCCACTCTGCTAATCATCCCGAGGCCTTCCATGCGTGACAGTTCTTGTTTCACTTTGTCCATCAATGGCAGTGGAATCTGTCTGTGCGTCTTCAGGGAGAAAGGTTTGGCATGTGGTTTGAGGTGAATGGCACATGGCTGACGCATCTCTCTGAGGCCGCTGCACAGGTTCTGGTAGCTTGTTCTCAGAGTCTCTATGCTGATGCTGTCCAGACATGCAACTAGCTCAAGCTTACTGATATCAGGCCTACCCAGCAATGCCGTGTGCAGGTGTCTGATGACGTAACATTTTTTGTCACCCTCCTATCACCTTTTCTCAGCAGCAGCTCAGCGACCCCCACAACATCCAACGGATTCCTCCAAGGTCCCATCAGTGGCTTAGATGCAGCAGTGAGGCTGGGCAGATGAGACCTGTTGAAAAGCTCTTTAAACGCTGTGTGTGGTAAGACAGTAACATCAGCACCTGTGTCAATTTTAAATGGTACCCATCTGTGATTGATGTCAATGTTAACCATCCAGGGCTCGCTATCAGCTGTGATGCTGCACAGGAACACTCCATCCGCATCATCCTCATCATCCTGTCACAAATTAACTCATAGTGTAGCAGTCCATAGTTGCAGTGTTCAGCTAGCACATACAGAACAGGGACAAAAGAGTCCACATTGTAATTTTTCCCGTGTGTGCACAGGTTTGCCCGCTCATATACGACATTACTCTTCACTATGAACATATCTTGGAAGGCGTCTCGAACGCCTTCCTCAGTCAAGGTCAGCCCAAGCAAAACATCGTCTGCCTCATCTCCCATAAAGTATATCACAGTGTTCATTTGATTCTCCTCAGAGCTACCGTTCAGGTCACTGCCAGTCCAAATCTGTCATACCTCCGTAGCTGTATGGCCCACTCTTTCGGTCTTGAAAAGTCAAAGCCAATGCTAAACGTAGCGCTAGCACCCGGCAATGATCCTCCCTGTGCAACTGCCGCTGCCTCCTGGCCTGCACGTTCATCTGCCATTCCGCTGTCCTTTTCCCTCTCCTTTACCGTCCAAGAGCTGCCCCAACGATACTTCTGTCAAGTTCCAGCTTAGCTCCACGTACTCACAGAACTTCTGACACCATGTCTTGTTATATAATTAATACTAGTGGGTCCAACTGTATATTTATGTGGAGTTTATTCACAACATGACTACAAGCATCACACGGTAACCCTAACCTCTAAACTGCCCTCTGACCCTATCTGATGATGTCATCAAACCGTGCCTTAATGTATCATAAGCTGATCATAACATTACGCCACAATTACTAGGCTACCTGTGATGTGTCACAGATAGTGTATTCCCCTCACATGAACAGGAGCTAGGCTACTGTGGCTCTGCAAGTCAATGGAAGTAGCTAACGCAAAGCAAATTCTTACCAAGCAATCTTCGCTACTCGACACACAATGATGAATTTGGAATTAAACAACTAGTCTGAATCTAGGTAACACAGGCAATGCCAATTTACAAATATCTCGGTGTATCTCTGAAGTAGATTACATGGGAGATTAATCTTACATTCAGTATAGCTTCATTACAGCTACATTTGGCCTCTCAGTCACCCTAGTTTGAGAGTCAAGGTTTAAGAATCTTAATTATAGTACCTCACTATAATGTGGAGCCAAGGGTTAGTCCTGGTATTAAGGTGGAACGCAAAGTCAGACTTAAGCCCACAGTACAAAGAGTGCAAATCTTTTAAGATTTATTTTGCTCGCTTCATAAAGGACTGAAGTCTATTTTAGATGCAATCATTACATTTAAAAAAAACATGATTCAGGCTTGTGACACAATTAAATAAAAATGTCCCCTTTTGTATCACTGTTATTTATTATTATGTTATTTTAGGCCTAGATCACAGACGGCATTGGCCTTTTTTTTCTGGATTTTATGCACTATAACATTTACATTTATCAAATGATTTCAATTAGTTGTTTTTATTCAAGGGTTTATAAAAATAATAATATATAGATGATTAAATATGAATGTTGACGTATATCACAGCAACGGGTCGAAGCAGTTAACGCGGCGTATATGTTTATATGTCTAGGTAGGCCACTCCCATTATCTCCATTTCACAAATGTCATCCCTTATTGAAAGTACAATATGCAAAATAAATGTGTTTGAAATGCGAAAAACATTTTGTCATGTATACGATAACTTTAAGCAGGCAGGGATCTAGCTGAAACGCTCCGACTCTGATGTAAAGCTTTTTTTAGCAAGCCTTGCTTTTTGAGGGTTGTCGGTGGTTTAAGAGACTATGGAGAGGGAGGGGTAAGGAGCAGGTTGTTTTGTTTACTGTTACTGTTACTGGAGCTAGCTAGAAATTGCAAATCTTGCATATTGTACTTGGAAGTGACACACTTTGAATGCAGATTGTTGTGTTCCTCTTTAAAAAATATGAGAATATTATTTTAAGTAGTTATGATAAGATGTCTCTTTGTACATTTAAATTGAACGATGCATAAATTTGCCTCTTCTCTACCATCAGATTTCAAATGACCCCTACCGCTTAACGCCCCCACTGGTTATCTATTTAGCATAAAATATCAATAAAGCACACTTTCAGCGAAGGAGGGGGTTCACCAAAACAGCCAAACATCAGAAAACAACAAAAACAATCAGGAACAGCCTCATTTGAACATCTATTTTGTGAAAATAAAACACACTGGGGTATCAACCTGTGTCAATATTACTTTTGTATTTGTCCTTCGTGCTAGATATGTGAAAAGGAGGGATTTGTTCTTGATCTCCGTACAGAAACACTATTGATGAAAAACGATACAGAGAGCAGTTCCTTCAGGGAGAGGTTTAAAGGTGATTAAATAGGATCATCTGAGACAAAAGACGGCTTTTTTTTCCCATCGGCTTCTGCTGGGGACTTCGGAAAGGAGACTTGTGCACTGTGAATTCTTTGTTTTCTGAGCTCGGCATTTACTACACATGTTGTGAACAACAGCTTTCCTCTAGCCTTGTGAGACCATCCTGATCTGCAGAGTTAAAATTATAATTCTCTCTGCAGATCAGTCTGGCCTCAAGCCCATTAAAAGCCTCTAAAAAAATGCTAAGTTAATAAGTAATGTTTTTTAGCCATAAGAGGAAGCCCCATCTGTCACTGTAGTAACATACTGATGTACTGAGGGCTGTTCACTGGAGGGGGTAGACACGTACAGTTGCCCTTCAGCTCAGCCACGTTTGCAGGGGACGTCCGGGTTTGAGCCCAGGACCCTTTGTCTGCTTTCTCAGTAGACATGTAGCTATATAACGTGAAACCTTGGCTTAGTGATGTCATCACAGTTTGCTGATGTCAAGTCAAGGTGCTCATTTCAAAGGACAAAAGATGCTACTTTTAGTCTTTATAAATCACAAAAGAAATACATATTGACAAGAGATTGCAAATAAATGAATACTAATGAAATCTTGGCTAGTAGTTCCAAACATTGGAATACTATCCATGTATCCTTGTAATGTACAAACCATGAGTATACTTGTTATGTACAAACCATAAGTATACATGCTTGTAATGTACAAACCATAACTATACATGATTGTAATGTACAAACCATGAGTATACAAGCTTGTAATGCACAAACCATAACTATACATTCTTGTTATGCAGAAACCATGAGTGTACATGCTAGCTATGTACAAATCATGAGTGTGTATGCTTGTGATATATACAGTACATACCGCTGATCCACTTAGCATCAGGATCATGGACCTGAAAGTGTCTGTTGAAAAGGTCATCCAGGGTCAACTGGGAGCCAACCGATTTGGAACCATCATCTGAAAACAGAAAACATTCAATACGGAATTATTACTTCAGTATTTTTTTTCAGTTGCGGTAAATAATAAGCAAACCATTTTTCCCAAAGAGGCTTCCATGCCCTCCATTGCAATCCCCTGGTCTGTATCATGCTCCCTCAGTCTGCTGGTTGTTTGGGTACTAGGCCTGCGGTTCGGGTTGTTGAGCTAGCGGCTGTACCTCTGTTTCTGTTTTGTTTGATGATGTGCCATGGCTGCTAGCCGCGTTATCACTCCCCATACTGCGGAGGGCGAAGCACCGAGCGCCCCGACTCCCCCTTGCGTTGGGGGGTCGGCCATTTTCTTTTAGTTGCATGGAGGCCATGGACGCAGTCAGACGGTGCCAGATGGTGGCTGCTTGGCTAGAGAGCTTTCCTCACAGGGCCTATAGTGCTGGTGGTGGTGACGGTGGAAGGTGAGGTTGCGGAGACACGGTTACACAGGCCGTGTTAACTGGCTTAAATCCACTGCCAACCCGCCAGCTACTGATCAGAAGCGGCCCAACATGTGTCCCTGGCTCACCATCTAGTCTATGGTCTCGTCCCTTCATCTGTGCTGGGAACGGAGGAGCCTACGTATTGTTTGATAACTGAGTAGAAGTTAAACACTGAAACACTCAAGAATTCCCTACATGTAAAATTTCATGTCCCATTGTTTCGATTTAAGGTGTTTATGGGCTATGCTTTTTAAGTTTAAGTTAATTCTATAAAGGATTTCTTTATTAAATGAAAAATGTTTTCTTTGTTAGTTGGTTAGGTAGTAGCTGATAATAAAAGTATTGCAGTGAAAAGTAAGAATGATGTGCAAATGTTAATGTAAGTACCGCTAAGCCCTCTCAGTGGTTACTGATTTATTCTCCTCATTGGTCACAAGGTAATTACATACTTCCATGAGATGATTTGCGTGTGTGTGCGTGTGTGTTTGTATGTGTTTGAATATAAATACTTACACAAGTATAGTTACACCCACATGTCTCATCTGGGACCACTAAAGTGTTATTTTATCTGACAAATAAAATAAAAAACATTTTCCAATCTGGGGACAAAACAACTGTACCCACACACGGCATGTTCTGGCTCTGTGTCTAACGCTTTATTGGCTGTGTTTAGAAGAGGCCGATGCCAGCTCTGTTCTAATTGTGGCACGCCAGATCTTACCTTTGGATAGGAGAACAATGGAAAGCCCAATGACAGACAACACCAGCACTATCACCAGCAGGGAGATGCCAATCCCTTTCCAGTTTCTGTCCAGGCCAAGGTCTATATCCTACAGAGAGAGTGGGGGTGAGGGGGGTGGGGGGGGGGGGGGGGTGGGGGGGGGGATAGAGAGTGAGGGAGAGAAAGAGATAAAGAAAAAGAGAGAGGGGGGAGAGGGGGAGAACGAAGGAGGGGGAGAGAGGGGAGAAAGAGAAGGAAGGAGAGGGAGAGGGAAGGCAAGAGACGGGGAGGGAGAGAAAGAAAAAGTGGGAGAGGGAAGGCGGGTTGAGTGATGGGGGTTGAGAGCGGGAGGGAGGGGAGAGAGGGAGATTGGGGGACAGAGAGGAAGGGAGAGAGAAAGAAGGGGAGAGAGAGAAAGCAGGTGAGAGATGGAGAGGTAAAGAGGGGAGAGTGTGGGAGGGGATTAAGAGAGAGCGAGAAACAGAGAGGAAGGGAGAGGGAAACAGACAGAAATAAAATTAATTTAACTGGGTGGCAATCAAAAAAATAAGTTGCAAACCTCTATAACAAATGACATGATATTTATGATATGAATTGATGTTATACAAAAATTATGTTGCATCGCTTTGCTAAACTCAGTTTGCTAATCCAATCTACAACATGATCTAACTGATATGGATGTGAACATTTATTACAGTTCTTTCTATTTTTTTGTTAGTTCTTGATGGAAAATATGTTCAGAAAAAGAAGGACTAATAGAAGTGTCGGCACACAAAAGGGTAGAGCTGAGGGGGGCCCAGACAGCATGTTGTTGAGGAGGAGAGCAGAGGACATGGGTTCTGTATGGAGGCAGGTCAGAGATGATAAAAGATGCAGGACTTTATTGGCAGATGGATTATTGGTACCCTGCTGGCTTCTCCACTCCAGCAGCGAAGATCCAGGACCCCATCCCACCTCACACACACACAGATGCACACACACATACGTGCACACTCGCACATACATAAACATGCACACACACACACACACACACACACACACACACACACACACACACACACACACACACACACACACACACACACACACACAATGTCAGACTCACAAGACCATAAAAGTGGAAACTGTGTATGAGCTCCATGAAGGCCTTTCCCAAATGTTGAGGAGACAGGAAGCGAGGCTTAGCTTCGCTTTTTCAAAATACCATTTTGAGTTGTGTTTGTGAAGTGGTTGTGTCCTAAAGGATTCTACCGACCTGATGAGTAGGTCACAGGGATTGTATGATATTTATATAAAAAAAGGTTTCTGTTTGTAAAGATGCGATGAATCCAGTGCTGGACATGAGCTCTTTGCTGAACAGAAAGGTAGACGGTATTGTATGGTTGTGATACTTGGAGGTCCAAGGGATTTAATGTACCATGGCTAAAGGTGTTTGCCACGTAGACGACGGCTCTGAACCAAGCCGCGAAGGTTGGCAGGAGGGGTGATAAAGTGTAGGCCTACATGTATTTTTACACAACTTGACAAGACGAGCTCGACCTGATAGAAAGTCACTGCCCACACGAAGCACTCAAGCCCAATGAAGTAAAAACATGAGAAATTTAATTAAATCAATTCATACAAGGAAATTAGATAATAGTGTTAAGGCCGGGGTTCAGTTTTGTTAAACTGATTGTACTGCAGACACCAAACCATCCCCCGATGCGTAGTTCCTTTCATACACAGAAACAGAGGAACGTTTAACAATTAATCAGTTTTAATTCACAATGTCGCAAGCAAGCGGAATTCTTCCTGTTTATGTGGGGAGCGATTTGCTTTCCAAGCCTTTTTAATTGGAAGTGAGATATAAAGACAAATATCCTGGGGGCCGCTAGCCTCCTCTGCTCCCCCCCCCCCCCCCCCCCCCCCCCTGTTTCCCAAACACTTCTCTCTCATCCGCTTGTCCCTCTGGCACCTAGTTATTGCAATTTCTGAACAGTCATATGAGAGAGAGAGAGAGACAGACAGAAAATGACAGAGAGACAGAGAGAGAACTTATTCAGCAGAGAGATAAGCTCCTCCAGTGTAAAATCCACATCATTTCATCAGTGTTGTTTGTTGTTTCTCTTCTGTTGTTGCCTATAGCCTCATTAACTAGAGCAGCCCTCTTATTACACCACACATCCAGCCGCCATTTTGGAACTCCCCCATGGGTTCATTCATCAAACACCCACCCCAGCACTCCTCCAAGTTGTCTGCTTGGTTCTCTGTTTGTTGTTTGTAAAGGCTTTTTTACATTGTATTCATCGACGGCTTATAGCAGCAGTTCGCCAAAGGCCTATTGATCTTTTCATACTTTTTTTTTTATACAGGTTAAGAGAGGATTCAGAACAAAAGCGAAAACAACATTTTGTCCTTTATTCTAGTTAGTTTATTCTATTGAATATTTATTCAAGAAGAACATCTTGGAGAAAAATCCCTTGTTGACAGTCTACACATCGATCTATGCACAAACTTGTAACGGCACTTAAAGACAAGGTACACTACACAGAACAATCAAGGCGGGAACATATAGAAAAGTTACAGTAGCAACAGGCCCGCCTTTATATCATCACTATGTCATAAGTGACCACATGCTATCATTATAGACAAAATACGTCTACCTATTAATTTTGAGACTATATATGGTAGTTTACTTTGTGTCAGCCAGAAAAAGACAGGCAGGATGGAATAAATGTCAGATAGGTCAGGATTTCCAGGAGCCGTTTTAATCACATGAATGGGAGAATTTAATGTTGAAATATATGGTGTGTGTGTGTGTGTGTGTGTGTGTGTGTGTGTGTGTGTGCATGGATGTTGACATACCAAATAGTGTACACTAACTATCTTCATTATTTTGAAAATACTAGAAAATGTATATTTCAACAAATCGTCCCGTGAACAAACAATATTTCAAATCAACATAAAGTAGTGAACAGACCACTGTGCATCATTCTATTATGATGCAGCTCGCTGTGGCTCTCTGAAACTCTTTGTTAGTGCGAACAGGGATCGCCCAGTAAAAGAATGAAAGCAATCAAAACTGTTTTATACAAAATCGACTGAATGTAAAAAGAGGAGGATATGTTTTTGCTTTACTTCCAACTGGTTTCGGAAAGAGCGAAGAGAGCGAGAGCGTCACTTAGTCATTTAATCTGATTGGCTGGAGTTTTTTGTAAAACGTAAGTGCTGCCTGTGCTCATATTTGGGAATCAAACACTGGCCAGCCAGGCCAGACTGATATTCATTGCGAAACGGGAACTTGAATATTCGGACGGGGCTACTTTTCCTCCTTCCTGGCCACTAACTTCAATATCGCTCGTCTCCTTGAGGGTATAGTGAACAAGCAATAGGAAGGAGGTGTATAGGAAATAGTTTTAGAACGCAGCCCACATGTTACAATATATCTGCAGCAGCGGTGCAGCTGTACTCTGTAGTCAGCCAGCCTCGTCCCCACTGTATCGGCCTCTCCACACATGATAACACTACGCTGCACTGTATTTTATGTTTTGACTCCGCTCACGGCTATAATCACCAAACAGCATTAATCAATGTCACCAAGCATGGCCTGAGAGTCCTCACCCCACCTCTCTCGTATATACACAGCCCAGAGAGAAGGGTTTATTTGAATACAAATGTAAGGAGGTTAGTAGATTCACTTTCAGTGGTTTTTCAAGATTAGAAAAGGAGATGCGTATGACTCTGTGGTTATCATACGTGTACACAGCTTAGCCTAATGCTACATTATGTGTTCTGGGTGAAAGGCTGCTGTTCTTAGATGCATTTTATAGTATTCTAGTGTAGGCTTTAGTGTGTTAACATACATTGCTATGTTATATTAGTTTCCTGTTTGTACCATTCATGCTTTACAACTGAGCAGGGTTTCTCTCTTAAAATCTCAAATAAAACCTAACAAAAATGTAATATGAATAAAACAACACAGTGTCTAACAGCATAATGTGTATTCTATGTTTACACCACATATCTTTAAACACAGTTATACCCTAACACTGTCCACAGCCTTTGGGTAAGGCTAGCCAATGAGATCACTGGGAGGGCTAATTTTGTAGACCAGAAACAAATGTAGATAAATGTTGTTAGATATATAGGAAATAGTCAACAGCCTGTATGCCCCCAGCCTTATGATTCGATCTGGGTCTGTGATCAAAAAACTCCTCCTTGATTTGGTTTCGGATCAATCCGAGGCTAAATGCCGCCGTCGCATTAGCGTAGCATTGGGCTGTGATTTATTGCAGCAGTCGTCACTGGCTTGAGGGATATGTGTATTGAAGGAAGCTTAACATGTTTTTCCCAATGTAATCTCCTCGCAAAGAGTCTTGGATATGGCGAGTGTTGCCTAGTCCCCCCACTGATATTAAACCGCACTAATTCGACCAATGGTTAAACCGACATCGTGTACATTTGAATTGAACTCAGTTAATTTTCCTGTGTAAATATGCAAGCTCCCATGTTTTTTTCCCCTTTAGATCCTGGTTTTTCTAAACGTATGGGGGCCCGGTGTATCATGGAAAGTGGTTTAAATTATGATTTGGCACAGAGCGTTATTGTATCACACATATTCCTTGGGCTTGATGATGATATCTCAGGCAGCTCCGAGAGGTAAAGCAGGTCCACTTGACATTTCAGTCTGGAGGAAGTCAGGGGCTGGCGAGGGCGGAGGAGGAGAATGAGGTGGATGATGTGCTTCAACAGTTATTCAGGGCACTGAATATTAAGAGGAGACCAAAGTGGAAGATGTCCTTTGGTTGCATAAAGAGCCTTTCAAGGTCTGTCTGGGGACATCAGCAGATGTACCATACCTTGGAGGAGGCTACGTGACAGACTAGCGCTATTGTTCATTTTAGACAGTGCACGCAAAGGTACGCTCGTTTGGATAGAGTAACCGAGTTGGCGAACCTTGAGCATGTTAGGCTTTTCTTTGCATTCTACGCTCTGAAGTGCTGAAGTGTACAACCGGGATGATGTTTGTTTCATGCAATGTGTTGCAAAATATCCGGCTTCATTTGAAGTCTTCCCATCCCCACTTTTCAAACAAGTCCACTTCGCCGCAGGTCTAAACGTTTCAGAAATATTTCTAGGAGGGAAAATGTCAATCGAGGCAAGAGCAAAAATGTTGTAGAAGAAGAAGGAATGCAGTTGTACTCTTTACACTTTCATTTAGGAACCCCAATGACGGCGCTTTAGTGAAGGTTAAGTATACCTGAATATAAATGACCACGCTATGGCAAAGGTTAAGTGTCCCTGAATATAAACATCTCTCTCAATGAAAATTCTCGGTGAAATAACCTTCCCTGTAATTCTTCACGAAACAACATCTACGAAACAAACATGCAAACAGACTCCCCTGTCTTTCTCAGAAATCAACACTCTCGTTCATAGTTGACCAACCTCTGCTAACTTGTTACAGCGATGATCAGAAGGAAAGACTGTAAAGCCTTTACCATTCATGATGCCTACATAGCTACTGCAGAAACTCAAATACATGTTGAGATGAGTTCCCTACCCCCATCCATACCCTGCCGCTATCCTTACATAACTTCAGGAGGCACTAACTTCTCCAGCTTAGGATCCAGTTCACAAGCACCACTGTTCAAAGGCAACGGGTCTATTCTCCGCTGGTAATGAGGCGAGGAGGAGCGAAGGCAGCGAGGCGGAGGCAGGCCATGGGACCCAAGAAGATAAAAGAGGGAGGTGGGGGAATGGGGGGTTGCTGTGAAGTGGCTCTGCATAGGCCGTTGGTTCTGCCTGGGTCCTGCTGGTTGTGGACTGGGTTCAGGGCCATTATCCTAGATAACAAAGGGCTCTTTCGAATATGGGGAGCAGTGGAACCATATAGGCTGCCCTTCAGTGAGTCGGGTGAACTGTATGGGGTGGGTGTGTGTGTGTGTGCATGTGTGTGTGTGTGTGTGTGTGTGTGTGTGTGTGTGTGTGTGTGCATGTGAGTGTGAGTGTTTGTGTGTGTGTGAGTGCATGCGTGTGTGTTTGTGTGTGTTTGTGTGTATGTGTGTGTGTGTGTGTGTGTGTGTGTGTGTGTGTGTGTGTGTGTGTGTGTATGGAAAGGATGGGGCAAAAATCATCACCATAAAAACTCACTATCATTCTTTTGGTTTTGATGTGTCATGCAGCCAAAGAAATATACTAGTAGCCTACTAGCCATTACTAAAAGGTACTAATGCCAACAACAGCACTTACTAAAACCAAACATTGAATTAAAATAAGGTGTATTGGTTTATTTGTATTGTTTATTTGTATACACACCTTTCTTCCAATAACATAAATGGACCCACCTGTTTCACAAACGAAAACTTTACATTGGAATGAGACTCAACTGACTTCTCAGAATACTGCCAGATTCATATTATCCTTAAGCACAATCTTCATTAAAACATTTAGGAAAGAAAGTTTCCAGTGATGAAACAGTCCGATCAGCTACAGTAGAGAACCATTTTCCAGCCAAGGAAAGCTCTAGCCTCATCTGCGAAGGTGAGCACGGCAAATGTGAGGTCAGGTTGAAAGAAAGCACAGTGATAATGACATCAGCCAATTCTTCTGCTTTCAACCGCCATTTTAATTAAAGGGAGGGAAGAAAAATCTGTTTGAGGCTGCTTATTAAAACAGACATGAATACCACCATGAATACCACCATTTGATTTAACAGTTATGGTTTATATAAGAAACCCACACGGAAATATTGAACATATATTATGTATAATCTATCAATATGTATGTAGAGGTTTTAAAAAGAGAAGTTTCTGTGGACATTAATATCCACAGAAACCACTAAAATCGATTTCAGGTAAAAACTAAATCCATATAATATACAACATAAAAAATATATGAATATTAATGAATAAACATGTCTGCTGCATACAAATTATTCCAATGGTTCTTTGGTCAAGATTAGAACTAAGGATGAATGTGGTTAAACGTTCAGCACTTCAGATCTGCTCTACGATCACCTTATCATAATGGTTACACAGCTATTTGCCAGTGAAAAAACTTTTATTTTGGCTTCAAATGTCCTGCAGTACTGCAGAGTTGTATATTTACAATGTCACCATGCCTTGGAGAACTAATGGCAGCATGCTTTATGTTGCTGCAGCAGATGTTCTTGAACAACGCAACCTTCCACTCATTAGCATAACAAACACTCTGCTCTCGTATTTCCAAATGTCACCCGGGGCACACAATAATGAATCAAAGTTGACAGCATTTGAACAACTGTTCCGTTCTGACCTTGAGCTTTGATCATTCAGAGTGATCTGCAAACAAATAACATGAAAAAGTTAGCAATGCTTCCTTGATCAGACTAATTCTGGACAATAATGGATATATGTCGTGCTCATCCGGAGAAGGGTAATGGCTATTGTTTGACTCCCAGCCGAAAGCTTCTGGGCAGGAACCACAAGGTCTGCAGTGTACCTGTAGGCATTCTTGAGCAAGTTGTCTTCACCCTAGTTTTACAATCAGACTTTAGATTAATTTCTAAAGTCTTAGGGTAGACGAGCTCAAATCTGGGTAAACAGGGTTTTCCCTTTATTTTGCTTCATGTATGTTGCTGACGGCTGGGATCTTGAAGTGTGTAATTGGTGATGTCTGTAAAGGTTTCAAATCAACTCTGTGTAGACTAGCCACTGTAGAATTACACTCATTTAAATTCCCTTCTGCTCATCTGCTCATCATCCACTCAAATAGATAGCATAGCTCTGCCTCTTTCAGCTCCTGGTTTCTGGCCCAGGCTCTGTACTGTCTCCCCCCAGAAGTTATACGACAACATAGTAGGACTGCTTTATCAGATTAATGAAGACCAAACCAATTGAGACTTGGCTTGCCTCTCCATAAGGTTGAAGATACCAGACACTAAATTACAAGCATTATATACAAAACCATGTACAAAACCCTGGTGAGAAACACACACACATGACATCTTCCTAGCTTTTTCATCAAAACCGAGGCCATAGAGAGGTCCCCATGAGGTCAACGTCCCCAGTCTGGGGACCGGTGGACAGTGCCCAGACTGTCCACCGGCCGAGTATGTTTACCACCTTCCCCCCCGTTTCTTCTATCCAAGCATCTGCTGTCGTCAGGAGCGGCAGGCAAGAAGCAGGCGCCTCCAAGTGTCTGGAAGATGTTGTCGGTGGAAATGTGACAGCAGAGAAAACGATGTGCCGCCTCGCCATGCAGCTCATCACATTACCCCCGGTCGCCGTGGCGACGTGGGGATCATAATTAATCTTCATTGAGCCGCGAGGCCCGTCGGCTTGACAGGCAAAATTATGGGGGCTGCGCAGGGGACTTAGGGGGGGGGGGGGGGGGGGCATCTTCCAACGTGGCGTCAAAGTGGAATTCAATGGAGCCTAATGGAGGGAGCGCGGGAACTCAGCATGCCACCACTTGCCCTAGCTGGATGAAGGACGTGAAGGGAGCACACGCACACACACAAACGCGTGCAGAAACAGACGCACGCACACACACAGACGGAGACACCTGGGTGAACATGGACTACCTCTGTGGGCCTCACATCAGAGCAGCGAAAGATGTGTTTAGAAAACACAAATTTGCCTACTGAGGGTTGTGTGTGTGGTACCATCCACATCCTGTAGACCAACATGGGTGTCTTCAATGGCATCTTTGAGTTTTTCCTTGAAGGGTTACGTGATCCTCAAAAGTAGTTTCAAGTGTTGAAAGAGAAAAAAAGACAGTGCCTAGACATGTACACAGGATGGTAATGCAGCTTTAAAATCTGCCAAAAGCAAAAGGGCACGGCCTCGGATCCATGTCCCGTGACGAGATACAAGGAGACGCTGCCTTATTGCAAACACGCGCACGCTGTTTCAGCGGCTGTAAGGGGCCAAGAAGATAGGGACAAAGTAGATTGGAATAAAAACGAAGGGTTTATTTCCCAAACGGGATAATCCAGCAAACTGTGTTTTTTTGTTTGGCAGTTCAGTTCAACTTCAGTTCAGATTTACAAGATTTACTAGACAAACTGCCCCCCGTGATAATGAAACACAAGGAATATACTAGGAGGACGGACCAACACAAACATAAAGGGGAGGCCTGTTAATGACTAAGCTACAAAGACTACAAAAAGCTCAAACTACCCCGCTCCTCCTCATAGACATGTTAAGGGTCATACTGGATTGTGTTCCAGATTCCTAACACTGCATGGAAGCCAGCTCCCTGAACACCGTGTAATGACTGATTCCAGAACGGCTTTCCACAGACACACACAGAGTCACGGATGTGTTTACACAGAGGCAGTTTTAATGTGTTTCAAAGCAGTCCAGAGAAGAAAAGAAAAACCCCAACTGTTTATTACGGCATAATGGCATGCATGCATGTGTATAACACGATTTACCTGCAGCTGCCTCCCAGCAAAGCTATCAAAGCAACCCAAGATGAAGTTGGAGAAGTGTCAATAGATTTGCCCTGCCGTTTTATCCGTTAACTCATTGTTAACTCAAGTCAAAAAATGTATTTGGGTTTACAGCCGCTATCAAACATGCTACAGTATTGCACACAAAGTCCCCACACATCTTGTTTTCATCTCAACAAATAAAAGTACTTAAACATCTCAGTGAGGCTTTTAATGTGAAAGCGATATATGAGAAAACAAGTGCAAACAACAGCTTAACACACACAGAGAAGAACCCAGAAAATGTATTATCAATTGTTTTTAAAATTGTTTAAATAATTTGTGTTTGTGTGTGCATGAGTGCGTTGGTGTATGTGCATGTGTGAGTCAATTATAATCACAAAGGATAACTTAGAATAAAGGAAATTATTTTTGTTGTTGTTGTTAGAGAATAGTGTTGTTTGTTCCGGCCCAAATAATCTGTGATTCAGACTAGTTGTGTGACAGGGGTGTCATATTTTCATGTTAGCATGATAAACACACCAGAATGTAGCTCAATCGTAGCATGCACGTCAACATGCAAAGTGAATCAAGTACTCATTAAATAATGAGGCCAAAAACCATTGAACCATTCAGCAGCCAATCAACTGCTCCTATTCTGGCCAGTGGGTTGTGATTCAAAACATCAATAACCATAAATACTAAAAACGTACTAATCTGCATATTGACTCTATAATTATCAATAAGATGCCGATCTTATTGGTTCCTTTCTGTGGATGTGTTGGATGTGCAGCAGACAATGTTGGACCAAGTCTTTCTCATATCCACAAAACCTTTTAATGCCACCAGTGCCAATATCCAATATCTGTTGAATGCCACTGCGGGCCTAGATTTCCCATCCCTCAACTGTTGCTATTATCTATCAAAGGAAGCTCTCCATATTCCTCATAGTCTTCAATAAATCAGAGCCTATGTTTTATATAAAGGCCCCAGACTAAATTTTACATGTACTCTTTTTTTTGTAGTTTAGTAGACACTTTCCTCCAAAGCCACTTGCAGTGAATTCAGATTCAAGTCATCAAGGAGCAGGTATAGGGTGAGACATCTTGCTCAAGCATGCCTACAGGTAGGCTGTGGACATTGGAGATCGAACCCAAGACCTCTCAGCTTGGCTTGGAACATTGCTACACTATCCTGTCCTCCTACTTAGCTAATTTAGTATCCACCAGTTGACCCATATCCCCCTCTGACCTTTCTGACAAGCACTGCCTTTTTAAACATAAAACTAATTTCCCCCCACACCGACTTCTCTATGCTATTATTCTTTTTCACATCTACTATTCTCAGCCTGTCTTGCCCTAGCTAGCCTTAAATGGTTTCCACGGTGGCCAGAGACACACCTGATGCACTGGCACATCAGGCTAATGCATTGCAGATCTCCACCAACAGATGGGCTCCACTATCTCGTTAACGTCCACAATCCACCTGGGCGTCTGCGACGTCAGCGGCTGTCTGGATTCTGGTTCAGACCATTCATATTCATGAGAGTGTCCTTTCCCTCTCACTCTCCCTATTTCTCTCTCTCTCTGTCTCTGACAGTATGATGAAAAGGGTCGTCCGAGCATATGGGAAGTGGAAATGGATCAAATCGTGATCTTTACCTACATGAGTCCTCTGCTATTTTTGGCCACAGTGTCTTATGCACAGGCAATGTGCCGGTATCTTTACGGTACTTACATTTCAATTTAGACATCTCGGTATATTAGCAAACATAATATGGATGTGATTTAGTGTCACATGAATAATTTGTGTCTGTATGGATAAACCATATATCTATGATGTCATTCACCGGTTGGGTCTGAATCCATCAGCTTCCTATGAGCTAATTATCAATTGGGGAGAAGAAAGCAGAGGGAGAAGGGGTGATTGACTTTTCCATTAAACTACCTGTCACTCATCCTCGCCTGACCCGCCCCCCCCCCCCCCCCCCCCCCCCCCCCCCCCCCCACCCCTCACAACACCAGGTGACTACGGCCGGGTCCGGCGCCTGTGTACGTCATTTTGTTTGCCAACTCTTGTTTGTTAATCTGTAGCGCTGATTGCTTTTTTCCGCGGCCGCCTTCACCGCCTTCACACCCCGCCCCCTATGTCACCGCTGACCAAACGTAATCAAGCGGACAGGTGATGTTCGTACTGCCGTGAGGCACAGCGCCGCTGCGTAAACCTCTACGGCGAGATTGGCCCGTAAAGAGCAGAGACCTTGTGAGACAGACAATTAGCTTACACAGTTCGCACTTTGCACCCTCGTTTGCTAGCCTTATTAAGATGTGCAGTGACAACGTCAATGGGAGGTCACAGGCTTGTAGAAACTGTCGGCAGTGTTTGGAAAACACAGAGAAGATGGTGCTACATGTAGCACCGTCTTTCGTTGAGCTGTAGCCAACCTATTGAATAAAATCCCCTGTGATGGATTCCTTTGTTTGTTTTTCATTATGTCTTTATACCATTGCCTGTACTGCCTGTATTGATTGGAAATAAAACAATTAAAGCTTAAAGAATCCTTCCAAGGTATGGTCAAATGGCAGGGTCTTCCAAGAGACAGTGTGGAATGCATTAATTATGCATACATTACTTCTCAAATATTTCTAAGTAAAACATGATGTGAGCCTTGGACACAAAACATTGCAGGGATGTTATTTGATACTAGAACATTTGATTGGATGGTGTAAAGGCGATAAAGCGCTTCTGGCTAGCTGTGTGTTAGCAGATGTCATCACAAAAACGTATAAAACGTGTAGAATAATGTTGACATACTTTCTCAAAGAGGTAAACAGTAGAAATTAGTTAATGGGGTGGAGGAAAAGAGCAATTTTCATCTCATGTTGTTTTTCCAACTTTAAACTCTTACCTGCCTGATAGGTTAATGTTGTCTATTCAACATTAACCTTTTACCTGCGTAATAGTGTGAGTAGATATTGACACTGGCGCAGAGCGAATGCTATACTCATGTCCTTATGGAGGAGCCCTCTGTGCAGCCCGCGAGACCTCTAGCCCTGTGATCACCTGGTTTATTGCTCCACAGAATAAATGGCTTTGATACTCCTAATGCTTTCCACTGCTCTGTTTCTACTGAATTAGTGAAAAGCGCAGGCTTATTGTCTCCGAAATGTGCCATTGGACAATAGCGAAAAATGCCTGTGTTTTCAATTAGTCTCAACTCATATTAAGTTTTCTGGAAAGATTGGTAAAAAAACATTTCTTTCTATTTTGTTTTTAGATCAAATACTGCTAGCTGAAAATACCAAGACTGTTTTTACAGTTCTACATTAGGAAAATAAACTAAAATCATTCTTGCAGTGTTGCAGGTACACAACAATGTTGAAAAGGAATAATAAAATCCTATATGCTATTTCAGTGTTTTGTAAATGAATGTTTTGAAAATGTGTTGCCTGCAAAATCATGCAAAAAGATGTTTGAAAAACTCTGATGTTTGAAAAATTGCTAGTTAGAAAGAGAGGGGAATGGAAGACTAGAATGGGAAAGTGTCATGGAGATAACATGTAAAGGTCCCACATTCTTGGATCAACATCCCTCTCCATCTTTTCCAAAACAACATTCCTACTCACATGGACTGATTGCTTTTACATGGATTGCAACATTCAGAGATATTAACCAGATCGTCCTTATTACAGGAATGGGTTATTCATCGGTTTGACATGTGAATAACATTCTCTGCTCAACATTTAAGCAACATACACATGTGAATGCTCTGTTCCAGGGACAACAGCCGTGGTGGTGAGGATCCAGATGCCTACTCTGGTTTCCTAATCCTAAACCAATCCTTTGTTGTAATAGATCCACTGATTACTGTAGAGCCAAGAGGCGTCGCTTGCCACACCAGTCTTTTCTCTGTTTTCTGTCTCTCAGTGAAATGAGATAAAAGCTAGAGTGTTGATTTGTTCTTTGGGGATGGAAGCTTTCAAGGGTTACTCCAGATTAGATGAAAAACATTATTTAAATTACTTTGCAGCCTGCGCTTCGGTGGTTTCAAATGTTGAAGCACTTTGGTCAGCGAGACAGTGAAGTATTTCTCCATCACTCCAATGTTCTGCTGACTGACTTGCACCAAATATATATATTCCACTCTAATTTGTATTTCATCTTCTCTTGTTTGAATTAAAAATTACATTTTCTTATCATATACAAACAAACATTCATACACATACAACTTCATACAGCTTTGAACTAGGTCTTCAAACCTCAATGTGTTCTGGTTTCAGCTTATTGGGGTTTGAGGTTCTGTGGGTTAGCCTATTAGACAATTGACTGATAGCTTTGATGTGGATGCTCAGCTATTTCATGGCTCCAGACAGACCACGTACTACCAGCTTACTTCTGGAATTATATTTTTCTCCTGTTGCTCTGGTCGTGGCACAGCTCAGCCGTGCTTCCATGCATTCTAACAAGCTCAGGCTAGCTTTTCTATCTCATGATAGCCTGCTGAGCCAAGCCTTGAATTATGCACAGACCAAGGATTGTAGGTCATAGTACTACAAAAAGTGTATCACATAGTGTTTTAAAAGTAATACAGGTGAAATGAAAGTGGTAAAGTAACATTGCAAACAAACAAAGTAGATTTGATTCTTATATAACTGACATGAAAAGGAATACAGGTGAAATGAAAGTGGTAAAATAACATTGAAAACAAACAAAGTAGATTTGATTCTTATATAATTGACATGGATATGCACACACATGCGCTCGCACACAAACACGCACACACACATGCACACACACAAAGACAATCACACACATTCCCACACATACACAAAATACAAGCACACACACACACACACACACACACACACACACACACACACACACACACACACACACACACACACACACACACACACACACACACACACTCTACACACAAAAGTATGTTATCTATAAGAAATTAGCAGTGAAGCTGCATACAGCCAGGCAGGCTAGTGTGTAAAAGTACAGCTCTGTCTTTATATGCCAGTGTAGAACTCATTTTATCTAATCTTCCACATCAGGGAAATCAAGGAAACTAGTTCTAGCTAGTTTCTTTATCAGAAGCACAAGGAGCTGGAAAGCATTCACCTGTCTCAGGGAAATATGTTTAGTTTTAGTGGAATTTTAATACAGCAAGAGTCTCTTCTGGCACGTATGGCGAGGCTGAGAAGCAACAACAAGACACAACAACTCTGCATCTGGTTTACTGGAGCCATCTTCTATTCAGACAGTATGCAATGAGGACAGACAGAGATCCAGGCTGACAGACAGGCAGAGAGACAGACAGACAGACATACAGGCTAGATACATCAGCAAACATGTGAACAAACAGACAGGCAGACAGGCAGACAGGCAGACAGACGGACAGACAGTAATCATAGTGTTGAGTGTATTTCTGGAATATGAAGGCACTGGGAATATGATTGATAGCTCATTATGGAATGCAGGTAAGCCAGAATAGCAACACTCTAACAACATGAACTCTGTCTGTGCGAGAGCCTTGGATGTTAATGGTCGCTAATGGCACTGGCTGCCACGTTCCTCTATTTAATAATGAGCCACAAGTGACAGATGAATCCAACATGGTAGATGTAGCCATCATGGATGCCAAATCCAACATGTAGGCTAGATCCAACATCGTGGATGGATGCATATCCAACTACTACTACAACTACTATTAGTACTTTTTTTTGTGAGCAATTGTATATCTTCACTCTATACGTAGTGAGGGAGGTTAGTCGATTCTCCACTGGCTCAGTGCATCGGACACGCTGTGTCGATTCAACCTCTTTATTTACTTACTAGATTAAGCATTGAGATTGATTTTGTTTGTGCTTTGTTGTGATGTGTAATGCGGCATTAAATCTTGTACCATGAGCAAGCTAAAATATAAGGAAATTAACTAACCAAAGAATATACCATTACAACTTCCCCATTAAAATCCACCAACACAAAACACTACAAAAGTGAAATACATACTAATATAATTGTATATGTTTCTATTGAACACTATGCTGATACAAACAGTCAAGCCTTCCATCTAAACTAGCTCTTACTGCACACTATTAAACTCAATGTATTTGTGGGAGTATGTGTGGATGTTGGCTGGTTTCAGCAGCCTCACCTGGCTGAGTCTGATTGGACTCTGGGGCTGGTTGAGGCTGCACACCTGTTGCACATTGAGAGTAATCAGTGTGCACAGGTTAAACCAGCCATCACCACACACTCAGGGAGAGATCTCCTGCATGGCAGTGGAGCACCTTTGCCATGTTAATTACCTGCAAGACTAACAATAAACTGGCTTTCAATCAGACTCAGCCAGGTGAGTCTGCTTAAACCAGCCATCATCCACGCACACTCCAAGTGTATTTATATCCTATTATTGTGTAGGCCTATATTTTTGTAGTGATAAAATAGTACTGCAGTAGCAATGTTTTGTATTAGCAGTAGCAGCAAGATGGCACCGGACTAGACGCATTCTCCTCACTCTCGTTGTCGCTCCCCATATCTTCTGATTACAAAGAACCAACGGTATTTCTTCTGTAATCTCTCCTCATTCTGAAGGAGAGTCCCCTCAGATAAAATCAGTCCCCGCCACCCACATGTCAATGCTGTTCCCCCCGGAAACATAAAGCAGGGTGAATGTTGAAGACCCACGTTATTATGACATACATTATTTCCACAGATATGAGACACGGTCCTGCTAGATCAAGTGATATTTGCCTGAGCCTTGCTAACCCTCTGGTTGATTGGATGGGGGGGTGGGGCAGGCCCAGGTAAACACACTTTCTGCTGCTGCCTGTCTGTGAAGAGAGAGAGAGAGAGAGAGAGAGAGAGAGAGAGAGAGAGAGAGAGAGAGAGAGAGAGAGAGAGAGAGAGAGAGAGAGAGAGAGAGAGAGAGAGAGAGAGAGAGAGAGAGAGAGAGAGAGAGAGAGAGAGAGAGAGAGAGAGAGAGAGAGAGAGAGAGAGAGAGAGAGAGAGAGAGAGAGAGAGAGAGAGAGAGAGAGAGAGAGAGAGAGAGAGAGAGAGAGAGAGAGAGATTCTGCCCAGTGTGGTATCTCATCAGCATGGTGGGAGATGTAGCAGCAGATGGGAACACTAGAACTCTAGGAGCTTCTGATCTCACTTCACTGGGCTGAGGTTCACTTGACTTCGAGGACTGAAGACTTGGATGAGGAACAGGAGAATATCAAAATAAGTTCTGTATGTTACATTTAATCCAAGGCCATTTCCACTACAGTGAATGTATTTTTAGATAGGTGAGCTCAAGGATAATTTAGGTCATGTTAGGGACACTTGCTCAAGGATGGTGTCAGGGTAGACCGCGGACATTGGGGTTTAAACCCAGAACCTCAGGGCAGGGTGTCAAACACTAGACAATCCTGCTTAAGGTGGTCCATGCTTGGCCATCACCAACTCAGAGAATATGTCTGCTGCCCCCAGGGGTAAGGTGGCAAACTGGTCTTTGATCGCACCAAGCCAGGAACAAACTACCCAGGATGCAGTGTGGTTGGCCAGCAGCAGGCCAGAGCGCTTGATAACTGCCACAGCACGGCATACTCGGAGGTCAAACTTTGGGCCGATATTGGAGATCTTCGTTATTCTTACACCACAGAGGGTGTAATCTGTAAAATGATGCTCATGTCAAATGTTAATCAGGCACGAGACGAGCCATTGATTTTGGGAAGAAAGTTGCTTATCGATTGGCTGTTATAAAGATCACTTACTTACAAAAAGGATATTTTCCACAATGATATTTTCCCCAACACTCACAGATAGGGTGCCTTGTTTGGTAGCATGTATAGTAGCATATCTGGGCTGTGCTTCTAATATGCCTCCTGTCTACAGTTCTGTGTTTAATATCAACAGTTCCATGTGTTTGAGATTGAGACGCCTCCATGTTAAAGGCGCATGTTTATAAGATATAAGCGTGCATGACCAAACATGTCTGAGGAGACCGGTAAATAGAAAAAGAACATGCCAAGAACACACCAATCTGCCAAGCACCACCACCAGAAAGTTACTGGGGGGAAAACTCTTGTCGTTCTGCTGGAAAGAGCAATACATGTTTTTCCACAGTGGTCTCGGAGGGACATGTATCAATATTTCTCTTTTGGCATAGCGTTGGAAACCCCTTCGGCGGTGTGGGTACTGTATGCCTAATTTATGTTTTTACTGATTCAAAAGGAAGCATACGAATCGAATATGTTATATATATTTGTCTGTTGACTTCCTCTGCATGTAATGAGGACTTAGTGGTGGTGTGCATGCATGTTTAATCAAGAGAGAGTTGAGCTAAAGTTAGAGGTTCCAGCAGAACTACTTTTAAATACTTTATGATCAATGCTGAATGCTAGTCCTATCCAGGATGACTAAATTATTTCTGAGTAAAATAGCGTGTCTTACCTATTCAATGTTTATGCTGTAGGGCTTTTCACTTTTATGTTTTATAGCAGGTATTAAGAATTACACTTTTTTCTAAATGGCCAGAGCATCTCTTAAGATTGTTTTTCTGAAAGCGGCCACATAAACCCTGCAATGAATAATAATCAGGATAGCTTTATTGTCAAGGTCTAAATTATTAGCATAATTGAACAGCCGTCGTGCCCTCCTGTTCTGTCCCTGGCCATTCCTCATTTGACTCTACACAGAAGAGGAGGGAGCAACAATAATGAAGGCAACTGTTCCTTAGTCCTCTGAGTCCCTTACTTAGGGGCCCAAGGAGGACCTTGGCTTGTCCAGGCATGTCCTGCTCTATTGAAGACAACCTTAAACCCACCGTGGTTTCTAAAGCATGCTCACGCAGGCACGCTAGCACGCTAGCACACACACACACACTCTAGGAAAAGACCCCGGAGCAATGCTGCATCCTCTTTATCTGTATGTACAGAATTATTCCTCCATTCTCTTCACCCCCTTTCTCTCTCTCTCTGCTCCTCTTCTGCCTTTATCATCTTCCCTCTTCCTCACTCTCTGCTCTCCTCCCTCAATCGTCTCTCTGTGACTCCCTCTGTTCTCTCCCATCTCTATCCTCCCTCACTCTCTCAATCCTCTCTTAAACACTCTCTATTTTCTCCCTCCATTTCTCTGTCACCCCCCCCCCCCCCCAATTTTCCCCTCATTCATTTCCTCTTCCTTCATTTATCTCCCTCCCTCCCTCCCTCCCACTCACTCTCTAATGTCTCTGGAATGTAGCTAGATCAATGCTCTGATCCTCCTGGCTCAGGAGTCACAGTGCCCTCCCCTCTTCCTGCTGACCGTGCGTGTGCATGTGAAAAGCTTTATTCAGAAGAGCAAATAGTAACTCTCTTTCCTTTCAGATTTCCAAGGCGCTGATTCCATTGGCTTCTCAGGACCGTTGGCTTTGTACTCTCCGCCAGAAGGGCAGAGGAACGCCGTTCTGATGCTCTGTAAAGGTTTTTCTCGAGGTCTCTCGTTGGCGGGTTGTGGTTGTTAGCACAGTTTATTGAGTTATTGTGAAGAACAGCATGTTCCATCTTGTCATGCCGGGTGCAAAACATGCTGGATTCTATAATCACATGTTGGGTTCAGTGATAAATCTGTGTGAGAGGAATATTGGTCCTATCCCAACAGTGCATAGAAAAATGGATCATACAAAAATGTTAATGAATCAGCAAACAGCTTTTTAAGATATGCAATATAATCGTTCAGAGTTATTATTCAGCAATAATTGGTTTCTACTCTGAGTTTTTAATGTGAACAAATAAAAGAATGTTACAGTTAATTCGATGTTGACCAATGACAACCACGGTTGCCATGACTGATGAACAAATCTGTGGCGCTGCTGGGACTTGCATCTCGTGTCCAAAGCCAGATTGCCCTCTAGTGGCCATCCTGTGTCATCACAAATAAAAGCCACACTGAAGGTGACAACCCAATTGGCTTGACGGTAGAGAATCTTGTGATCTGGCCATACACACATCCAGTCAAGTAACTGGTTTTCATTGTATCTGTATAATACCTAAGTAATTCAGCAAATTCACAGTATTGACTGGCCTGTACTGGGTTGTGCCTACTTCAGAGACTCTTTCCACGACATTTGCATTCAACAAGAAATATATGTGTGATAGTGGACAGGGCATTTACAGTTGAAACATTTCTCTTTCAGTATAGTCTAGTGCTAAGGGTGTTCGTCTCCTAGCCAGCAAGGTTCAATCCCCCAAAGTCCAGTCTACCTGTAGGCACCCTTGAGCAAGATTTTATATTGTACTGTAATTTTGTGTTGCAATTTTCTGTCTCTATGTATCCCTGATGTCATTTTTTATGATCGCTTCTTGGATAGGGCACTCTTGAAAAATAGATTTTAATCTTGTTAAATAAAGGTTAAATACAAATCTGCTTTGGATAAAGGCTTCTGCTAAATTACCTAACAGTTAATAGCATACAGCCGCCTCCACATTGGATTGCAGTTTGGATATTTCTCAGTACAGTTTAAACTACCCTCCGGTCGCCAAACCAACCACCATGTCTCTGCACCCCTCCTGTCCTTGAATATATTAACATAGAGTCACTCATTCAAATTGCATTGAGATGAAAGAGGAGTCACACACAGTCATATTCATTAAGCCATTGACTTGTTCCATCCAGTGCTTCTGCCTTGCAATGTCTAGTACTCTGTAGGAGTGCATCTGAGGGCATGGTACTCCTGCATCCAATACATTGTTACCTTTTAACCCCCAAATTAAATATATAGTTTACCAAGAAAACAAAGGCATTCATATTTTGTGGGTGTGCGTATCTGTGCGCGCACGCGCATGCATTCATGATTGTGTGTGTGCTTGCATGTTTTAATCGTGTGTGTGTTTGCGGTGTGAATGGGTGTGCGTGTCTCTACAGCCTGCCTGCTGTGGTACATGAATCGCTCAATCAGTGAACACATCCTTAAGATGTTTAAGCTCTTGGACGACGGAGAGAAGCTGAAGAGTTTGAAGAAGAGATGGTGAATAAAGCACTGGGGGAGGAGCTATGTGGGGCAGCAGGATGTGGAATGATGGTGGGCTGGCTATGTCATACACAGACAGCCTTACCTACAGATCTCATCTGGGGCTTTACTGTCCATACCCTGTCCACCCTCCCCCCCGCCGATTACTGCAACAGACCCCTCTAATGATCACAGATAGACAATGTCAAGGAACTGGGATTACAATGTGCCTATAGTGGCCACACACAGCAGGGTTTGGGCTCAGATAGAGAGAGATAGAGGGTAGATATATGGAGTTCCATGGGATGGTGGTGGTGGTCTCCAAAGAAGGGGCCGTGAAGGACAAATGATGTAGCGCCCATGGTTTGAAGATTCCGGATTGGTTGGTGTGTGTTGAAACTGCGTAGGTGAAGGTGGTCGAGCGCGGGGCTTAGCTTAATCAATAATGTGAGGGAGAAGGAGTGGGCATGTGTTCGGAGGGAGATAAGACAAGAGAACAGGAGGCCTTAAGAGACAGTGCTACTCCACGGGAGAAGGGAGTTGTTCAGTGTGATGAAAAACAGCCTGCTAACGCTGGCAAGATGACTCTTGTGCTCTGAGTTTTGGTAGTTCAGGGATGTGTTATAATTCAGCCCATGTGCAAACGATGCCGGATAAATGTTAAAACACAGTTGCTGTGTCAAATGTTTTGTCCATACTGCCGTTTTAACCAACATCAAGTGCTGTCCATCCATGCTGAAACAACAAAAATGCATGCTACATAAGTCTAGAAACCTGCAAACATGTGGCCTCTTGGCATCTGAGTGGAGAAGATGCCACTGATAACACACTTTCATTACCTTGAACAGCTTGCTGTTGTTGCCCAGCACGGATGTGATCGGTAGCTGATGAACAGTATAGACGTAGAGCTCCCTGCCATGCTCGTGACAGAACAGGAGGGAAAGAAACCTGTTACGTTTCTTTAATATCTGTGATGTCTTGCTATCATGTTTTTGCCGCACCTAGAGGATATTGCCTGGCACCGATACACTACGTTATTCCAGGGATCAAGCTGATATCCAGTACCCAGATTAGATAGTCAGTGTAGGTAGACGTCCACTTCAATATTTAAGATTCATACTTCTCGACCTTCATTGAAAAACAGCTTCCATCAGCCACTGGGTTGGCTGAGTACACACCTGAGAGATGGCTGAGCCCAGCCAGATTGTTGTTTATAGTGTAAGCACCTGCAGTGCCTGGTGCAAAAGGTTACAGCGGTTTAAAATAGGCAGTCTTGATCAATGGAAATCGGTTTAAGATATTTTCAGTGCTAAAGCTTGTTGACATCCGCTCATATTCCTGACATTGGGAATTTTTAGATGCAAGGTGTCTGTGTATTGCGTTTGATGGTTTATTTTCAGCTACCAATGCACGCCGTGTGATGGAATAGTATAAATAGAAACGGTGACATACCCTTTGAAAGTGACACGTTTGTTAAGTAGACACAAAGTTATGTTTGGGGACAATGTTTCGATTTACATGGCGGTCAAATGTCAAGCTTGTTTTCAGTTTCATTTAGAATAAATGATCAGGGCAGATTGGGTTGTCATCATATGGATGGCAGATTTGCTACACAGCTACAGCAAAGCTCCCTACAGCATAAACTAATTTTCCTGTCAACGCATTTCTAGTAAGAAGTAAAAACATTTAGTAAATGATCCCGAGAGATGCACAATATAGAAATACTTTTTAAAAACCTCCCAAGATGAAAAAGCCAGGTTTACCTTCCTACACCATCTTTAAACAGATGTTGGGAAAGGCCATGACATTTGTTCCAGTAACTGGCTAACTGCACTCTATTAGTGTGATGTGATGCAGCCTGCAGATACATTGGCCGGATCCCTCAATATAATAGTCTAGAACACTGGTTTAAACACACAAAAGATACCTTGTTATTTTATGACTTTGCAAAGTAAATATTCATATAGTGTATATTGTTTCCCTGTGTAAACATTGCAATGCGTATACATTACAAAAAATCACTAAAGCAATGAGATCCTTCTATCCAATGGGTTTGCCAATCATAAATGGTATGACAAAGAATTATGCACCATTCACTCACAGTTCAGTGTGTACTATACCTGTGTGAGCCTGTAAATTGTCAGCATATATATGTATTGTTCTCTAATCTCGCTAGCACACCTCGCTGCCTGGCTATAGCTGTGACTCCTTCCAATCCTATCTGTACATACCCTCTCCTTACAGCCACATCTAATATAAACATCATGGCTTGGCATTTTCAAACCCAGAACAGGGTTACCTTATTGACCTCAATATAATTACTTGAAGGGCTGGCTAACACTAGTATCCATGCATTTAACACAGTAAGCATGTTGCACCACATGAGAAATACATAATAAAAAAGGATCTCCCAGCCATCTCATCCCTACTTCCAACATTCCCATAACATATCAGCTTGCAGATCCTGTTGACCCAGATTCCAGGTTCATGTTTTCTGTCAAGTGACATTTCTGGCCGCTATAATGTGTAGTGTAGCTCATAGCCTTAGCCTGGTCAAACAGCAGGAACCATGGCAACACATACACAAGCTTCTCCCTACTACTGACCGAGCTCCAGAGATCCAGACCTCTCCATCAAGGCTTGTGCTCAACTGATCCCAGGCCTGGAGCCAAGTGTGTCTGTCTGCTCAGAAGGTCTGCACACACTCTGCATAACGAAGGCGTTTAGCAGCTTAGCTTATCTATTTTAGCCTAGCGTAGCGTTGCGAGGGAGCTAAGCTATGAAAACATGCTGCATAAAATGCGCTTTTCTATGGCTGTTCGCAGCTTCGGTTTATTGTAATGGAGTCACAGCAATAACTCAATTTCTGAATTTGACAAGTGAATCGGTATCCGTGTCTTCTCTCGCTAATTCCATTATTCTCATAAAGTAGTTTAATATCTTGTTCTGTCCTTTAAGTAATAATAAGCTTTTTTTTCACTTCCCTGCTCCTCCTCACCTCATTAACTGTCCATAGCGACGCGATTACCAGACAGTTAGACTTAAGGAGGGCAATATATCTTAATATTAAATGAATTAGAGTGATACATTGACCAGTGTTGAGATTAATGTCTTCAAATCAACGAGGAAAATGAGTGTTTTGATCTAACATTTGGAAAGCTCTGGACAGCGCAATTATGTCTGCTCATAAGCAGAACTTTCTTTAACTGTCTTAAATAACATGAAATAAGGGCATGAGTATGGGAATAATGTGGGAACAACTTTTCTGCACTAGCTAGCTCTGTGTTAAAGTCCTAACACATCCATGTTAGTTCATTTGAAACCAATATATGCCCATGTACTACTTTTGAGTAGAATAGTTCAGTTGGGGATTTTCTCTCCACATCCCCCGGTCATATTACTGATCAATAAAGATTGTTTTTAAGGTGTTGTAAGAAAAGTGAGCCCAGGCTGTATGGCTGTTAGTATGTCCTGTTTCGATTTTTATCTACTGTGTACTACATACCCCATAGGGATGAAGTATACATGATGATGGCCCTATAAGTCGGGATTGTATGTGTGAGCATGTGTTTCTGTGTGTGTGTGTGTGTGAGTGTGTCCATCTTCACCACGTTTGTGTGTACATCTTCATGTACGTGTACATTGTGTTTGTACTCCGCCATGTACGTGTTTTTGTATCAGCACGTGTGTTTATGCATGTGTGTACTTCATTCAGTATATTTGTCGGTGCTTGTGTGTTTATACTGTATGTGTGTCTCTGTGTATACTTGTGTGTGTACTGTATGTGTCTACCTGTGTGTACTTGTGTGTCTGTACTGTATGTGTCTCTGTGTGTGTCCTTGTGTGTGTTTGTACTGTATGTGTGTATCTCTGTGTCATTGCATCTGTACTGTATGTGTGTATCTCTGTGTACTTGTGTGTGTGTGTGTTTGTGTGTGTACTCTTGGGTCTCATGCTTCATCACCCACAGCATTACACCGCACATTACAAAGCCTTCATCACCAGAACACAATCAAGACAAATAGGCCTGGGGAGACGGCCGGGAGGGCCCACAATCAGTGGCCCGTGTGCACACCTGTTCTCCAGGGACTGACGTATCCAGCAGAATGCCACGGCTTCTTGTCTTGCAAACCCTGAGCACCGCACACGCCCGGGGAACCCAGCAGAGGGGGAACAGCGAGCTGTCAGCGATCACAATCATCTTCTTTAATTCTTCTGTTTGCCATGGTTTTGTGAACACAACTTGCAATAAGCAATTTGAAAACATTAATATAATGTTGCCGAATGTGGGTATGGACCCTCAACATTTCCAGTTGAAAGACGTTTGGGGCTCAGAGCGTGAGCGCAAACCCAGAATATAGATAGAACTGTAGTGGAAAACCCTGTTGGTGTAGGGAAGACATGGACTCAATGTGGTACAAAATCATGCTGATTGTGTTCAAAATAACTGCTCTCTGTTACACAAGAGACGGGGAAGAACTACGCCACCTTTCAAACTCCACCCCTGCCCCAGAACCACAACTCCATCCAGAACCCTAAACCAATCTGCTGTCATGAAACACAGGCAGTAGATAAGCATCGCATCAGTGGAAACATAATCCCTTCATGCCTAGCTTGAGGTCTGTATGTTGAGATATTTATTATTATTATTTATTTTCATCACGTAAAAATGCAAGGCAGTGTAAGAAGCTTCTGCCCTGTAGAGAACACCATCTGGTAGGTGGGGATGTTGGTTTCTGTAAAATAAGGGCTTCACTGTACAGAGAGGTGCTCAGTAGAGGGTCTGTCAATAACAAACCAACAAACACCTCCTCACTCACACTGCAGACACTGCTAGAGGCGGCTGCGGTGGCGACCGTGAATTCCGTCTGTAAGATCAATCGTTATGCTGTAGGTATCGATAGTTCTCAAGGTGAAGACCCATTCAGTTACCTCGTATGAAGTTATGTCACGGTCGATTGATGGCTGTGATATTACATGTCCTTCCAAATGAGCCAACAACTCCCTTGTCCGTTCTCCTTCCTCTTCTGCAACACTCCCTGTTGGCTGCTCAGGTAATACAGTGGACATATTAAATGTGTGCTTTAACCACTATGGATATTATGTAAACATCATTCGGCTGGTTCACTGCAGCCAGGTAATTTATCTAAAATGGTCCAAATCAATCTGCATGTGGAGAAGCGTGGTGGGAAATGTAGTTCAGTCACGATGTAAGATATCCCCCACAGAGCAAAACCAGCTTATAATTTTTCCAATTTAAGATTTGATATTCTAACGTGTTTTACAACGAAAACAACAGAAAATAGCAAATGAGCAATTTGAAAATGAGTAGAGTTAGAGGAGTAGCAGGTGACGTGTATTTGTAAAGTACATCTTATATGGTATATTTGACTTTCCACCCTTCTGTCATTTATATTGGGGAAGGCGGGGAAGGTCGAGTTGAACCACAGAAGAGGTCAAAGGTCACCTCTCCATGACACACTGATGCCATGAGCAGCTGAAGGCAGCTATTTCATGTTGTTTAATCACGTTACACACACTGTCGCTCCAAAAGCCCCTCTCTCTCCTTATTATCGATCAACAGCAGTACCATTTTAGACTTCAAATAAAACCGAGATGGAGGTGAATCGAACATAACGCTGCTATTAATTTGACAGACAGGGCATACAACATGAAGGTGTACTCTGTTTGGCACTGCCTACTTTCTATTCTTAAATCCTGTGTTGATGACATGAGCAGGAAACGCTCAGTGGTTTGGGATTAAACCCAACTATTTGCTAATCTTTCCTAGGACAAACTGTCACATACTTGAATTAACTAAGGAGTAACAGGAATGACGCATGATTATAAATTGTACAGATAAATCGTACATTGTTAATAGCATATTTGGTAATAGTATGTCCGTTATATCTGCAGCCCAGTACCCAGAATGCTCGGGGACAAACACATCAAGGGAAGTTAATTCCATAGCTCTACATGTTAATTCACGCAAAAGGTTTTTCAGATTTCCGTTCAAACGAACAACATCCTCATCACACACATGCTTCCTAAGTGTGTCATGGCTGAAAACTGAACTGTGCTTTCTGTGAACATAGACTGAAAACCATAGAGTGATGCATGTGATGGAGATTGGGGGTGGGGATGGGGGGGTTGGTGGGGGGAATGGAAAGGTGCATCACAGTAGCCTCCAGCTATGTATGCACTTTCATTTGTCCCTTAAACCCGCTGGGAGACCACGACAATGTCACGACTTGCCTTTTTCTGTAGGCCGCATATAAGAATACTGAGGCAAGCGGTGTCATCATGTTCATTATGAGAGTCAAAGGACTACAGTCAATGTAAATGTATATTATATGTGTGCAGATAGAGACCTATTACTTAGATACAGTACCCCCTGCAGGTACATTAGCAAATGTATGTCTGTTTCCTGAGCGCGCGCAAACACACACGCACGCACGCACGCACGCACTCACACACACACACACACACACACACACACACACACACACACACACACACACACACCCTAACAACAAACCAACAATAGAGTCAATGAAGGGGAGTGTTTGACAGTGAGATGGCAATACATTGCAAGCATAATTTATATTAAATCTTAATTTGACAACGGCTGCATCTCCCGGCCGCATTCTCCTTGGTCTCCCATTAATCATTGATACCAGCGCATACACTCACAGAGACAGTCCTCAAACGGGAAAAACATTTACCCTGGCTGCAATTAAATAATGTATCTGACCTGATATAAAGACTATACATATAAAGCCTTGGAACAAAGATCCGCGCTTCAACGTCTGTCTTTTAAAATAATATCTGCCACCCAAAACGTGGCGTAAATATATGGCCACTAAACTGATCCAAGGTACTGCTTCCACGTGGCTTTTGGTTTTGCACTACGGATTCAAGCACTTCTGAACTCTCTTCTTATTTTTGTGTTCCGGGGAAAGCGAACTTTGATCTGCAGATAAGAAAAGACGGCAAGTCGTGACATCGCTTTCTAGTACACCAAAGAACACATACACAAGTGTAACATGACGCAATGATAGGCAATGCCAGCGCCTACCTTCTCATCGGCGGAGAATCGCCGTGTATGATGCGCTCCTGCCCCTGCACTTTGATTCATGTTGAAGCACCTAGGACAGCTCCTCCAAATGAAATCCAAAAGCCCCGGGAAAACGAGATCAAACGCAGAGTGGCATTGGAACCCTCGAGGAATATGTTCTGCAACAAACTGTCTTCCACACAAGTTGTGAGACGAGCATCAGCCGCAAACTGTCGCAGGGGACTCGTTGAGACTGGTTCAATAGTCCGTCTTAACCGCTATGACATGCGTGATTTCTCAGCCAATGACGCGCCGTGCGTAAAGACTCGCTCTACTGGTGCGCCAGTTATGTGAGTGCGATCGGGCGATTCATTCATCCACGAGAAAATGTCATATGAAGATGAATTCTGCATCTTCTGCCCAAGATGCGGAAACATAGCTGCTGAGCCTACATAGGACAACGTAGCCTAATTATGGATTTAATGGTGATGTAAATGCAAAAACGAAATGTTAACTAAAACAACATATCACCACTTAATCTGCAAGGCTATTCTTATCAAACATGCTCTCTCTCTCTCTCTCTCTCTCTCTCTCTCTCTCTCTCTCTCGACTTGCATACGAGGCTGTATTTAATCTACTGGATCTCCCTCAAGTCACAGACAGGCAGCAGCAGAAAGTGTGTTTACCTGGGCCTGCCCCAGGTTCAATCACTCACTCACTCACTCACTCACTCACTCACTCACTCACTCACTCACTCACTCACTTACACATACACATACACACAGACAGACTGCAGTCAAATCTGTGGTTTAAGACCTGGCCTTTAACTGGTCTGTAACCAAAACGTATTGTTTATAAAAATTAAATGTAGTCTTAAGCATGCATTTCAGGAAATGATAGGGTATATTGTGTGAATGTGTGTGCATGTGTCAGTGTGTGTGTGCGTGTGTGTGTGCGCGCGTGCACACATGTGTATGTATGGATGTATGTACAAAGTGGATACATGTGAGTGTGTTTGTGTGTGCTACAAACAGTCCCAGTCAAAGTCTTAGGTGTAGTTTGTTGATACCTGGTTGCTCTGGAGAGAGACTCCCTCCTCACCAGAACCCTATGCATTCACTGGGAATTGGGACCAAATCCTTGTTTTCTTTCTTAACATTTGCACTCACTGTTACCTCTTTGTCTAAAGCAGTGGCGCCCCAGCACATTTTTTATAGGGGAAAACGACCCATATATGCAGTCAAAATACATGCAACCACACAATGAACACACATTTAAAACATGCACGGAACCACCCATGACATATAACACCATGTAAAAGAAAACACACAACTGATGTTTAGCATCTGAGTTTTAGAAAATACACATGTAGCAGCATCACGTCACTCTCGATGCGGGTGAGAGTACCGAGTACAGTGTGAACACAGCACAGCCTCCTCTCCTGTACTCTTAGCGCAGGGAGAAAGGAGGGAATTGGACACAGGAGATCCAGACCAACTCGGCTCTGCAGGGGCAGTGCTGGATGTGTTGGAGCTGGATCTGTGTTGGAGCTCGCAATATCTCCAGCCTTCCTCCATGGAAGGCATCAATAAATAAAGAGCTCCCCTTCTGTTGCTCCCATCACACCACACTTTGAAGAGCAACGGCTGGCTGCCTCGCACCACATGAAAGCGTTTGTACATGCAGTTTTGGAGAGAGACAGAGTGAGGCAGAGAGTGAGAAATGCTACCGTTTTGATCTCGAGAGGAGTTGAAGATCTCAGTGTCTCAATTCATTTATCAAACTTCTAAATGTCACCAGGAAAAGTTCAAGACCAAACGTCTGCTGAGAATGTGTGAGGCAGCGGGGGAAGAGGTGAGTGTGTCTGGGGGGCTCGGGGGGGAGGTGTGTGTGTGTGTCTGGGGGGTTGGGTTGTGACTGTGGAGAGTAAATCTGAAGGAATACTGGGCTGCGTTGTGCGCTGTAGCCAATTGTGCTTGCTACAGCACACAACATCTCCCTGGGCCTTCTTTTTCATTTCAAACCATCAAGCTTGCAGTTGAAAAGAGTGACATAGTCCTAACAGCAACTTTTTTTTGCTGGCATTGATCAATTGGTCAGCTGTCTTAACTTGAGACTTGGGGCATGAATGCACATCTGCCATCTATTTGCTGTTCTATTTCTATCTGAGTCAGAGTTTATATAGTAGTAGTTGGACAACAAGAAGGAGCTGCCATTATATGTCATGAGGCCTGGTTGGTAAAAGTTGAAGTGAACCCCCTGTTTCATGGGGGGAGGTGAGAATGCATTGTTGAGTATAAGCGTTATAATGAGCGATGCTGATTATTGAATGTTGTATATTCAATGTTATTGTGCTTAACCTTCTCTCTGACACATTCAACAACATTATGGGTCCCCAGATGCTCCAAACATCCACACCAACAGCGGCGGCAGCGTACCATCTGCATTGGCGTCAAGAAAAGAATGACACTTGGTCTCAGAGCCGAGGAGAATGTAAACAAAACTAATTGGCAGAGAAACGTATATATAGGATTTTACAACACCTTTTTCTTCATAATTACAGAATTCTTTTAGTAACAGTGACAAAATGGCATAAGTTCAAGATCATAGAAGACACACTAAAACAGAAAAGAAAACACGATTTAGGGTTCACTGACACTATAACAACAAGCTGAAAACAATAATATGAATAACTCATTGCCTTTATATAGGGCTTTTCAAAGCACTGAAAGCGCTTTGCTTAGAGAGTGTGGGGGGATATCAGGGAGACAATCCAGAGATGCCAGGAAAAGCTTCATGAGGGATGCGACTCTGAACAGAATTTCCATAGCTGTCATCGGTATTCAACCACTTCGACAGTTTGTGCTCATCGCTATGGGATACAGACACTGCCTACCTGGCATGCTGCATCCCTAGCCACAACTAAAGGAGGACTAGCTCTCTACTGGTCTCCAGGTCTCTCCTGGTGTCTTTCTTCTTCTTATGGTTACAGGGCAGGGGGGGGGGGGGGGGGGTTCCTTGATCTTTTGAGAACTTGGGGTAAGGGAGGTGTTGTCTATTGTGGGCAGGTGGAGCCCTTTGAGACTCTAACCGCTGCAACAGGCTGTACTTATAAACTTGACTTAACCTGAAGCTTTACCTTCAAGATTCAGATGTGCAGGTTGTAATTGGAGCCCAAACATGTTTGGGGAGGGGGTATCTGTGTGTCTATATGTATCCTTGTGTGTGTGTATGTGTGTGTGTCTATGCATGTGTGTGCAATTCCCCTGTGTGTAACAACATGGGAATAACATTTAAAACTGATAAAAACAACAGGCTTCATTGAATGAGAGGCAATATAAGTAGGTACATACTGTTGCCAATTTTGAGTAATCCAATCACCTTTCTCCTACATTCCGTCCCGCATGTTTAATTGTTAATTAAAAACAAAGCAAACAAAAGCACAGCATGATAGGTCACAAGGTGTCCCCCTCCTCACAACACACAACATCTTACATGACATATATAAGGCTTTCTATTACATTTTGCTATCTAATGATCCTCACCATTAACAAATCTAGTGGGTACTTAGTAGCTTAGTACTAAGCTACCCCACATTAACTCGTATGAGGCTGTAACCGTAATGAGTTCGATTCAGTCCTTATAACAAGGTATGCTTGTATTTCTTCAGTTCCTTAGCATAACCCTGACTTCATTAAGGAAGCCTGCTAGGGCTATCCCAAACGGTGCCTTCGTAAATCCAGCAGGTAGAACAGATTTGTCTCCAAGCAGGCAAAAATGTTGTGAGTTTGGCAAGGGCTGACCCAACTACTCCCCAATTGCCCCAATCACTGGGGTCCAAAATGGGGAAACTTGTGGACAGTCCCACATCAGGTGTAGAAAAGTATCCATAGAACTCTTACACTTCCGGCACTCATTGCTTTGAATAAGCCCAAGCCATTTAAGTCTAACTGGAGTCCAATAATATCTTTGGATTATTATACAATGTATACATTTCCCCTTAACATCCCTCACTGGCCACCCCACGTTATGGACAATATTCTCCCAGACCTATTGTTCAAGCTCAATGTCTAGGTCCCTTTGCCATATTATCATCAAATTCACACTTTTACCATACAGTGCATTTGCGGCCATTTTATAAAATACAAAGGATGATATGGGGAAACTTTAAAAAACCTTGCAATACACTTTCATCATGTCCTGTATTATAACCCATAGGCTGTACACAACTCGTAATTGAAGGTATTTCCAAAAGTCCCCTTTATCAGTTAGATTATACATATCCTTTAGCCCCTGAAAGGAGTAGAACACTCCATCCCTAAACAGCATTTGTTCCAAACCTCCCGTGAGTGCTGAAGTAAAGGTTAATATCTCCCTCTGGAGGGGGAGCATCTATAAATCTAAAAGGGGATGTAAGATACTTCTCTATCTCCATCCAGCCCAGATGTGAACCACTCCCATACCAGTGTTTGCATAGCTTTACCAGTTCAAAATCAGTATTGTTTAGTTTTAGGACTGGCAATGCCAGTCCTCCTCTACCTGTACTGCTAAACAGCTTAATCAGACTAATTTGGGCTTTCTTCCCATTCCACATGTAAACCTTAACTACCTTGTTAGACTGCTTAATCAGTGACACAGGAAAACTTTAAGGAATCATCATAGATATATAGTTCATCTTTGAAGATGCCATCATTTTAACTATATTTATTTTACTCCACAGAAATAGATTCAACAATTTCCACTTGGCAATGCTAGTCTTAATTTCGACCACTAGATTCATATTAATTTGAGCAATCTCCTAAAAGTTTGTAGTCAATCTTATACCCAGATATTAAAACCCTGATGGTAGCCATTTAAATGGAAATGCTCCAATGTCGGAAGCAACCCTTGGAGACTGGTACTACCTCCGATTTTCCAGCTGAATTTGTAGCCTGAAATCTCTGAAAAACTCTCAACAATGACCGTGAAACCTGGAATATAGGAAGCTGGGTTTTAACAAAATGTCCTCCACATACAAAAACATTTTATGCTCCCTACCTCCCGCCATCACTCCCTTAATTCTCAAATAATCCCTGATTTAAACTATGGTTCCACAAACAGAGTAAAGAGCAACTGGGACAGAGGATCACCCTGTCTAGTCTTACGACCCAAACTAAAGAAATAAGATGTGATGCCATTCGTAAGAACCAATGCCCGCAGCACTGAATAGAGTACCTTAACCCATTTAATAAATCCTGCCCCAAAGCCAAGCCAAGTATACATCAGATATCCCCACTCCACCCAATCAAACCTCAATCAAATCGCTCATAACATCAAGCGAGAAAGCAGCAACTGGAATATCTTCTTCACAATTCAACCACATAAGATGGAGAAGGCATGGCAAGCTTGTCAGCTGATTATCTATCTTTAATAAAACGGACCTGGTCATCATTGATAACTTGTGGTAGAACTTTCTCCATTCTCATTGCTAATACCTTAGTAAATATTTTACAATCTACGTTTTCCAAACTATTTGGTCGAAAGCTACCTGGCTCATAGGGGATCTTGTCTTTTTTCTGCAGTACAATGATCACTGCATCATTGAATGTTGGTGGCAGCTGCCCCTCCGCTAGCACTTCTGTGTAAACATCGGTCAGAATAGGTGCTACTATGTTAATGTTCTTATAATGTTCGGCTGGAAAGCAATCTAAACCTGGTGATTTACCAGACTTCATTGACAGGATGGCCTCCCTAACTTCAGACTCCTGTACAGGTGCATCCAACATCTCCATCTGGGCTGGGGACACCGTAGAAAGATCTATTTTTGAGAAAAACTCCTGAAATTTGCCTTCATCTACAGATGCCTCTGACATTTACAAATTCTCGTAAAAACTTTGTAGACCTTGTTGATTTCCACATTATCGGTTAAAACCCCCCTCTTGTCATCATTAATTGCTGGAAGTAAGAAGCTGGCATCTTTTTGGTTAAATTATTTTGCCAACAACTTGCCAGATTTCTCACCAATTTCATAGAAGCTTGTTTTCAACCTAAATAGGTCATATTCTGCCCTCTTATTGTATATCTCATTTAGCTGATATTTCAGGTCACAAATTTATTTTAACCGGTTGTCACTGTAAAGTTATATCTCATTTTCCATATTTTTGATCTGAGATTGAAGCTCTTTAATTCTCGTACTGGTCCGTTTCTTCAGAGAAGTAGTGTGTGAAATGATCCTGCCCATTATGTACGCCTTTAAAGCTTCCCACACCGTTCCCAGTCTCTCCGTTGAGCCAACATTAAGCAAAAAAAAAGACGTTACGGTAAGTTTTAGGAGCAACCTTAAATGTGGGGTCCAGATGCAGCAATGCATTTAGTCTATTTACCCTAGTTCCCCTCGACTTAATCACTATGCTGAACTCTTCCGGAGCATGATCAGACAAAGCTATCAACCCAATCTTACAATCTGTCACTGCTTCAATCATTTCTCTGGAGACCAGGAAATAATATATCCTTGAGTAGGATTTATGCACATGTGAAAAGAAGGTATATTATTTTTCTCGGGGATTGACCAACCTCCATATGTCTACCAAACCAAGGTCTTTTAACATCAACTCTGTAGCTAATCTATCCCTTTGCACAGTTTTATGATGTGTCGTTCGGTCTAATTGGGCATCTTGTACCTAATTGCAGTCCCCATCAATTAACATTTGACCCTCCTCAATTTCTCCCACAGTCTTGTTAACCATGTGAATAAAATTGCTATCATATTTGTTTGGAGCGTACACATTACATATGTTAACTTTTACTCCATCAATGGTGGCGTGCATACATGTCATCCTGCCCTCGTCATCTTTTTTTTTATTAAGTACAACTAGATTCAAGTTCTTATGCACTAATATTGCCACCTCATTCTTTTTACTAGTAAATTAGCTATGAAACACCAGCCCTACCCAGTCGCACTTAAGTTTGGCTCCTTCTCTACCCTCCATACAGTATTTGTCTCCTGAATTAGGGCTATATCTGCATTGTTAGATTTCAGATACCTCAACCACTTCCTTCTTTTTATAGGATTCTGGGATCTGTTAATATTCCACGTTATCATCTTTATATATTTAGCCATTAGGCTACTGTCACGCCACCCTCTGCCACCACCTAGTGGCGCCGGCTGCCATTTCATCACGTGCACTCTGGTCTACACTCCTGTTCCCAATCAGCAATCACGTGCACTCTGGTCTACACTCCTTGTTACCAATCAACAATCATCGCACCCTATTTCTCCCTCGTTCCCTGAGCAGCCGGCGCCAGCTCGTCGTATACACTCCTAAAGTTAGTACCTACGTTCCAGCATTTTAGATTCCTGTTTCCCTCACCTTGCTTGCTCCTAAACCTGCCTTTCCTTGTGCCCAGCTCCTTCCTGGATCCTCGTCTGTCTTCCTACCCCCGTTTGCCTGACTGCCTGCCTGCCGCCAAACCTCCACTCGCTTGACTAACCGCCTGTCGCCCTACTCTGTCTGACTGTTTGCCAGCCTGCCGCCGAACTCCTGCCTGCCCGACTATGTCTTGCCTTGCCCTAGCTCCGATAAATAAATCCCTTTAAACCCATTCTCCATCTCCACCTTGTTGTGTCCGCGTTTGGGTTCCCCGACCGTACCGTAAAAGCTACATAATATTATCCAGTATCTAGTCAAGAGTGTGCTCAATGGGAGGAGAGCGCCCACCCCTTTGATCCATCACTTGTAATGCGCATACGACATAAAACACTATCCTAAACCAACCGTAACGAACAATGAGAGCACCAAAAATAAACCTAAACCAACGTTCCCTTTTACCAAAGGATATCTCCACCCGCACATGGTCCATGAGGCACAACTGGAACCCCCCCCCCCATCTTAGATACATCTCACTCCAAGTCATAAATCTATAACTACTACTGAACATCTTGCTCAAATCTAACTAGATCCGAGGCCTCATTTTAACGCCATACTGCTTATTAACCAGCTCGAAGATGCTGTTCGTATAAAATAATAAGGAAAAAAAAACAGGAAGAAATAAGTGTACCTGTATCTGTATGCCCACACATACCTAGGCCATACTCATAACCTCTGACATCGCAACTAGCTTGGTCGTGCCTGGACTGTCCTACATGCTCTGTGCAAACACACATAACTCAACACTGACATTAATGTCCCAGTCCAGTTCAAAACTAAAATATTAATTCCAGTCCTGACCACTTGATCATGTTCATGTGTCCCTTCCATTGGCACAGAGGGAGAGAATTGTTCATCAAAATGCCGACGTTGTCGGCCTTGCCTTTCATTCTAGTTTTGCCAGGGGCTAGCCTCTGTTAACTCTCACTCAGACAGCAGCTCCATTGCCTTCCGAGGATCCACGAAGCTCACCTTCACCCCCTTCCATGTAAAGTGCAGCACGGCAGGATATGCCAACATGAAGCGAACATCCAACTGAAGCATTTTTTTCCTGACATCGGTGAACTTCTTTCTCCCCTGTGCAACAAACTTCGTCATGTCAGGAAACAGGGAAAGTTAAGAACCGTCCCAATGGATCTCTCCGCATTCACGAGGCTTTGCCCATACTGCAGCCAAGACATGACCCTTTTCCAGGAAGCTATGAAAGCAGATGATGACCGAACGAGGCGAAGCACCCTCTGTTGCAACTTCGATTTGGCCAAATCCACTCCAAGAGCCTCGAAGAAAAATTGCTTCACGTGCTCCTAAAGCTTGACCTAATTTTCAGATTATTCTTTCAGTCCAAATAGCTGTACATTGAAGCACCTCTCTCTGTTAGCGAAATCGGACACAGAATCCCGAAGCTCTGAACACTCTTTGGCACTTGTCTTAACCAGCTGCTTCAGGCGCCCGTTCTTATCCTCCAGTTCAGAGATCCGAGTCTCAGCCTCATCGAAAAATGGCTGTCACATGAGTTTTCATTTTACCCTGAGTAGTCTTGACACTGGTCACATCTGATTGCAGGGTTGATAAGGTGCCACTAAATTGAACCATTTCCTCCATTTTCTTCATCCCTTTAATCCATGATGAGTTCTTGCTGTTTTTTGTTTAATTTCGTAATCATACATCAGCCCATTATTAACTCTTATTGTGAGAGGCATGCGTGTGAACAGGCCACTCAGTTGCCCTGGTGATGCATGGGGGGGATGTCCAGCCCATGACAGCCGAGCAGTACCTCCGTAACTTGAGGGGGTGATGCATTCCTTTTAATCTTGCACATCTTCGCCTCAGCATTTTTCTATTTGTAGTGTGAGATTTCTCTTATCATATTCAGATCAGTTTGCCTTTGATCCCCCCCCCCCTTCACCATGGGATGGCGCTTTCTGCCTCAGGCTATGGGAGTCATTGAGTGGAGGACACTTTGAGGTGGATGGAGGAGGTGGAGGTTTCGAGCCAATCAGGGCCTTAATCAAGGCTTTAAGCCAATGCGATGTAAGAGTTCATCCATTGGTAAGGACATCTCCACCTCAAGAAAAAGGCATTTTTACTCCACTGCAGACAGCTATGTGTTAACACAGAGTATTTTTTCTCAGCCCTACTGTCCGTTAATCATCCCTGCTTGCCTATTCCATCTTTCCGTTGAGGAGGAAGAAAATGAGGACTTAATGGAGGCATTTTCAAGACGGATGATGTGCTACCACGTTGGAGTCATTTTTGCCACTGTCAAGACTTCATTATTAGCATCCTTTTATGACTCTCGGCTTTGCAGTCCATTGTTGTTAGAGAAATGCTATTTCCACACTGCTCCGCCATTTTCCGCTGTCAAGTCAACAAGCTTGACAGCCGCTCACTTTCTCATTAAAGAATCTTGCTCTCTCTCTCTCTCAGCCCCCCATCAGGCCCGACAACATTACTGTCATTAACACAGCGACTACGGCAGCGGATGCATTTTCTTTTCATGGAAAGGAGGGATAAAAAGAGGAGGAAGATGCATTCACTTTCTTTATTTGATGGATAATCCACATTAGCCATCACAAGGAGTTAATTACCTGACTTCGGGATTTAGTTCCGTGGTAAGAAATTGTGATTAGCCATAACGGAAATGTATCACACAAACTATTTTTCCTGTCTGTAACAATAACATCAATTATATCCCAGTCCTTTTCAGCTGGATATAATTTATTTAATGACAAACCACAAACAGTAGGACTACATGTATTGCGCTACATGATAATATGCAATTAGGAACCCCAGTATGACAAATATGTTAGTGTTGAACTTGTCCTTACAGCATTAAGTGGTAAATTGTTAGCATAAAGGAAAAGGCCCTTGCTTGGGCTGCTATCAGAGCTGAGGATGGGGAAGCGTTGCAGGCATACAAACTATTTCTTCAGAGTTGCTGTAATGCTATGGAAGCCTTGGAATACACAGAGGAGCTAGACAACCTAACCAACATGGAAGCTTTAATAGCTAAGCTACTATTCAAGCTAAGGGACAAATGGAGGTATGTAGCACTTAGCTATCATGAGAAGCACAAAAAAAAAGTGTAATGAGCTTGTTAATTACATGGACATACAAGGCGCTTCAAGGCCAAACGCCAGTGAAGCAAGTCTAAGGCCTTGCTCCAATAACAAGCAGTTATTTTAGTCTGAAGGCAAAAGCAGGAACAGGTTGCTGCTACAGTGACACCAGTGGCTGAAAATATAAACCAGGATAATGACACAACAATCAACCTGGATTCGAGTGATGCTTTTTATAAACCATGCTTATTTTGTAATTGAGACTTTTTCTGCAAGATTACACTGAAGTTACATAGTGAACAAATGTAGTTCCTGAAAGGAAAGGAATGTGCTATGCATACCTAACAAAGGGACACTGGAGCAAAAACTGAAAGAAATTTACCTGTCAATGAAGACACCATACACAAGGATAGCTTACCTCATATAGACACATATATATTCTTTCCGAGTGAAAGCAATGTGTAAGCTAAAAGTTCAGAGCTAAAATCTACCAGCACCAATGTTGCCTCACAGACCTGTGAATAGACTGAAGCCTGCAACACAAGCAGTTGGATGCGAGGGGCAGGAGAACTGATTATTTTGAAAACACTTGGACAGGATAAGCCTGTGAGGACTCACAAAGTGGACGGATTGAAGGTGAGCAGTCTCCATGGCAACAATTGCTTCTCATTAGCAGCGATTTTCACCCAGAGCTTAATACCAGTAAGCAAGGATAATATCATGACACAACAAGAACTGAGACTGTGGCCTTACCTGAAAGACATTCAGCTTAATGCATCGCAAAATATTTAAACCAACGTTCCTAAAGCCATGAAGGATAATTATTATTGCAAATGGCCCCTATGCAATGATAACTCACTTTGGATGGGTTGTTCATGGTCCCCTTGGCAGCAGTTCATACATTTACCAACATCGACCTTGTGTCACCTCCAACAAGATCTCAGTGGCAAATCTGGAGGAGCTTATCATAAAGCACTACAATCAAGACTTCTCAGAGCGAAGCTACGACAAGAAACCTGAGCACTCCGCTGGAGACAACCAGTTTGTCAAGATTGCAACTCACTCAGTACTGAATAAAGATGGTCACTTTCCAATTTGACTGCCAAACAATAGACAGATAACAGAGCTTTAAGCCTTGTCAAAAGATTTCGAAGGGAGATTTATAAAGGAGTGTCGTTTATACCCCGTTTAAGCCACCAAAGAGGATATTCCAGGATCTTTGCACCATAAGTAGTGGCTTGGACGGCAATACCACATAGGTCTTTACCCAGTGATGGCAAGAATGGTTGAGTGACCTAAAGAAGTTGTCGAGTTTCCACCTTAGCAGATGTTTGGCTATTGAGAGCTGACTAGCGCACAACTGCACAACTTCTGCGATATGAACAGGAAGCTACTTAAGGCTAGCCAACATCTGAGGTATCACCCCTACTGTCTTGATAATGGGTAAAGCAAGAGTTGCTCCATTAAAACAAATGACAATACCCCACTTGGAACCGGCACTGCTGTTCATGCTGTGTATATTGACAGAATGCTAAATGAAGAACTTCAAGAAAGTCCATTGCAAATAATTCAAGAAGGTACCAGACATATGTGGCCAACAGTTTCCCGCATACGAGACCTATCTCAGAAATCAAGTGGTACTATGCGAATACTGCACTCAACCCTGCAGATGATGTCTCTCGTGGCATGAAGGCCTCTGGCTCAAGGGCCCAGAATGACAGACAGAGACAAGCAGGCCAAAATCCCCAGAGCAACACGTTTCTCTAGCCGATGAAGACTCTGAGGTTAAATAAGAAGTTGCCACTTTCAACACAAGCGCAACATGTGATTTGAATCCTATCTCCACGCTGATTTACATTTCTCATCATGGGATACCCTGAAGATAGCAACAGCCTGGTTATGGAAGTTCAAAGAGTGTCTCCTTTATATGAACAGGATAATAAATAAAAAAGCTCCTGACCTACAGCAGCAACGCAAGACGAAAAGACAGTCAAAACAGACCTGACATCAACTCACAGCTCCAAACCTCTCAGTGGAAGATCTTGAACATGCAAAGAAAAAGTGTAAAGAAAAATAGTAACATCTACAAACTGGATCCGGTTCTCACCAGAGATGCTCACAAGTCATGCTTTGCGCTCAAAGTCATTTAAGTCTTTGAGCGACAGTCCAAGTCAAGTCTCAAGTCTTTGGTCACAAGTCCAAATCAAGTCTCAAGGCTCTTCTGGTTGTAATAGGGTTGCACCTATACCACTTTTCCATTACCGATATTGACTCAGACTTCACACATCTTCAAATGGGCTGATACCTGTTAAAGGGCGAGCGGAGCGAGTGGACCCAAATGCACGACACAGAGACATAGGTGGCAGAAGTGGATGGCATGACAATACCGAGTACCGATCTGAAACCAATTACATTTATTTTTTTTGTAAATAGGCTAACCTATTTACAAACTTTGTGAAATATGAATACAGTAAATGGATACATACAACATACAGGAAAAGAGAAATGGATAAAATCATAAACTGAGTGTATAATACACAGCCAAAACGGATTTAACCCAACATATGATACAATGTTAAAGTCTCTCCTGTGATAGGCTCTGCATCAATGCAGGCAGAGAAAAGAACAGTTACACTATTGTTGGGTCCTCTACCAGGAAAGCAACTGTGGTAACCAAGCTTTGTATAACAAATAATGAGTTAGACAGTTCCATTGTAGTTATTGTACTGTAAATGGTTATCTGATTTTATTGCATCTGGATTGTTTATGAAAATGGTGCGACCACCAACATATGCATGTTTATCTACACAATGGTTAATACATGGCCTATGACTGGTGAAAATCTATGTGTATAAAGTAGTGAACAGTTAACACTCATCCGTGACCGTGTGCACCAGAGGCATAAGGTGCCGCATGATAATTACAAATGACAAATCTCGTCAGACATTTCCTTAATGTTAATGCACCAAAAAAATACAAAATAAAATAAAGATTGTCCAGAATCCAAGTAGAGTATTAAGTCTTTTGAGGTCAAGTCAGTGTGTGCGCTACTTAAGTGCTACTCGAGTCCCATTCGCAAACTCGAGTCCCCAGCTCTGGTTCTCTCCGATGAAATCTTGAGGGTAGGTGGAAGGCTGAGTGAAATGAGAATGCCAGTGAAGTCTTAGCATCCGGCCGCTCTGCCAAAAGACAGCAATCTATCCAAACTACTTCTGAGCCACTTCCACAAGTTAGGGGGAGAAATCAAATGCTCTCCAAATCCAACAGAAGTATTGGAATACGGGCCAACTCTGCTGCCTGAAAGATAGTGACTGTCTTTGCTGTCAATGCTGGCATGCTTCTGCTAGGGATCAGAAAATGTCTGACTTACCTGCTTATCGCCTCTCACCTGACCTGAGGTGAAGGGGGGTAGGACAGAGCAAAGATGTATGGAGTTTTATTTACATGCTTGGTAAGCCGGGCTGCCCATCTAGAAATTGCCTTTTCCCTAGACACAGTCTCCTGCAATACAGCTCTGCGATGATTCGTATGCTGACAAGGCCAAGTCAAACAGTTTTATTTCAGAAAATGGCACACATTTAGTGGGAGCTGAGTGAGAACTATGAGAGTCACTTTCCAATCTCAACTGTACATAGATCCAACACACACTGTCAAAAGAAGGGATCAAGTGGACCTTTAACCCTCCCTCAGCCCCACACCATAGAGGTGTATGGGAGAGACTCATACAGACCATAAAGGTGCTGTACACCGTAGTGAAACAGCAAGCCCAGGATGACGAGGGGCTACAGACAGCACTCTGCCAGGTAGAGGCCATTCTTAACGACAGCGCCATCAACAGTGTATCAGATGAAATAATCTGAAAGCCCTGATGCCAAATCATCTGGTACAGCTCAAAGGCTAACCCATTCCGCCACGCAGACGGTTTGAGCAACAGGACTCTTACTCAAGAAGGAGATGGAGACAAGTCCAGTATCTCTCCAATCTTTTCCGGAAATGGTGAGAGAAATATTCCGCTCATACAGGAGAGGCAGAAATGGAATCAGGTACTGAAGAACCTGAAACCAGCTGACACAGTCCTGATCGTGGATGATACAACATTTCAATTCCTGGCTCATGGGAAGGATTGAGGAAACCATATCTGACCGTGTTCTAAAATGATGATAGTGACATTATTTAATTTTGATTAGAGCACACCTGTGAAAAAATAGGAAGGCAATGCGAAGACGCAGTTTTTCAAATTGATTACAATGGCTCTCTTTGGATTTACCCTATTTTGTGTATTCTTTCTACTGGACAATCTGGAATATAGTCTTTCTTTTAACCTTTGTTAAAATGACTATTTCGTTTCAAGTCCACTTTATCATCCTCTCCTCAGGAACTCCAGTACGACAAATAGGTAAATATAGTGTTGTACTTGACCTTATGGCTTTAAGTTGGTTTGGAAAAGTACCGCCACAGCCCTGAGGCAGTGTTAAATAAACTGCAGGAAGCAGAAGCTTCTCCACCAGACAATGTAATCACAGGGTAATGTGTATGGCACAACCATTTAAATTAATCCAAAGAATGATATGATTGAATACTCTTTGTGCAGCCCTTCATATTTCTTCTACTTAAGTCTACTTAAGTCTGGCGGACCACACTCTGTTGGATTTGGTAGGTTAGCCTCTCCTCCTTTACGCTGATTAGCTCGCTTCTTTCGGTGAATCAGGACCTCCAACGTCATGAACCACCACCACATCTACCTCTAGTACCCTCTTGTAGTCAAGGATCCAGGAAACTATGTTTCTTATGTTTCCATTAAAGAGGACTGTACGGACAGATGTTTTTGCGCCACAAAAGGTCAACACAACATTTTACCCATGCAAGCCAACAACATTGATGTTCTTCACAAGCACGATGTTTTCCAAACAAGTGGTACGATCATTTTGGATGAGTTTAACATTGCCCACAGGTTGTAGAAACAATGACAGTACTTCCATACTAAAACATCAATACTTGCATGGTAAAAAATAACCCACGGTCATGAAGATTATTTAAAGTGTGTAGGATTAAGTGGAATCTAATGGTGAGGTTGCAGATTGCAACCAACTGAAGCCCAACCCCCCCCCCCCCCTCCCCCCCTCACCTCCCCTCACCCCTCCCTTTCCACCACAGACCTGTAATGGCCTGTAAGGTGCAAGTGGCATGCCTCCAAAATGATGTTGTTGTCGACGACAGCATTGAGTAGCCACGTGTCAAGTGATGAGGTTCCTTGCTAGATTTATAAATTGTATCTATTTATTTAGTCTGGAAAACTATAGGTCATAGCTTACAAATAAGATAGTGTTTATGATACACTATAATCTGCCAAGTCCGTTCCACTAGATGCCACTTAATTCTAGTACTTTTTTTATTTTACCTTAGAAGATTTTAATGGAGGACTTTTGTCTAAGTATTTTTGGTTCATTATTTTACTGAAATAGGATATAGGGTATTTTCCGACGGCTGCTTGTATTTTGTTTGTGTTTCCACACACACACACACACACACACACACACACACACACACACATACACACACAGCTAGATGTCTGTTAGCAAGTTTATAGCTCTCCTAGGCGGTTTGTCTCTCACTCGGTTTTAACCGAGTGAGAAACAAGTGTGTATAAATATATTATAAAATATAGATTTATAGTTTATATGTTGGCCATTCATTTTGAATGAGTGCCGGGTCCCCGAAGAGGAGAGGAGGAGAGGAGCCGCAGCAAGCTAGAGATAGAGGACAGAGGTGAAGAGATAGAGAAAGTTTGATGCTGTTGATGAGGATGCTGAGATGAAGGAGAAGGTATGACAGCGCTGGCTGATATGGTTGAAGTGGACCACCTCACATTCTGCGACAAAATTGAGCATTTGATGACTAGGATACTCCCTTTGTGCAGGCTTCTCCTAGTGTATACACGGTGTGTTTGTGTGTGCGTGCGAATACATATATATTTATTTTTTAAACCTGTTTATATCAGTATTTCTGTTTCCCACAAAACAAATCATATCATAAAACATGTTGAATAAATTGTTATTGGGGCTCATGTCTTGCAGAGCGACATTAGAGTCACGTTGTGTGATTTCCCTGGGAGGGAAAAGGGGGATAGGACTCGACGTTGCCATATCTGTAAAGTAAGGATTATCAGCCTCCACCTGAGAGCAGGACCTTGGCGCAATTCAGCTTGTTTGGGTACACCGCTGAGAAAATATGATGAATGCGTGGCTTTATTTAAGACTTTTCTGTAATGACAGAGAAAATGTAAGGAGAAAGACTGAATCCACATGGGGAGTGAGCCCTACAATAAGACAGGAGATGAATGGACTACTAAGACAATGACAACGGTAGAGCGGAGGGGCGGACCATGCAATATTTTATTGCCGCTTGGCTTGGGATTTGAAACAAGACCATCATCATCATTATCATCATCATAAATCCCATTCTGGAATCAGGGCAGTGTTTCTCTATGTATGAAATTATAAAAGAGAACAGCGTTAAAGAATCACAGGGAACCCATTTCATTGAGTCATATTCTGAATATTTTTTACATTCGCTCTGGTATTGTCTTTTAATTTAATTTAGTCAAAACTAATCATGTCTGTTAAAAATAATATCCCTCTTGCCAGGATGAAGAATGACTGTGAAATGAGTTTCATAATTGTTAAGATGTAATGCATATATGATTTTAATGATTTTAAAAGCTACTACATTAATTTAACCATAGCTTTCCAGCTGTTACACTAAGTTGGCATTACATATATATATATTGTTTACATACTTCCAATTCCCAGTGTATATGTGCTACAACACACGTATTCTTCCTGATGTATATGCAAATAACACATGATGACCATTCCTATGAGTATGTTGAACATGTTATTCCCCAATGCATATGTAAGACAACATATGCAAAATCCATTCCTAGTTTCTACTATCCGCAAACAACATGAGCCATGCAAAGATCCTTACTACTCAGACAGGAAAGCTTTTTCATGCTTGAAAAACATTTTTTTTATTTTAATTGAATTCCCCTATTACCAGATCCTTAATTATATCTGTTGAAGACATTTTATTATAGATGACACCCAGACACAGGGATTAATGGGTTGATGATGGGGTGTGTGTGTGTGTTCGTGTCTGTGTGTGCCTGTCTGGAGGAAGAGAGTTGTTTCCATCTCCTAATCTAAGAGTGGAATTAAAGTATCTAACAAGGGATTAAACATCACAACATGTTCAATCAAGTACAATCTATTTACATAAGCATCTGTGTGCGTCTGTGCCTGCATGTGTGTATGCGTTCATGGATATGTGTGTGTCTCTAGTGATATCCTCTCATCATAAATCACCATAACGCAATGCTGAACCAAAACATGCCACACTTGAAAACGACACACTTTAAAATGCACTACAGTCGGGGAAGGTGCCTGTTTATCATTCAACATCCATTCATCTATGTATCATCCATCCATCTATCAATGTATCCATCCATCCCAGCAATCATCCATCCCTCTTTATATACTCCATATCCATCCCTCCATCTTTCCATCTAACCATTTATCAATTAACCCATCCATCCTTCTAGAGCTATTTGATCAACCTCATGTTTATTTTTATCGTTTGCCTCAACTGCACATATAATTTATGACAACAAATAGAGAGAATCTTTCCAGTCTACTTGCAGACAAACAGTCCTTAAACATACACATCATTTAAATATGCACACTGAACAGAGGGAAATGGCACTTCACTCATAACCAGGGGCTATTTGAAATACACATTTGAATTATTAATTATAGACAGACTGAGTACTGTTGTTAGACTGACAAACAGAATAATAATTCTATACCAAGGCATTCTACTTATAATAATAATAATAAGGCCCATAGAGTGGTACTGTCAAACGAGATTCTAGGATAAAACAACAGTAACTGAAGGTCTGCCTGCGTATAATTGCGTCCGGCGAGGATAGTGGGTGCTACCTTCGACCGCCCGCTGGGGCGGGCTGCTGACTCGGGTTCAAGGGAAAGAAACTCTGAAAGAGATTGTTGAATTATTGATGCCACTGCCTGGGATTAGTGGGTTCAGCGATGGCCGTCAGGGCGCAGTACGCAGGCTGATGCACAGAGGGATGGACGTTGTATGGACAGATGCAAGCGGCCGGTCTGCTTCACTGAGCATGGTGTGGAGCTCAAAGCACTCTGCTGGCCAGCCTCCAGACACTCTGGCTCTCAGGGTGAAGGGGAGCCAGTCAGGGATGTACACCGGATAGGACAGGACTTTATCATAGACACATTCCATATTCTGGCTCCCCAATGTCCACAGTCTGCCTGTGGGACTCATTGCTATCTACACTATATATGGTTTTCTGGCTCAACACCCAGAACTAAGAGGTTCTGGGTGACATTGGGGCGTACCTATCTTCCATTCCAACATACTCATAAGAATGAAATCCACATAGGCCTCATTGAGCAATATGACATAACCACCTATATATACTCTCCTCGTTTGTGAAATGTATTTGAATTGGTTTCAGATTGACACATACAATATTGGACATTTAGGGAAAATACTATATGCAAACTGTAGGCAAACATTGAATTAGAAAATCCCATATTGATCAAGATGATTGTCCTTGAGAAGAGTTTTCAAATGAGTATGTTTTATTTGGACACTGTTAAAAAGGTATCGATGATACATTTATACAAAATGAAATAAACGGTCACTGAACTGAACAAGTCCCAATGATCTTCTTTGATTCGATAAGAGCATCACAACGCATCCAGTACTTGGCACCATTCACCCATCAGAGATCATCAGTCTGCGGTGATTTCAATATTTACAGACTGGAATTGTTAATTTGTTACCCGTGCAAAGTAGAGCAGAGGCTGTTGTTCACACGTCCACAGAATGAGAAAGAAGACAAAAAATGGGTCAGCAGTAAATCTCGTCCCAACCCGACTCCTCAGGTTTAGCGAGGGGTGGAATTATGTTGTGCAGGGCATAATCCTGGCAGCTATCACATGCTCCGTGGCTGGCACAGCCTGTCCCTGGGTAGCGGCTAAAAATGTGAACGCAGCTCGGTGGACTTTGCCGAGCAGATGGCCACAGCGATAGCTCACTTAATACGTTTAAAAGGCTCTGACCGTTGACATTACCATTTAATCATTCAGCTAGAAAACTATATTCTGGAGCAACCAACAAACGGGCATCTAGGTGCGTCTTTAGTCTCTTGCTAAATAGACACTCTCTGGCAAACGTGCGCAAGGTTGATGATGGAGGGACTGTTGGCTTTTTGTTTTGAAAGTCATGGTAAAAGATTAATGGTAAAAGGATACACACCCACCACTGTAGCCCCCCCTCCCTGCTGCCCCAGCAGGAGTCTGCTAAGAATAGTGCAGAGTTTATTGTGTGCGGCAGCAAATGTATGTCAAAGTAACTCGCAAGCTGGCCTCTGAAATAAATCCAACATAGAGCTCTGATCTATGAAACTTTTAGGCTTCCAAAGTGATTAATACTTATAGAACATAATTCAAATATGGCCCATTATAATTTTGTTAAAATGTGTTTATTTAGTGGAGATCACTCCACTAATATATTTCCTAGTAGAGACATACTGAATAGATATTTCTTAGGAAGAATGACTATATTAAGATACGGTTCTATGAGTTATATTGATTAGCTATCACACATCTCATTAGCTGTTGGCTGTTGATCCTCTATATTGACTCCAGCTGTTGCTTTTATGAAAAATGAAGCATAACCTTTTGAATCACATGGCACAGCAAAATGAATAGAATGCATGATATACAATTCCTTCTCTGTATTCTCTTAGATTTGCTGGAACTGACAGGCCGAGCAGACGAACACACTCTCAGTATGTCACACGCTCGACAGAGGAGCCTCATCACTGCCACATTTTCTTTACAACAATAGCTTTTACATTTCCTGTGCAGTAGATGTCCTGCATAATAATATTGGGTCTGTTAGTCTTTTTTTACAGGGGTGTTTGTCACAACCAAACATCCTGGGTTGCATGGAGAATCAGGCAATTCAATCACTCCAATTACTCTTTAAAATAAAGAAATTGGACAATTGTCCGTGTTTGTTCATCATTAAGTCCTGTTTTTTTTTTTCAACAGCAGACATTTCCTCCACATTTCGTACTTGTAGATTGATCAAAAAGTTACCTAATAAAACCTAACGATGAATATTATACCCTGACTCATTTCCTGTTTCAATGTAGTATATTACAGCATGATCCCGTCTATGGTGAATAGTGCAGAACGTAGGTGGCAAATCAGCCAGATATAATGAGCAGCAAACCCAACCAAAGATCTGTAATGAAGGTGAAGGTATTTTACTTAAACTACCGTCACCAACATAAATGAGAGTTTCTGCCTGTATTTGTCGTCATGCTTCACACTACTTTATTCATGGTTTTATGACCAGTGTATATATATATATATAAAGCCTTCTCTAGTAGTTTTCAAGCCTCCAAGTCTGCTCCTGTGTGTTCTGTGGAGTGGTATATCAGTCTGAGAACAGACGTCAACTTACATGCTGCAACAACATGACTCTATTGAAATCCGTATGGTTTGACTCCCTAGACTTGTGCGATGCAGTGCTGCAGCCCTATCCATAAAATACTCCAGCAGAGCTTGTTTAGTATAACTTTTCTACTGGGGCAATGTGAAGGTTGTTCGTGGATAAACTGTTTATGAGTGTGCACCTAAATCAGCCCGTCAGGAGTGAGTTATTTCTGGAAGGTTCTGTGAGAATTCAGCCTCGGGGAGGGAAGGTGGTGGGGGGGTTGCTTTGATGATTTGGAGAGCATGCACAATATTTGTATAATTCACTCATTCTTTTATTTCATTAACCAAAATTATTTCACCTCAGCACTCCATGAAGTTGCTACATGTGCACGGAGTGTGGGTGTGTTTGTGTAAGTGTGTGTGTGTGTTTGTGTGTGTACAGCTCTGCATATTCATAAAACACAGAGCATAGCAGAATGATAACTTCAGTAGCCAATGAGGAAAAAGTTTCAGCTGTCACACTGACTTCCTTCTGAAGGTCCAATAGTTAGATATGTGTTGAGACTTTGAATGTGTGTTTGTGTGTGTGTGTGTGTGTGTGTGTGTGTGTGTGTGTGTGTGTGTGTGTGTGTGTGTGTGTGTGTGTGTGTAAATTACAGGGCAAGAATCATGAACGCACATGTGTGCAAACATGCATGTTGGGATCTATAGTACAATTACATAAATATATGTATATATTTATATATACCAAAAAAAAAATATTTTCACTGCATTCATAAATACTTCCTGTCTCATGATTACGTAAATCTCTCCCAAAACTTTACATTCGTCCCTTTGGACAGAACTTGAAAACGAATGAACTACATTCCAGGCACAAAACTACAGAATAGACAATCATAGAGATCCCACATCCAATCAAGATGAAACATGATGACATGGCTGAGCAGAACTCAGTTAGCTCCCTCCATGTCAAACTAATAGCAGCTAATGAAGTGAAGGGGTGAGAGAGAGGACATGGATCAAAGCTAATCCTTTGAAGGCCTTACTCCCTCTCTAACAGTTTGCTGCAAAACACAGCCATGATCTTTCTGGTAGCCAATCAGAGTTAGAATATAGTAGGCAAATATGAGGTATCGAAAGCAATTATTTATCTTGTTCTCTTGTTTACCAAACAAAGTATTGGTCCAGAAAGTAGACGAAGGAGGCACTTGAAGTCTCCCTAGAAATCCTCCATGAAAATAAGTGTGGTCTTTCCATAGTCATTTACGTCTTCCTTGTGTTGACCTATTGTGTCATCTCGTTTTTATTTCATTTTTTTTCCAACTCCGAGCACAGCGTTCTTCCCAACTGCCACTCGCAGCAGTAAAATCAGAAGCAACAAACAGCAAGATAAAGGACGGATTACTAAAATGTATACCTAAGGCGGCAACCAGTCACCTAAGACCAGTAAAATCTATACATGGGACATTTCTTTCAGAGTAATAAGGCTTAACTGGCGGAAGGACACGCTCACGAAGGCGTGCTTCATTCATGGAGAGGAGCGGGGAAACGCACGCATAGTGCGCAGCTACAGAGGCTACAGAGGCCAAGAGGGCGCACACGTCCTCATCTCAATAAAACCTATTGGGAGCCATCTGTCCTTCTGTTCCCCCTTGAAAGAGAAGTGTATGTTTATTATGAATCGGGCCGATGCATTATTAATGAGAGGTAGTTCACTTAAGCTACAGTAAGCCGCTCGGCAGACGAGAGACACGCGAACAGAGAGACTCAGAGAGGAGAGAGATACGTTATTACATATTCAACGCCATTAGACTCTGGATGTACTGCCACTGGATCAAAGCTGCGCTGTCGTGTGTCATGTAAATACTGAAAAATTAATTAAATATTTTCATTAGAAAAGTAGAAAACACATCGTGCCTAAGCCTTATTTTTGTACTTACTATATATTTTTGTATTTGTCTGTTAAGATATGCCTGCGGTCATGTCTTGCCAGCCGTAATTGTCATCCTGAATACTTTGACCTAAAGCTTCAAGGAGAATTTAAATGGGTTATTTTTGTTTTGCCAACCATTTCATGAAAAGGTTTGAGGCATTTCTACACTCCCTCTCTCTCTCTCTCTCTCTCTCTCTCTCTCTCTCTCTCTCTCTCTCTCTCTCTCTCTCTCTCTCTCTCTCTCTCTCAAGTACAAACACATGTACAAACCTATTCTATACGGTCTACTGTGGTACAGACCTGAAGAGGAGAGTGCAGTGCTTAAACGCTCTCAGTTAAACAGAGCCCGGGGCAGAAGATAAACGTCACCAACAGCCACTGTGAGTTCTGGCTGTTTTGAGTGGGTCTGCGCAGCTGAATGTCCCGAGGACTTCAAGAGAGACGGGGCAACAACAGTGCAAGCAAAGAGTTACAGTTTCTACCCTCGCTGTTTATAAAGTCAAATATAGTGGTCTGAGGCCTTGTTTTACAGTTGTATAACTAATTGGCCTTATACGGTAAAGGAAATACGTGTTTTAATGTCAGTAACCCTTCTGTTAAGGATGCCTAATTTAATATGTTGATTCCCAGGGAATTGTGAGAGACAGCTCCCAACTAAACCGTCAGATTGTTTTAAACACCTGTAGACAAATATAGTCTATCTTATACTACTACAGTACTGTATTTTCCAACATTACTGTATTAGCTACAAGGACGAACTGTGAAATGACAACATCACAAACTATTTGGTACATGCCTAATATCAATCTGACCCCTATCTGAGGCCTGTGGGATACAAAATAGCCATAAACCTGCAAACTACATTATTGAAAAAAAATCATCAAGGTTGAAATGTATCATACATGGATGAATCAATTATGGAAGGGACAGCAAACAAAAATGATTAACTACTAATCTTTAAAAACTCATGTCATTCAGGCTACTCTGACTGGTGCTATACTTAGTCTTCATTTAGTAGTGCATTATAGTAAACAAATGAAATCCACTGATGGGCGACCGTGAACTCCAGTGAGCGCTATAAGCAGTCATCTCCTTTTACCTTTACCTTACCTTTCTGACCTAACGTGCTAAGCCTTAATGAAGCTTCAAGGTCCTTACTTTCATCAGAAAGGTGAATACGTATTAACCCACTACATATTTTATACATATAAATGACTCAGTGTACTCAGTGTTTTCAGCAAAGACATATATTTCATTTATATATTTAGCAACTTCAATTAGTATGTTTGAGCATTTCTTTCAAATACAATGCTGTTTGATATGTGTGGATGCTCTGTTAGGATGCAACCTCATTTTCCTGTACTCTGTGCAATGCCAATAAAGTAATGATAAGCTATTCTATTTCAATAGGGGCATGCATGACATAGCCATGTGAAGTAACTATGAAGTAAAAAGGTTTTCTATTTATAACATCTAGCCACAGAATAATATCTCTCCACAGACGATACTAAACTAGTGCTCATAATGATACTGAAGGGCTCATATCTACCCATCCATCCATCCATCCATCCATCCATCCATCCATCCATCCATCCCTCCATCCGTCGATTCTTATTATATACCCATGGTCTGTCTACACTTGGACCTGACAAATAAATAAATAATCAACTGTTAAACAGTGTGGTTTACTTGCATGGATGTATAATAATAACCTGTTAACAAACAAAACAACAAACAAACAAAGGCAATGATTAGCCACAAAGATAAACAAGCAAACCGTTTTTTTTAACTAAGTTTGTGGTGTAGCCAGTGGAGGGCAGCAACGCAGTAACATGCTCTAATATGTGCCGCAATGTTCTACCAACGACGAAGAAAGTGGAGCACAGCAGCTAAGCTAAGCTAGGCATCACAATGCCTGCTGCAGTGATTATGGAGGAAAACTACGATAAATTATTGGAGCAGTGTGAAACTCAAGAGCTGGAGGTAAGCTTTACCTTCACATGTCAACACATAATGTGTTAAAATAGCAATTAAATAGTGTATTCCTAGCCACAGTGGACTCAATGGCTACGATAAAACTGGCTAACCTTAGCCTAATATGTGATGATAACCAACTTTAGCAGTAAGGTGTGCTATCATATATTAAGGACAGTGTGGGTTGTATAGTAAAATATGTAACGCTAAGGTTGCCGGGGTGAAAGTAACTTAGAGTCAGCTTGACCTCTTAGATCCATGTGGTGTCAACACAGCCTCTTGCAGTTGTTAGGAATTAAATGCTTAGTGCATCTTAATTAACTCTTCTGACTAGGCTACTAAGATCCCCTCCTATACCAACTTTTTAGACTGGATAATAAGTTGGCTGATATTGTGCTTTGCAACTCGCCCATTGTCATTTATGAACCTGACCTGCTGAGGTGTTTTGAGCATTACAGCAGCATTACAAACTGGGCGATGTTGTGGAGTTTGAGCATAAACCTACTGGTTGGGCAACATGGACAACACTACACACCCCTTACACAACGTATTCGTTAGACAAGTGTCTTCAGTCGGACGCTCCTCAGCGCCTCTGCAGTAACGAGCGTTACGGGAGGTCATTCCTGCACATTTCACGTTTTATTTTTTTAATTTACACATAAATGGAAATATCTTTCCCAGAAGTTTAAATTCAATAATTATTCTATTTTGATCTAGTATAGTAGTTTTTGTATTTATAAATACTTTGTAATTCTGTGGTCTGTCTTTTTACCTAGGTCATTCTGTGTGCTTTTGTAAGTTATGTGTGTTCTTTTTTGTCATTTATGTGAATTGCTGCTACAACACTTACATTTTCCTATTGCGATAAATGAAGTAATCTATCAATCTCTAAACAGGCTCCAGGGGGCATTGCAACGCCTCAAGTGTATGCTCAGCTGCTGGCCCTCTATTTACTGCATAATGACATGTAAGTACACATTGAAGTCATGGATTAACATGGAGAGTAGCATTTTTACAGGCGGCTTAAACAATGTCTGTTGTTTTCTCTTAGGAACAATGCCAGATACCTCTGGAAGAGGATACCACAGGCCATTAAGTCGGTAAGGCCAATTCAAACCTGAAAACCTAACTCAAAACTCACTACTAATGATAAATTAAATCAATTGGCTGAGATTAGATTAGATTTAGATTCCTAAAAAAAAAAGGAATCAAAATTAAATCAAATTCCAATGGGAAAATTACTAGTTCTAATTGCAAATTGCTTTCTTATAACCTTAAAATGGTTATTTTTGGTTATTTGCTATTTGGTCAGTTCAACACATGAACTGACCAAATTGAAATGAAATTCTGATGTAAATGGGATATGTTTAAAATTAAAACCAGATATTATTGTATATAATAGTTGGAGTAACTGTTGGAAGGATCAGTATTAATTCTTTGGGATTTGTTTTGTTATAATGGGAGTAAAACGGCCAATTGGTGTTGTCAATATTATTCATGCTATGCCTACTCAGAGATGTATATTGTAGAGGACATTAGATAACAAGGTAAATAGTTAATTGTTACCTAAATTAAGCCTAAGCTCATTTGATCAGTTTTGATGACAAGTTCCACTTGTAAACAGGCGAACCCTGAGCTAGCCGCTGTGTGGGCCGTCGGTCAGAGGATTTGGCAGCGAGACTTCCCTGGCGTCTACACGGCCATTGCTGCCTTCCAGTGGTCAGAGAACATCCTTCCAGTCATGGAGTCCCTGAGAGGTACAGGCTATTTCTACACATACTAACATCAACCACTCGCTGTCAATACACACAAATTACACCGTGGCTGAACAGTTCTTTGTGATTGGTCATTTGATTCCTTTTTTCAAATATAAATGTGGTAACTTCTACCTTCCACCGTTGAAGAATGAGGCAGAGTTCATCATAATATCTATCGTGATAAAATGTGTCGCAATAACAGTGATATGCTTTTGAAATTACATTTTCAATATACATTTAACATTAACAATCAGTGATTCTGTGCAGCGCCCTGAGTCAGTGCAATGCGTTGAAGCAGAATACAATAGGCTTTGTCAGTTCGTGACGACGTACATGCACGCAGCGCACCACAAACAAACTGAGGAAAATCCCCATATGGAAATCCCAGTACTCCGACCGCCGTTCAGGTAATTCTGTCCGCAAAATGAGTACCCCTGACTGGGGCTAGTGGACGCATGTTTCCAGCCCCTCCCACTCACAGCAACTCATGATGACCACCTGTGTGGAGTAGCGTACTACTACTCAGAAGAAAATGAGCAGAGGCGAAACAGAGTGCAAGGAAACTGTCGCCAAAATCCAAGAAATTGTACCTAAGACAGGTCATACCACTCCGGTTATTTGGAAATGGTTCAGCTACCTGAAGTCTGACCAAGCACAGACTAGCATTAGGTGCAAAATATGTGGGCGACCAGTCCTCAGCAGAACGGGAAACACCACCAACCTTTTCCACCATCTCAAAAAGTACCACCCCACTGAGCACGTGCTCTGTGGCTCTCTTTGCGCTATCATGCTAGCGTCAGCCTCTCCCCCAAATAGTAGCCAACAGCCCAGCCCTACTGCTAGTCAAAGTTCTGAAGTTCGACAAGCAACAAATGTGTCTGCTTTTTAAGCCATTACCTCATACGAAAAGACATCGAAACGATGCAAAGAAAGAACCTGTATCAATCACAATCTGTATCGCTAAAGATATGCCTGTAAGCACGGTTGAAAAACAGGGCTTCAAGAAGCTAATGAGTGTCATGGATGCTAAGTACGCACTGCCTGGGCGATGTGCATTTGATGTGATGTGAATCACAGCAGTTGTTTACATTATTTAATTTAATTTATTCATTGTTTAACATAAATGTTGGTTCCGTTGATTGTTTGTCACCTATTCGTTTTGATAATAAATAAATAGTGTATTATAAACCATAATTTACCTTCTGGTTTCTTTAGAGTTCTGTCCTGAGTAGAATATTGATCGCTAATGATCAGTTAATATAAAATAACATATATAGCCCTTTGATATCATATCGTCCAGCCCTAGTGTATTGTTTTGACTCCCAATTATGACCAGCAGGTGGCCTGCTCCAAAGATTGGTTGAGTTTTATTCATGACAGAATAGTGTACAGTAGTTATGGATGTTTACTTAATAAATGCATATTCATTCTAGTTTACTTTCATTAGCTTTAAATAATATTGAATAATTGTTTTGGTCTATTAAAAAGTTAAATGAGGATAAAATAGGATTGCTGTGTGGACTTCAGTGGCTTTCGGATCCACTCACTCCAGAGTCCAACTCGTTATGGGAGAGCTTCAGTGCAGCCTAATGGTTTCTGAAGAAACACGGCTTCCATATTATGAGAGTTGGCCTACTTCCAATTTTCACAAAGCAATTGATGTGCAAGAAATTGCACGGCAGGACTAGCGCTATTCAGGTAAATCACACTGGCGCTTTTGTGGGGGACAGATCGCCATAAAAGAAAAAACATCACCACCTGTTCTACACATGTTTAATACATTTATTTAAGTTATCATTAGTAGGTAGAGTTTTTTGGTATCTTTTAGCCTTGTTTAAACATTGAAATAGCTGCTAAATATGTTCATTATTAAAATCCTTCTAAAACCATAAAAAGGTTGCTTGCCATAACCTATTATTTATATGGATGCAACTGAGTAGTGGGAGCGCCACCATAGAAAACAAAATCCTGGGGAGAACCCTAGAACATTTAATTCATATTATAAGGGCCAATTGTAATTGTTAGTTTTATTAGGTAATTGTGGGAATTTTTATTTTGGAGCACCCCTATCTCAGCGGTGGAAGGGTAAAACGTTTTGCCATTTCTCCACCATATTTGTATCCCAGGAGCAGGTCTCCAAAAAATGTGGTACCTATAGGAGGCCAATAGGGAGCGCTATAAATCACGGTCAAAGTTACACGATCAGCCCCTCCGCCCGATGCAGAAAAAATCTGAAACTTGGTGTACATGCCTTATTTCTTATGCTGAACATTTTTGCCTCTTGGACCCATAATGTCCGTCAGGGTTTATTTTTTTGTACAGTGAACATTTTGGGAAATCGTACATTTTTTTCTTCTAAATAAGCACAGCCCCAAATGACACACGATTTGGTACACATGATCTATAGACGTGTCTGATCTTAAATTGAATAGGGATTTTTGATTGTGTTAAAAAAATTAAAAAGCATTCTTAAGTATTCGGGCTAAGCACTAGTCAATTTAAGATTATATATGGAACAACAGCTATAAATAGATGAATAAATGTGTAAGTTCGACAAAGAGGCCGGATTATTACGTTACAAAATATCAGTGTGGAAACTCAACAACAACAACAGCAAGTCACGGGTGTGTGGACGAGGACATGTTTATCCACCAGTCAACATTCCCTGGTGGGTCACTTCATCACTGGTCACACGGGCCTTGTTTATCTCCCCAGAGTCTCCGATTTAAAGCTGAGCTTCGTCACTGGGTGAGCAGACATGGCGCGGCACTGTAACATGTGACACGAGCAGCCAGTGGGCAGGGGCCATGTTTCCCCGAAAAGATCTCTGGCCAGCCGGCCGGGAGGAATGTGTGCCCTGGTCGGGAGGTATCGGGTGTCACTGCCTCTGCAGGGTCACTATAAAGGACATGGTAGCTGCTAGCTCCTAGCCAGAACCGAAAGCAAGCACGTTGAGAGTGACAGCAACACACTAGCAACACAGCCTTAATTTCTGCCCGCCTTCCACTTTCTACTGGAGGCCAAAGGAGAGGAGACCTTGTTGCTGCCGAACAGAGATTAATAGATCCACCAAAGACAGAAAGAAGAAGTTGTTTTGGGACGTGGTGCAAGGAAGAAGCCTTTCAGTATTTTAGTCATGGACGTCCAGAGGACCGGGTCGGTGGTCCGTCCCCCCAGCCCCATGGAGAGCCTTGAGAAGCAGCTTAGCTGCCCCATTTGCTTGGAAATGTTCACCAAGCCAGTAGTCATCCTGCCTTGCCAGCACAACCTGTGCCGTAGTTGTGCCAGCGATCTCTACGACTCGCGCAATCCCTATCGCTTCTCCGGCGGCGTCTTCCGCTGCCCCACCTGCCGCTTCGAGGTGGTGCTGGACCGCCATGGCGTGCATGGGCTACAGCGCAACCTCCTGGTGGAGAACATCATCGACATCTACAAGCAGCAGCAGGAGGGCAGCAACACCGGCGGAGGAAACCCAGAGCCGTCCCTGAAGCCCAAGGAGTCCAAGGAACCCCTGTGTCAGGAACACGAGGACGAGAGGATCAACATCTACTGCGTCACTTGTCAAGTGCCCACCTGCTCCATGTGCAAGGTGTTCGGCCAGCACAAGGACTGCGAGGTGTCGCCCCTGTCCAGCGTTTACCAGGCCCAGAAGGCTGAACTGAGCAACGCCATCGACACGCTGGTCGCCAGCAACGGGCGCCTGCAGGCCCTGCTCCACCAGATGGAGGACTCCTGCCGGGCCGTGCAGGATAACTCTCAGCGGGCCAAGCAGGGCCTGGCCGAGCGCTTCGACCTGCTCTACGCCGTGCTGGAGGAACGCAAGGGCCTGATGCTGGAGCAGATCGGGAAAGAGCAGGACCAGAAGGTGGCGGCACTGAGGGCCCTGGCGCAGCGCTACGGCGAGCGGCTGCTGGCCAGCTCGGAGCTCACGGACACCGCAGTGAGGGCCCTGGAGCAGGGCGGCGCCGCAGAGTTCCTCCTGGCCTCCAAGGGCCTCATATTGCGGACCAAGGACGCCGCCAAGGGCTCTCTGGGCGAGGAGAGGCCCGAGCCAGGGTTCGAGAAAATGGACCACTTCACCCTGTCCACGGAGCACGTAGAGGCGGTCCTCGCTAAAATGGACTTTGGATTGCCTGAAGACGATGAGTTTGAGGATGCAGAGGAGGAGGAGTAGTGGCTTTTAGTGGTGGACTTTTGAATAACTTGAATGTAATTTTGCAGGTTTCATGACCTCCATGTTATGGCAGGGACTTCAGTTGCAATAGGAGATGGTGAAGAAAAGTCAGTTGGTTGTTATTTTTGGCATAGGTTAACTAATATGTTAAGTAAAATGTGAGTGCAATCATATTGTTTTTCTCATGTTTTCTCATTTTTATACTTTTATACTACTGCAACACCATTATACTGGTATTCCTCACTAGAATTCTGTGTCAGTTAGTTCGTTCAACGTCAAAGTTTTGTTTACATTGTGCATCTTCATAATGTGTAGTTATGAATGGTGGTGTCACTGTCATGTTGTTTGAATGTATCTGCTTTGTGTTTCATCGTTTTCCACGTGATAATTGCTTGCAGTAAATGCGTGTACTAGGAAGCCATCTGAGAGCTGAAAATAAACCTAATGTAAAGTAGCAACTGTGTCCTGGTCATCCCTTTGGCTTACATTGAGCTTATCGTAAATACAATACCTTTTTAAAACCCTGAAGATTGAATATACACTACAAAGAGGTTATCGTCGAGAAATGAACATCTTCTGATCTCTTTCTCTTGGACTATCAGATGTTTTTCCAGTTTGTTTTTTGATCTCGCTTGGGACAGGTTTTAAAAATAAAAAAACCTGCCAGGACCTGTGCTCTTGCCTTTGCTGGTGAGAGGGTGGGTTGGGGGCTATTTTTAAAAGCGAGATGGTGAGAAAACGATAGCAGCCCTGGAATAGACCTCCACTGAAGGGCAGGCTGGGTCCTGTTTCCCTGCCATAAACCAACCCCCACACCCCTCCCCAACCGGTCACACACCATCTTGCTCAGCAGCTTCTTCCCAACTGGGGACTGTGGGGGTGGTGGTGGGGCAGGCATGTCTATCCATGCTCTCCAATATGAGTCATCTTTGAACAGCACCCCGATGGGTCAAGAAGTTGGTGGTATAAATACACGTTTGACTGTGGACATAAAAATACCCCCCCCCCCCCCAACCTCTCTTAAGGTGACCTGCTTGGCTGTGTTTGGATGGAAAGCTGCTGATGCAAGCCTGTTGAAATCAGCTGTGGGGCCCACACTTAAGCTACAGCCGTTGTTGCTGTAATGATGTCATTTTATAAATCAATCACGTTAGGTAGCACGGAAGGAAAGATGTTTAAAGGGGTAGGGAGAGCCACCTCCGTATTTCCATGTTCTTCACTCCCCACCAGATAAAGCAATTCCCCACCAAATCTCAACAAGGATTGTGTTTTTATAAGCAGCACGAACCGAACCACCTTGAATACCTCTCTAGTCATCTACTGTTGGTGCTGTTGGCAATCACTCACCATGAAGTGTGTTGTAGTTGATATATCCTCTTTCAAACACGACCTAACCCCCCCCCCCCCCCCCCCCCCCCACCCAAACCAAATGCTCGTCAACGGAAAAAGGTTAGGTGGTGGCGGTGGTATGTAGTCGAGTGAAGCGTGGAAGGGGTCGGGGGGTGGGGGGGTGCTTGGAACAAATTTTCCGGCCTTCTGAGACAGCTGCCACTTGTTATTGTTACTGCTGCTACCTCTGCAGTACCGCTTAGCGCTGACACATACACACAGAACAAGCAGTTGCTAGGCTATGAAACGGGGGAATGCCGAAGGCTGGGGGGGGGGTCATGGTCTGAGCGGGTTGGCGGGTTTTTGTGCGTTTATCAGCGGGCGCCCCAGTATCACAGCACAGAGATAGGCAGGAGAGCATTTTAGATGGCAGGGCGGGTGGCGCTGACCGAAGGCAGAAGGCTGGAAGGAGCAGATACACCTGCTGGCGTCTCTACAGCTCTGCTCACTTTACAGGCCCAGGCGTTGTAAAGGCACAAGTTGTCTTTACTTTGCCGCTTGTACCGTCATTAGATGATGGTACCTTTGTGGTTATCAGTGTGAAGAATAGGGACGTTATTGTAACGGACGTAGTAAGCAGTTGGGACAGTTTAGGAAGCTCACGGGATTTGTATAATTCGCCAATACTTATTCGTACACTGAATAACTTTCAAAGCTAGTTAGATCAACGTCATCAATTCATATTTATCTCTCCAAACCTCTCTTGGGGATTCATACCAATGATACACTGCCTGGTTCACAAAATGTGGCTTGTTTTTAGTACTTTTTTGCCTGCTCAATTTGCAGCTAAATGATTTTCATAAAAACTGCTTTATGTTATTACATTTATATACAATCATTTCTGAGTTCATTATAGCTTTTATCCAAGAAGGATTTATCACATGCCGCAAAGAATTCAGGTTGTTGTCCACTTTTCTAATACTAGGCCTGCCTATAGACCCTGTCCCTCACGAGGTGCGCCTGGTCGGGATAGTGTGTAGTCTAGTGTAGGCATCACCTATATGTACAGTCAGTTGACTTGTGAGAGCCGTTGATCGGATCCCATTGAACCTTCATGTACGTGTGGCTATGTACAGTATATGGTACAGTATATGGAACGTGTTGCTTCATATTCATCATGCAGTGTATTTGTGTGTCCAGAAGGCACGCGTCAGAGGGCATACGGCTTGGTGGCCCAGGCCTACACTTCCATAGCAGCGGAGGACTTTGCCGCCTTCGTTGGCTACTCGGTGGAGGAAGCCGTGAAGGGTACGTCCAAAACATGCTCCACCTCTTGGACTAAACGGCATTACTCAAAACATGCTCCACCTCATGGACTAAACAGCATTACTCAAAACATGCTCCACCTCCTGGACTAAACAGCATTACTCAAAACATGCTCCACTTCCTGGACTAAAGGCATGAGTCAAACATGAGTCGTAGCATAGATTTGTATCAAAGTGTTATTTTCTACAAGACCGCATGTTTGTTCATTTGTATAACTGCAGTATCAGTAATTGACTTGTCACATAAACTTCAGTTACATTTTTACTATTCAATAATATTTGACTACCTTTTTATCCAAAGTCAGCTCGCTGTAAATTCACAAATGACCGGTAGGAGCAGAGAAGGGTTGAGAATCTTCGTCATAGATGCCTTCAGCTAGGCATTGAAGCCAGAACCTTTTCTTGACTATGTATTATTATTATTATTATTATTATTATTATTATTAACTGAGTGTTTTCTGTGTGTCCGCTTCATTGCAGGCGTGGTGAGCCAGGGTTGGCAGGCCGACCCCAACACCAGGATGGTAATGCCCCAGAAGCCAGGTAGGTGGCACTGTTGCTCTTCTTCTCTGCACCCTCCTGTTCTCTGCACCAGATGTAGCCCCGGCATTGGACGTCTGTCTTGGTCTGGCTCGGCTCGGTGACACCCACCTCAGGATGTCCAGCTTGGGAAAAGAAAAATTTAACTCGTGACTCACTTGCTTTTCAAGTTTTCATCTGAAAACTTTTTATTCTATTTTATTAGTCTCTTTTTTGGGATCTGAACCCACCTTCTTCCCCCTCATAAATTTCCCGTCGTCACCCCCGCCCACCGAGCTCGTTCTGGGCTTTATATCATCAATTGGAATCCCCTCTCTTCTCCCTCTCTCTTCAGCTCTATCCATCTCTCCCTCTCTCCCCAATACTCGCTGACCGTTGCAGCGTGTGGAACATCCATCCATCTATCTCGTATGACATAGAGAGATTTATTTCTTCATGCAAACATAAGAGGGGTGGATGGGTGGGATGCCTGTGGTCTGACTTCTTCTCTGTAATCAGTGAACCTTGATGTTGAGGCATCTGCCACGCACGTGTCCTGCTAGACACTGCAGACACGGCAATACAATCAAATAGAAAATGAACTGGAGGAGCTTTATTGTGTGGCTCTGTGAACCAGCCTGGGTTGAGATGGCTCTGGCCATGATCTGTTTTAATTCCGTATACAGAGGCGCGTTCTCTCTAGAATATATCTTTCTGATTGGTTGGAGTCAAGACAGTGTCCGTGTTGCAATATAACACGCTATATATATATCACAATATTACAACACATCACAACAACAACAACAGGTTTGTTTCACATGTTAAGGAGGCGTCGAGATTAACATGTGTGGATCAGTCCCACCCTCCAGCCCACATATCAGCGGGAGCTACGATGCGATGTCAGAGAGCTTCTGGCACTCCTTCGTCTCATCCTCCTCCTCTTCTCCCTCCTGCAGACCCTCCCCCAATATCGCTGGTTCCCAACGAGCAGCAGCTGGCCAGGCTGACGGACTACGTGGCTTTCCTGGAGAACTGACCAACCTATAGCCCCTTCTTCTCCTGCTCCACCACCACCGCTAGCCTCACCACAACCATAACCAACCGCGACCCCGCCTCTTACTGACTCGTACCTCCATATCTGCTTTCAAGGCTGAAGGGCAAGGAGGCAGACCAGACCTGACCCACTCTTCTGAGTGTGGATCTTTTAAAATAGACGCTCTGCCATGGTTGTATGAGCCAACACTCTTCAAGACTAGAACGACTCATGATGTCTTCTCCTCAGCCTTGCTCTGCTCTGATCAGCCCGAGGCAGCATGTTGGATTATGTGATTTAGTTTGTTCCCCCCATCTGCCTGATTGTCTGGAAGACTCTTGTTACTTTATGGGCAGCCCCCACCACAACCTGTGTATGAATTACAACCATTCACATAATGTGTATGCATTATTGATCCATTATATGTCCTGTCCTTAGCACTTAGGAATTCCCAGTGTTCCCACATCTTGCTCTAGGTCGAGGTTGTGGTTGAGGATCTCTTGAAGGCCACACTGTTGGGCTTTAATTCGACCCTCTATTGACCTTGTGTTCTATGTTTATGTTTACGCCTGGTGAATAAATATTCTCATGTCTCCATTGTTACATTTGTTGACTCATTTAAATGTGATTTGTTTGTGACAATATGCTGGCCATGGTTGGGTTCACTTCTGTATGTTGGAAATTCGTTTTTAAATGTAATTCTTGGTTCCACATGATGATCGTGTCTTGTAGCATAATATCATACTAGGAGGCTAATTGGAAGGAAACATAATAGTTGTGTTGTGGGTACATATGTGTACATCTGTTAGACTTGAATGTTAGTATGCTTAGCATGTGCTTTAAATAGCGCGTTGCATGGACCAGTTGTGTAGAACAAATACAACTTTTAAGCGCAGATCTTCTGTACTGTGCAAACTTTCTGGAACTATATCCATGCAATTGTATTAAGTCAACAATAACAGTTTGTATGGCATTGCCCTGACGTTACGTCATGCCTGGTTTACATCTAGTGATTGGCTCTTTGAAAAGCTTTCAAAATATGCCTTTATCGCCAAAGAGAACCATCATCACATTCATGTGAAAAATAATCAGAAACATGAGGAACCGAACCGTTAAATGAAGACAAGACTGTGAGTGCTCCTACACAACCTCAACTGTCTTCAAGGACTTCACCCTGGACCACAACAGTGTCAATTCAATGCAACATACTTGGAAGGTATGTTTACAGTGGCGTATGTTCTTGGATGAGTTCTCGGTTTACCTCTAGCATAACTGTATGACTTCAAAAACTGTTCCATGTCTAGTAACTCATAGCGCACACATAAGCCATCCATGTCGACCTCTTGGCAGTTGTTTATACTACTTGCCCCTTGACTTACATTTAAATTACAGATGGATTCCATTCCAGCATATGCTTCGAAATCCCCCCCATACACACTGATAACACGATGTGCCATTCTAAACATAGCAACGGTGCTGTGAGTGTTTGTGTCCGTGTTGTTTGCGTAAACACGTGTTGATTTGCTGCCTGCGAATGAGTCCATGTGTTGAACGAGAGCCAGAGTGTGTCTGAATCGACGAACAGCGAGGTAACTCTCCCCCTAGTGGCCAGTATGTGAAACAGCTGGCCTTGGCGCGTGTCTATTTAGATTTGATTGGTTTACAGCCCTGGGTCACAGCAAGGAGGAGTGAATCGTGTTAAACAGCAGGTTTCTGTCTGCATGCTAACGTACACACACTCGGGTTCTTAGATCTTACTTTGTTTAAGGTAAGGGTGAAAATTACCAGTTTGATTCACTTTCATCAAAATACTATGATCTGAAATATACAACAAACCCCCTCACTATTTGTAACAGCATGACAAATTCTCCTTAAAACCTCACTGCATAATGATCATATCAATACCAAACAAACTGCCATACTTAAGACAGATGGAATGCCCCCCCCCCCCCCCCCCCCCCCCCCCCCCACACACACACACACACACACACACACACACACCACCACCAGCACCCCCACACACAAAAAGCACGTTGCGTTGCAATAAATAGGATAAAGGTCAAAAGTCCCTTCATGTGCCAAGTCTTTTTCTCCAGTGTTCCTCATCGCTACAGGGATGTTGGATGCACAGCAGCACCTAGAGGTTCTATATCAAGTGTCAGGGTAGGCCGATCCCTCATAGTCCAAACCTTTGAAGTCGGGGACAAAGGTCAAGCATTTGCAGGCAAACGAATGAGTGTAGCTTATTTCACTTTTATTTTATTCTTTTTTTAGTTTGAGTCATTTATGTTGTTTTTGGTTGCTTTGTTTTAGCCTTATACAACCATGCTGACCTTATCTGCAGCCTGAAGGATTTCTTTTTGTATTCATGATGTACGTGTTTTGCTTGTATTTCTGTCTGCCGGTTGAAGTGCATCAAAGTGTGTGGTGTGTGTTAGTTCCTTTTCAATTACAGCACATTTCTAGAACAGAACAGAACAAAGAGAAATGGACATTAACTCACTCCAGGTTTAGGTTCCTCACATCTTCACGAGTATTTAATGCCAGGAGACGCCTTCAACAATTAACAGTTATTTACAGAAACAACAGCAGGATGACACAAACAAATAATCAATTAATCATTTAAATTTCTGAGTCAACACTAGAATAAATAGTAGAAAACCGCACATGGCTGGCTAGGTGGCTCTTACATCCTTCACACAGATGTCCCATGTTCACACCCTCAGGGCCATTTTGATTAGGTCACTTCTTCCAAAAGGTCATCCCAGTCTCCCATGTCAGCCCATGCCACCGAGGTAATGGTGCCGGAGGCTGCCATGCTTCCAGTAGATGCTACATAGCATGCAGCATCATAGGTTATGTAAATAAAAAAGACTTTAATACTAGTACTACTACTACTTAGTGACTTAAAGTAAATTCAGATAAAGTTCATTAAGGATCAGGGTTGGGCATCTTGCTCAAGCATGCCTACAGGTAGGCTACAGACATTGGGAATGAAACTCAGTACCATGCGGCACCCTAGCCCTGGCCCACTACCCAGACACTTTGGACGCTTGAATATATGCCACTAAATTGCATATGTCATTATAATCATATATCATTGTTTTATATTTATTGCATAGGCCTACATGTGCAGGCTTGAGGCAAGCTTCATTCACAAGCATTACTGAAATACACTTTAGAATTGACTACATGAAATAAACACAAAGTCATCTTTGTATTAACGCATTTTCCGAAAATACTAAGGATTCCTTCCGGGTGAACAGCTTGTTCTCTCTCTCTCTCTCTCTCTCTCTCTCTCTCTCTCTCTCTCTCTCTCTCTCTCTCTCTCTCTCTCTCTCTCTCTCTCTCTCTCTCTCTCTCTCTCTCTCTCCCCCCCCCCCCACACACACCATCCTGGGGGGTGGGGTCGGATGGGTTTAGCAGGCAGTAACGGAGAAGGTCTTGAGACGTGGTTTAAACCAAGATACATCTCTGCTCTGACAGGCTAGAGACCAGTAGAGGGCAGTCTCTGCTGAAAGGCTGTGTAAGGCTTCCCGAGTTGAATCTCTATAAATAGTTGCGTAGGACATGGAAGGTTTTGCTTGTTGTTACTCCATGAACACAAGACATATTTATGATGCCTGCATTAGCGTGTTTATGTGTGTGTGTGTGTGTGTGTGTGTGTGTGTGTGTGTGTGTGTGTGTGTGCCAATGTACACTCTCCTGGTTCTTTTCTCAGGTGTTTGGCTGTAATCCGTCATTAACGGCAGTAAAAGCATTCAGACATCCACGGTGAAAACGTTACCATGTGGACCGACCGGTGAGTCATAATAGCCATGAGAGAAAACTCAGAGGGGATGCGGGTGTTGGAAAGAGCGGGAGTAGTGAATGATGAGAAAAAAGAAAGGAAAAGGGGAAGGGGATAGGGAGCCCGAAGTAGAGAAGCAGTAGGAGATAGTGGAAAAGGGGCGGGGGGGGGGGGGGGGGGGGGGGGGTGACCAAGTGACAGATTCCAAGAAGACATGGCATTATTTAAATAGAAGGATGGGAGGACGAGAGACAGAGGAAGAGACAGGTGTTGTACGATATCCACAAAATGAGATAATTTGCTTGTTGTGCTACGCTGAAAAGGTCACACACTTGCTGAAACTGACTGTCACTTCTAAAATGACTTCAGAAACAAGTTCACCTTTCATTTCTAGCTGCAGCTACAGACCTTAGACAGTAAAGGAATTTGGCAAAGGAAAAGTTTGGAGTCTAGGCCATGTCTGTGGACCTGTGTCGTTAAAGTGTTTAACGTTCATTGGGCTCTATGCGGTGGAAACTGAGTCAGAAATGTCCTGCAGTCCTTGATAACAGGTTTTAACGAGAGTCTTTGTTTGAAATTAACCCTGGGTTTAACGAAGAGGCACATCTGTTTGTTGGAGACGTTTTTTTTTTTCTGTTTTTCCGTGCACAGATGGACGTGATTCAAAAAATATTTGGATTTTTTTTTATCTTCCCACAAATTGAGAATGAGATGTGTTTTAGATGCAGCTGTTTTCCACAGCACATGGCCCTTCATTAGAGTTTCAGATAGGCCTAATGTGGATAGAGTCGGCAGGACTATCTAGAAAATCGTACTAAACCATTATTATACGTTCCTTTGGTATTTCAATGGGCCAAAGCGCTACAACTTCCAGCCAGAGGAGAATGCAGAAAATTCATCCTTCATGAATAATTATGTCCCGGAGAAAAATCCCCATTGAATTCCCGCATGATAACATAATGCAGAACCCCCAACAAATGCCCCAACACATCTCAGTATACAGTATTTATCATTTGTGGCATTTTTCCCAGACGCCTGGAAAATAATAAATTGTTTGACAATGTAAAATATGTAAGTGAAACCAGACTGAAGGAAATGTCACTTGACATTGAATGAGTAAATGGTTGAACTAGTCAACTAGTTTTTTAGGCATTAGGGGCTTTGAGATGGGAGAGCCAATGAAGTCATGAGTCAAATTTTCATTTTTTTTTAGGAATCATTGGGGTTTCCCTTCATCCATTAAACCACACTGCCACTCTGTTCGCTTTATGACATTCATTAATTCAACAATTCATTAATTCATCCATTCCTTCCTTCCTTCATCCAGTCGAAAGAAGTTCACCTTCCCAAACTCCTTAACTAGAGCATACTTTTTTAAATCCGTCGATTATTTTGTGTGTTTGCTTGCTTACTACTGTCGTCAGTTTGGCAAGGCAGTATAAACCACTGTGTCGAGTGTGTTGGTTTGTACCATTTGGTTGTCTAGGCTGAAAGCCTTCTTGAACACAGACCCATGTTGACTTCCCTCTCTCCTTGCCCGGTGGACAGCGGCGGTATCTTTGTGTTTCTCACAGATCTGCATTCCACTTCCCTGTGTCTGACCCCTTCATCCCCCCGTTCACGTGTTTCCAATCATACCGTGTGTCTTTGAAGTTTGTGAAGTCATTGTTTGGTTTGGAGCGTCGCAACACGCTTGGTCACGCGTGCTTCCGATGGTCATGAGTGGTTTCCTCTTGGAAGTCAGCGTCAAACACAATAACGAAGCCACACTAGCATGCACACACACGCACATGCATGCAGCAATGACACTATGTTGAGTGTGTGTTGGAGATTTAGAACAAGAGAAAGACAGAGAGAGGGAGCAAGAGAGAGAAAGGGAAAGCAGAGAGCGAGAGAGCAGAGAGAAAGCAGAGTGAGCGAGAGAAAGCAGAGAGAGAAATATCAAAGAGAGAAAGCAGAGAGAGAGAAAGCAGAGAGAGAAAGAGATCAAATAGAGTGAGAGAAAGCAGTGAGAGAGAGAGAGAGAGAGAGAGAGAGAGAGAGAGAGAGAGAGAGAGAGAGAGAGAGAGAGAGAGAAAGCAGAGAGAGAGAAAGCAGAGAGAGAGTAGAGAAAGAGCATATATGAGGCAAGGGGTCCAACTACACTGTGAAGGTGATCCTGAAAGGTGGGCCAGAATATAAGGATTTATATAGACAATCCCCTGGACGGATTGACTCTTGGATGGGCGAGTTTTAATTTGGAGAAACTCTCTAGTTTTGATATTTGTTAATGGAGGAAGTAGCTAGAGTATAACAGTGACATTGGGCAGGTTTAATAGTTATCCTTTTAGTCTAAGTAGCCTTATTCTAGATATGTATCTCTGAATAATGCTGCAAGATTAATTCCTTGAAATGTGTACTTGTGCAGTAAAAGGTCTCATAATAAAGACTAGGTAAGCTACTGTCTACTGTCTGTGCTCAGCATGAACAACCATAGCTGGAGGTGCTGGACTTCCTGACTAGTTTGATCTACATTGTTTGGATCACAGCGTGTGGACATCACAGCCAAATAACACCAGCCACTCAGATACGTTCTCTATGTCACTCAATCAGTTTTCTCCATGCAAGTGGAATATACTTTAATAGTGACAAACTAAAATCGAATTCAGTTTGACAGAAGTTAGGATTGCTGTGAAATCAAACTGTTCTATCCATAACAAGGTTCCCCGCTCTCGTTGAGTCAGGCTGAGTCTGAGCAGAATACACTGACACCCATTACAATTTTTTACACAATAAAGACAGTGACGCAAACCTAAGTCCAACAAAAACACAAGAGTTTCACAGCCATAATGCACTATTTGGACATAAACCCGACATAAATATCTGGGAAAAACAAAGATCGTTATTTCCATGATCTTATCGCCGCATATCGCTCTTATCTTTTATTGCTTATGTTGATCCACACTTGTCTCATAGTTGAGCCTGTCTGGCTTGGGAGAAACAGCAGGCATGTTGGACGTCATAGTTCTACTTTGACACCATGTGACGGCTGGTTATGTGAACCAGATGTTCCACCTGGCCCACTGGTACTGGCGCTCAGCTGTCCTCCTCTACTAGCATAGACTCCGCTACATGACTTCTGCTACTAGCGCTATGTCAGTCAAATTGGAGAAAGAAAGAAATATGTGAATGTAAATGTAAAGGCAAAGAGACATCAGTTAGGCTGAATGGATGGTCATGGTTTAGGGATTTGAAACAAAAGGTAATCAAAGAGAATATAACTGGCTAATGGTTCCTCAAGATGTGTTCCAAAGGGTTCAAAAATGCTTCCAGTGTATGTGTGTTCAGGGGTGTGGGGTGATGCAGTCTATCTTAGCTGGTGTTGGGCTCCAGGTGGGGAGTATCCTCCAAGGAAATGCCTGGCCATTACAGGGTCACACACACACACACACACACGCTCTTAAACAAATGCACACACTCACACCAACAAAAAATTGCACGTATGCACACACACACGCACACACACACACACACACACACACACACACACACACACACACACACACACACACACACACACACACACACACACACACACACACACACACACACACAGGAAATCAATCCCAAGTCTCAAGGCTGGAGTGTTTATTTTGTGCACCTGAGCTGCAGCAATAATAACAGCAAAATAATAAATAGTCTCTTCACCTATCTGAAAGTAATTAGGGTGTCGAGGACGAAGTCCAAGACAACCTCTTGTTATTGCTGGTTTTATTATTATTATTTGTATGCACAGTGTTTGACTTACACAGCCAAAACCGCTTAGATAATTTGGATAAAACTTGGTACAGCTATAGAGGAGGACAACAGAAGATCTGTGTGAAACAATGGCACTGATTGGCCCAAAGGTGGCGCTATAGCAATCGCATGAAAATGCAAACTTTGAACAAGCATATCTCCTGACCCCTTTGACCTACAGCCATACAACTTAGACCATAGATGCATCTCCTCATGCTGAACATATATGCCTGAAAAACCTATGATTTCCGCCATGATGGATTTTTCGCCATTTTGAATTTTGTGAAAAACATTAAAATCAGTAGGGGTCCTACGTTTTTTGAGATACACAGAAATCCTTTGGCACACATGATCTTTGGGCCAATATCTTTAATATATCTACGGTAAAAGTCTGTCCAATAAAGCATAAGGCCCCCAGGAGCCATTAACTTTGAAAGAAAGTGTGGCTTAACCACGCCGAACACTAAAATGCTTATATTGACATCAAGATGGTGTCCTATGATCTTGTGTCCAATACAAATGTTGTTGGGAATGGAATTCTGAACAACAGTACATTTTCAGATTTTAATTCTGGTAAAACAAAATGGCCGCCAGAGACAGAAAACCGTCAGAATGGGCTTAAAATGCGTTTTCACAAATCTATATGGACTCTAATCATCTTGATTATAATAGAAAAGTTGTTCAGCATGAAATTCCGAACAAGATAGATTTCTCACTTTTCCAATTATGCCCAAAAACATGGCTGCCAGAGCCTCAAACCGGTTAGAATGCCGTGATTCCAATCCCATTGAACCACTCTAACTATCATTATCTTCATACTGTATGACAATATATAAAACTTTACTCTCACTTTTCTAAACAGTGTTTTATCAAAGTAAACCAAAAGTGTGTGTGTGTGTGTGTGTGTGTGTGTGTGTGTGTGTGTGTGTGTGTGTGTGTGTGTGTGTGTGTGTGTCTGAAGCTATAATTTCTTTAAAAACACTCCATTCAACTACTCTTACTATCATTATCTTCATACTATATGACAATATATAATACTTTCTTGATTCAAACCAAAAGCAATATGTATGTGTGTGTGTGTGTGTGTGTGTCTGAAGCTGTCACTACATTAAAAACAACCCATTTACTATCATTATCTTCATACTGTATGACAATATATAATACTTTTCTCTCACTTCATTATCTTCATACTATATGACAATATATAATACTTCCTTGATTTAAACCAAAAACAATACTTGTGTGTGTGTGTGTGTGTGTCTGAAGCTGTCATTACATTAAAAACAATCCATTTACTATCATTATCTTCATACTGTATGACAATATATAATACTTCCTTGATTCAAACCTAAAACAATACTTGTGTGTGTGTGTGTGTGTGTGTGTGTGTGTGTGTGTGTGTGTGTGTGTGTGTGTGTGTGTGTGTGCGTGTCTGAAGCTGTCATTACATTAAAAACAATCCATTTACTATCATTATCTTCATACTGTATGACAAAATATAATACTTTTGTCTCACTTTTCTAAACAGTGTTTGATCAAAGTAAAGCTTCTTCCAAAAACAATACAGTACAATGTTAACTCCATAAGCACTGACCAAACTGTTTGCAATGTTGATGCAATGCACTTGTCACTACCGTGTGTGTCTGTCTAAATGCTATGCCAGTTATGATTCTATTTTAAAGCGTTAAAGAAGCGTAACTGCTGAACCCTGACTTTGATACACTTTCATAAAACATTGAAGGCCAATCACCGCAATTGAGCTGAGGCCATTCCAACTTCATCAACTGTATAAAATCTGTCAAAGCCTCACTGGTCTGCCTTGTCTGCCTAAGCCTCGACACCCGTTAATCACTGCTTGCAGCTTTAATTTGTTCTTGTGTTCTCTTCCTGTCGGGTTCCTTTCAGAACATTTCAGAACAGTAGAGTCGAAGGTCATCAAAAGATACTTTAGAGGTACTGCTTTAATTTAATACTCCATTTCTGGCACGGCCAAGCTGGAAAGCACTGTTCCTGGATCAGGTCTTCCAGGAAAACCTCGGCACCATTTTGTAAATTCATTAGAACTCTAAACATGGAAGGTGTTAACTACAATGTTTCTAGGTTGTATATTGAACAGGTTTTATTGAGTGACAGCTCCTTATCTGATATACCCGAGGATTCATTCCTGCTTCATCAGTCTCCATTAGAGAAGTTAAACTTTTTAAAATGCTATATAAACACAGATATAACCTGCATTTACCCCAGGGCAATCAAATATTAATGCTATTAAAGAATTGACTGGAAAACAGAGACCCCAAACATGGCCGAAAGAGATAGGAAGAAACCCCTACATTTTCATTCTTTAGGACCCAACCTTTTGATAGAAAAATACCAGACTTGGGATGTGGCTTGGACTTTTATGGCCATCTGACGAACAGAACCAGAACCCGTAGTGATGGATGGCCAGAGGGGAGAAACACTGGCCCGGCAGCATCAACAGATGCACTTTAGCAGCCCAGCTCAGTGCCAAACTATTCAACAGCACGTTCCTGCCAAACCCTGTTAATTTGTTTAGGGATGTTTATCAGGTTACAGTCTCGAATGGATACACAGCCTTACGTTAAACAACCCCCCCCCCCCCCCACCTCGGCCCCCAACACGCTCTCAGAAAGGGGTATAACTCTCCAAAACCCAGTGGGAAAGGAAAGAAACTGAGGGGAGACTTGGAGGGGGACCAGGAGTGCAATAGTTGCAGACATAAAGGTAAAGGTACTTTTATTGTCACATACATATAGTGAAATCTTTCCTCTGCATTTAACCCATCCCTCAAGGGAGCAGTGGGCAGCCAATCACAGCGCCCATGGGAACGGTTGGGGTTAAGTGTCTTGCTCAAGGACACCTTGACATAGTTAGGGTTGAAGTCGGGGCTCGAACTAGCAACCTTCCGATTTTTGCCAGCCGGTTGCCAGTCCACCCGCCTTAACTCCTGAGCTAATGTTCCACTAGTAATGATAACTGCAAAATAGCAATGTCATCTTTTGACATTTCCTGCAACTGGTAGCCCAAACCATGGAGACAGTGTTGCTGTAAACTGTTTAGACATTGTTCCGCTGATAAACAATGTTTAAAATCGGACGGATTATTATTATTATTTTGACTTGCATTCGCTAAATGTCATTCAGCAGCACAGTCCCCTGAGGACAGCATTTACCTGCAATCAACGCACAGCCAATTAAAGAGTTCCTGCTAATTTAAAGGAAAAGCAGCAGTGGTGTGGGCCTACTGTGATCATACCTGCACATGCACTATGATCTTATTGGAAGAATTAGGATACAATTCAGGGAGGGAGAGAGAAGGGAGGTAACTAGGAAGAATTGAAGGAACGATTCAGTAAGTCAGTAAGTCCAAAACGAACCAGCACTCATACACTACAATCACAGATACATCTCTAACACTCAATACCATAGTGCCGAATGGTGAAACGATGAATATGAATGTAGTATAGTGTGTCACAAACATCATCTAATCACAGGTTCAAGTTGAAGACACTTTCCAGCAAAGTGAAAGAATGTAGGTAATCTGAAGAGGAAGAATGTATGGCAGTAAATATTTTGTTTCCCTGGAGACCAAAGGAGGAATGCAAAGAGTAATGACTTTCTCCCATCCCAATGTGTTTTTAATCTCCGTCTCTCTCTCTCTCTCTCTCTCTCTCTCTCTCTCTCTCTCTCTCTCTCTCTCTCTCTCTCTCTCTCTCTCTCTCTCTCTCTCTCTCTCTCTCTCTCTCTCTGTGTGTGTGTGTGAATCTTTGGAGAGCTGAGTTTCTTCATGTAGAAGGATCTCTAGGCTCTGAAGGAGTACAAGGTACTGCTTATAGCCGTGGTTCCAAAAATATTTTGGCCCATTTCCAGCTCTGAAAATGTTTGCGACCCCAACTTTAACTTTTGTGCATCTGCCTCCACACAAATTGTTTTAACCAAATCAACATCTGGCGGTATTATCAACGTCCCGGTGAACATGATCACATGACTCTGTTACACACTAAGTGATTTGTTCGTAGTAACCCTTACTCTAACCATATGAATCATAAGGCAGTCAGTTTGTATGTACAGGATGTTTGTTAGACCTTGGTTTGCGAAAAAAGGTGGGTCACAGGAGATTTCTGACGTAGGCTAACCACTGGCTTATAGTAATATAATAATCGTATCTAACCTGTTAATGCACAGACGAAGTGAAAATATTTCACTTCTCTGAAAATATTTACATAGTAAACTAACCTAAAAGGAGAAAAAAGGAAGATCATTGTTTATGCAGCTCTGAATTCAGTTATTTATATTGCCTTGCTAGATGGTATATTATAATATATACAGTATCTCACAAAAGTGAGTACACCCCTCACATTTTTGTGAATATTTGAGTATATCTTTTCATGTGACAACACTGAAGAAAAGACACTTTGCAACAATGTAAAGTAGTGAGTGAACAGCTTGTATAACAGTGTAAATGTGCTGTCCCCTCAAAATAACTCAACACACAGCCATTAATGTCTAAACCGCTGGCAACAAAAGTGAGTACACCCCTAAGTGAAAATGTCCAAATTGGGCCCAAAGTGTCAATATTTTGTGTGGCCACCATCATTTTCCAGCACTGCCTTAACCCTCTTGAGAATGGAGTTCACCAGAGCTTCACAGGTTGCCACTGGAGTCCTCTTCCACTCCTCCATGACGACATCACGGAGCTGGTGGATGTTAGAGGCCTTGCATTTCTCCACCTTCCATTTGAGAATGCCCCACAGATGCTCAATAGGGTTTAGGTCTGGAGACATGCTTGGCCAGTCCATCACCTTTACCCTCAGCTTCTTTAGCAAGGCAGTGGTCGTCTTGGAGGTGTGTTTGGGATCGTTATCATGTTGGAATACTACCCTGCGGCCCAGTCTCCGAAGGGAGGGGATCATGCTCTGCTTCAGTATGTCACAGTACATGTTGGCATTCATGGTTCCCTCAATGAACTGTGAACCCTCCCCAGTGCCGGCAGCACTCATGCAGCCCCAGACCATGACACTCCCACCACCATGCTTGATTGTAGGCAAGACACACTTGTCTTTGTTACTCCTCACATGGTTGCCACCACACACGCTTGACACCATCTGAACCAAATAAGGATATCTTGGTTTCATCAGACCACAGGACATAGTTCCAGTAATCCATGTCCTTAGTCTGCTAGTCTTCAGCAAATTGTTTGCGGGCTTTCTTGTGCATCATCTTTAGAAGAGGCTTCTTTCTGGGATGACAGCCATGCAGACCAATTTGATGCAGTGTGCGGCGTATGGTCTGAGCACTGACAGGCTGACCCCCCACCCCTTCAACCTCTGCAGCAATGCTGGCAGCACTCATACGTCTATTTCCCAAAGACAACCTCTGGATATGACGCTGAGCACGTGCACTCAACTTCTTTGGTCGACCATGGCGAGGCCTGTTCTGAGTGGAACCTGTCCTGTTAAACCACTGTATGGTCTTGGCCACCGTGCTGCAGCTCAGTTTCAGGGTCTTGGCAATCTTCTTATAGCCCAGGCCTTCTTTATGTAGAACAACAATTCTTTTTTTCAGATCCTCAGAGAGTTCTTTGCCATGAGGTGCCATGTTGAACTTCCAGTGACCAGTATGAGGGAGTGTGAGAGCGATGACACCAAATTTAACACACCTGCTCTGAGTTATTTTGAGGGGACAGCAAATTTACACTGTTATACAAGCTGTACACTCACGACTTTACATTGTAGCAAAGTGTCATTTCTTCAGTGTTGTCACATGAAAAGATATACTCAAATATTTACAAAAAATGTGAGGGGTGTACTCACTTTTGTGAGATATTGTACATCTATTATATATTGAATACAACATTCACATATTGATAATTATATTAGGATGTACTTCATGCTTTCATCACTATGTTGGTGAAACGTCGGTGCATAAGAGAGCATGACAGCATTCCTTTCACAAGAGTTTCCCATTTCCAACAAATTCACACTAGTACTAGTGTATCTATTAGGTGTGTTTCTATTGTAAACCCCTCAGGGGGATAACTAGTGTATCTATTAAGTGTATTTCCTTTGTAAACCCCTCAGGGGGGTTACTAGTGTATATATTAGGTGTGTTTCTATTGTAAACCCCTCAGAGGGGTTACAGAATTTGATGTGACTAATATACCTCAAACCACTGCCATCACTAAATGTCCATCCCTCTCATCCTCTCCAATCGATCTCCCATATCTTTCAAACTATCCCTCTATCTCTCTTTATCTCTCTCCTGTTCTCTTTCCCCTCTAACTCTTCCTCCCTCTTTCTCTCGCTATCTCTCACTATGCCTCTCTCTTCCTCCATTCATCCCCCTCTCATCTCTCTCTCTCTCTCTCTCTCTCTCTCTCTCTCTCTCTCTCTCTCTCTCTCTCTCTCTCTCTCTCTCTCTCTCTCTCTCTCTCTCTCTCTCTCTCTCTCTCTCTCTCTCTCTCTCTTTCTCTCTTCCTGTCGGCACTCTCTCTCTGTCCTTGTTTCTTTGGAGCTCTCGCCTCTTGTTGGATGTTTTTCTTGGCCGAGCATAGCCTATGTAATCCAGGGAGGCTAGAGAACTGCATTGCGTATGTGTGTTCTTGATTGGCTGACCTTTGACCCCCTGTGTGTTCATGCTGCCAGTGTGTTGTTCTGGTCGGAAGGAAGTAAATGATATGAGGGGTGGATGGAGGGAGAAGGAGAGAGAAAGAAAAGATGGCAGTATGTGTTGCAGCTCTGTTCTCAATGTGAAAGTCAGAGGCAGAGAGAGGTGGATGGATGAAAGGAGAGAGAAAGAGAAAGAGACAGAGAGGCATTGGGGAGAGAGATGGAGGTATTTTCCAGCTGTTTTACAGCTCTGTTCTCAATGTCAAGATCATTACGCCGCCCGGACGTTTACAGCTCCTGTGGAAAGAAGCAGCGCCAACGCTATGAGTCATAGCTGGCGGTGCTAGGCGGGTCAAATACTCACTACACTCCCCATCTGTCTTTCGTTCTCCTATTTTTCACTCCAAATCTCTCTCAATCTGTCCTCCCTGTCGCCCTGTCCCATCACTGTCTTTCTCTTGGTCACCCCTTCTCTTTGTCACTCTCTCATCTCTTACCTTTTTCTATCTCTCGTCCTCTCTATCTACTTATCTCCTGCTCTTTCTCCTTTCTCCTTTCTCCTTTCCCCCTCTCTACATCTCTCTCACTCTCCCCCTAACTCTCTCTCTCTCTTGGCTTTATGCGTGGCCACCAGGGATCTCCCAAGCTCTCCCACGCTTTCAGTTTCAACCCTGCCAAGTTCATCAACTGTAAAAAATAAAAAAAATCCAGCCAAGTTCTCATTCTGTGCAGGCGAACAAGGAGCTGTCCCTCGGGTTTTCTAAAGACCAACCCTCCTTAAACGCTTTATCAGCATTTTTTCCACCCTTCAAAGAACCTTCTGGAAGACAAAACCATTAACTTTTGTTTTTTGTCCTAGTTATCCCTTTCAGTTTTATTTTCCGACAAAAACTGCCAATTTCTCCCCACAGTAATTCCTTTGAACAAGTCTTTTTTGCATAGGAATTACATTATGCCCGCATCAACCCCCAAGCCCCTTCCAAAACTCAAGCGCCCCCTCTTCCCACCATCATTACCACCACCACTTTGTTTACGTTGGAATATCCAACAACCAAACATTATTCATCAGTTGTAGTGAGGGAAAACTCACAGACCACTGGTTTGGCAAAGTTAGGGCATGCTAAAACATTTGTAACAGAAGAATACAGTGGCCATTTTGTGGGTGGATGTCCTGAGAGAGAGACTTTGAGACGCCAAGGACCTCACATCAGGACAAAGGAGGGAATATGAAGGCCAGACTGAAGCTAATCCGTTAATTGCTGGCTAGCAGCTAGTAAGCTAGCTAAATAGGAAGGACAGGAGAAAGGGCAGAATGGAACATGATTGAAATAATGAACATAATGAAAATGGTCTGTTAATGATTATGATTTCCTTGCCAGTTGATGTAATGTCATATTCATCTTTACAAAGGGGTGGATCAATTCAAATAAATAAATTGGTCTGTTTTGACATCATCTTGGGCCACATTAAATCTTCTTAAAAATGTCCAGTGCATGGTGGTATAAGGAAGTACATGGACTGCACGATTTACAAAAAAATGATTATTATGATTATTTTGCCCAATATTGTGATTCTGATCATTCAGTGCGATTAACAGGTTATCTATTCAATTAATATTCTGTTGCGCCTACTGTATTTAAAAAACAATAACAATAAAGCAACTGCTAAATTGTAACAGTTTGTAATTTCAGTATAATGTAACAGGCAAACAGAATCAGTTGTGTATGCCTGTACAATATTTTAAATAAATTACTTACAACCTTTAATGACTATTTCATTACAGAGGCCGAATAATAACAGCATCTATATTATTAATATTAATAATATGGATGATGAAGAAAGGAATAACTTTATTTATCGGTAACAAGTGCTTCATAGCTGATTAAACATACAGTCCATTGTATTGGACACACATAATCCCCTCCTCATTCGTCAGAGAGGCGGAAGCCAGTGAGTACATTCCACATATGGTGCTGAGGCTGTTTCATGTCAGTTTGGGTAGTTTACTCCGGCTTGTTCTGAATGACTCAGCAGTATACAACACCAAGTCATCTACTCTCCCATCTACTCTCACCCCCCTCCCTTGAGAGTGATGGGACTTGACCTTTTCCCAAGACACTAACCCTGACCTTAACCACACAAATGCCATCCTCAATCTAATATCTAACCCTAACCATTTCCATCACGTCATGGTGATTCATCTTTCCTGTTGAACCCACTCTCTCACTCCCACTGTTTAGAAGTTTGGTTGTTTTGGTCCAAATCACAACTGGCACAAAACTAGCGACCATATTGAACATACATATACATACATACATATACATATACATACATTTACATACGGTTGCATGAATATGATGTGCATGGTGCCAACATTTTCTCATTAGCCACTGATCCTTTGTTCAATCTATCTACCAGACTCAACGCTAAATTAAGTTTCTGTTGTGGGAAACTTTAACTGAAAACTGTATTAGGACAGAAAACAGTGATTTAATCTTCACAACATGAGGAACTAGAATGCTTCACAGACTAGATGAAGACATTTTATAATAATGATTTAGAGTTGGAGGCCTTGAGGTTTAGGGGGTGTCCTCTCATGTGGGCCTGTGAAGCCCTTGAGACCCCTCAGACTGTTACTGTAATGAGGGGCTCGACAAATCAACATGACTTGATGATCTGTGGAGGGGGGGGGGGGGGGGGGACATTTGTGCAACCACCATTGCAAGATGACACGTGTAAACACATGTTGGATATTTACTGTAGAACCGCAAGGGCACTCAATCATGCGTGATCACACATGGCGGTGCAATGCATGACCATGAAGCCAGGATGGATGTGTGGTCCGGTGGGATTCATAAACACACAGCTTATTGAACGGGGATACCAGCTGGATCAAGTGGTACACATTATGAGAGTGCATGTGTATGAGTGTGTGTGTTTATATTGAGTGCATGGTGAACTCTTAATGGCAAGCAACACACAGCAGTTGGAAGCACCCAATGCTACACAGATAAGTCTCTGGTTATCCTGAGGTATCTATATGTTGAACAAGACCGACTCAGCAGTTGTAATGCTTAGTTTATGCTTGGACTATTTCTGTTTGTCATCCCATGATGAGATTCAATACTTTCCATTAGCAATGCATCATCAACTGTCTCCTTTGTGTCTACAAGCCAGAGAGGAATCAGACCTAAGTGTGATCTAGACTAGGTTTTAAAGTATTTAAAAGGGACTTGATTCTTTATTTGTCTATGGTGCTTGATACAACACAAGTATCCAGACAAGGAGAGAAACAAATAATTCTGACTCAATCTTAGACAAAGTTTGATTAATCAAATCCAAATCTATAAAATCGATGTGGACATTATGTCTCCAGTGTCTCCAGCAGAGCTACACTGGCCTTCAATGAGTAATGAGTAAAACAACAAGGCCTTTTGTATGGAGACTTGCCCCCCGATCCTCCATCTTCTGATCCAAAATTAATCTCAGTTATCTCTGGATAACTGCTCTTTAATGAATGCACATACATGCATAATAACAAAATAGTCAGTTGATTCTTAATGTTGATAGCGGTTACTATGGTAACCGTTATGATCCCAAGTGTGGAGGAATTGATTGTTTTTCCCCCTGTTCTAGTTATCTATTCCATAATCAAAACACCACAAAAAACTGAACATCTGGGGTTTCAAGCCCTGAAGGCTAATAAACATTAACGGTATGATGCTCTGGGTTTCTCCCCAGGCTATGAAGTAATGTTGAGCAGTTTGTTGATTCTTATTTTGAAACAGTCACAGCCTTTGAGATATCTGTGGATTAACATTACTGCAGTGCTTGTGCATCTTAATTATGTTGGAAAATGAATGAAAAATAAAGAAACAAAGAGAAGGGATTGGATTCTGGATATGCATCCGTACACATGCAGCAGTTCAGTGTCGTTATGGTACTGTCGCATTTGGGATCATTAAAGCTATTTTGAAACTTGTCAGTGCTGGGCTTCTCAAAATTGTCCCGATATTGGCCGTCATTCTGAAAATCGGCTAGAGCGCATCCTTTGTGTTTGTTAACGATGACATCCCAAGCCAAATATGGGTGCTGAACAGGAGGGCAGCCACACGCCAAAAATTTAGACAATATAGATCAGACCTGGTGGACATCGTGTGACCCGCGGGCACATGTTGCCCGCCGGCCGGTTCTGAGTGGCCCGCAAGTTCCAAAACAAACAAAATAACTTTTCCTGCTAAGCAGTTAAATATCCAAAAACACGTCAAAAGGGCTAGCAGTATGAAAACTGCTTGTGCGTGTGTGAGCGAATTAATGCAGCATCAAATAAATTGGAGCAGGTAGCCAGCTAAAACGAGCAGTAAAAATCGGAAGATGCAAAATACAAAAATACAAAAACCTGTCGGAAGAGGAAAAGGTGGGCATTTCAATACTAGGGTTGGGGATCAAGACCCGGTTCTATATGGCCCGGGTTCCACATTTCTCAAAACATGAAAATCAATAAGTTCTGAGCTTATCCATTCTGCTGCTATCGAGTCTAACGGGTCCTATGACGTAACGTTATATCTCGAGAGGAGGGTCATGTCATTTAAATAAAATCACTGGTGCACAAACATACATTGATTGCCAAATAAAGTTATTGAAATTGAATTGCTTGCCAATCGCCATTAAAGTAAACGAAGAAGAATAGAATTGGCTCACGCCCTCGTTCGCTTCATTTCTCATTTGGTCAGTTGGTTACTTGAAGGGATGGCTGAACGTGCAAAATGGACAAAGGTTTGGCTTCATTTCAGTAAAACCCAAGATAAGGAGGAAGCAAAATGCAGTTCTATTTCATGTAGGCTACGCCGTCTAGGCTTCGCCTTATGGGCTTGTCCCGTGCGCGCACTCGCGTGCACTGAAAACTTCAACAATGCACCAATCAACGTGGGCCCCGCCCACATTCACCACGGCACCGTGTATATAACGCGGCGCACAGCAGCGGCCGTCCTCTTTTTTCTTTCAGCAATTGCTTGAACCAGTCATCTACCAGTCTACTACTTCGACCAACTATGAAGAAATCCAGCGGCGGCGTGACGGACCCGCAGAGGAACGGCCCTTCACGGCCTCTCTGCTCCTCCTGACCGGCGGCGCTTCCACCAGGAGACGAGCACACTTCATGCTTCGTTGCCTGGGTGCGGAGCACGCCATGACCCCCCCCCCCCCCCCGGCGGAGCCACGCCATTCGCTGATCTAGTTGCACGGTTCCCTGAAGGCGCCAGCGAAGGTTTTTTCATTGTCTTAGCAGGGTGGAGGGGTGGACCTCTGCAGGGCAGAGTCTGCCAGCAGCAGTTATCAACACTATCCAGAGTGCCCGCGTGCCTTCCACTTCCTCCCTCTATGCAGTGAAGTTGGGTTTTTTCTCTAAGTGGTGTGACAGCAACCACGCTGTCCCATCTCTCTGTGAGGTGGGAAGCGTGCTTGTTTTCTTACAGTGCTTACACTGGAGAAAGGTTTGGCTTTCTCCACTATCAAGTCTATGCGGCAGCCCTTTAGGCTGGCCGTTTTTACCGTTTTTTCAGTCAGTCACCCACTGGTCAAGAGTTTCTTGCGTGGGGCTAGACGCGCTAAGCCTGTTTTCTCGTGTGCTTACACCGCGTTGGGGTTTTCCCACCGTGTTGTGTGTGTTATCCAGGGACCCTTTCGAGCCTCCGTCTCAAGGCCCCATTGGATACTACTTTAAGACGGCGCTTTTCTTGGCTTTGGTTTCTGCCAAACGCGCCGGTGAGTTGGCCGCTCTGTCTGTCAGCCCGAGCTGCTTGTCACTTTAAAGGACAACTCCGTCGCGCTGCTTAGACCCAATCCTGCGTTCCTCCCCTAGAACATCAACAGATATTTTCGGTCGAGGGATATTGTGCTTCAGGTTTTCATGGACATGTCCCCCTGCCTCATTCTAGTGAGGCAGAGGCTGAGTTGCATCTCTTGTCCCCGGTACGGGCACTGGCTATGTACGTGAAATGTTCGGCCGCGTTCCGTTCTACACAACAGTTGTTTGTGTGTTTTTAGCGACGCTGCCAAGGGCCGCGCTTGGGGCCCACTCTACACGGAGAATGACCGCTTCGACGGCTCTACTCAAGGGCGTTTTTGCATTTGCACGGCTGCGTCATAGTCTTCCTCCGGCCCTTTTGTATCTGTTTTACATGTGAGACATGTCCAGGGGTTCACCCGGCTACTCTGTGTTGGAGTCGGGGACCCTTTCTACGGCTTGGATATAGGCTTGTCTCTCGGAGTTGTTACGAATCGTAACATTGCTCTTCGATTAAGCCCATCTCTGCTGTCACCCGGTGGTGACAGCGATACGCTGGGAATAAGAGTGACCGGTTATTCTTGCTTTGGTTACAGATTGTAATATCCTGTCCTCTACCATTATTATGAGTATGCTACCCCTGTCTCTTATATGCTTTGCGATTATTGAGAACGTTATGTGTGCTTGTTTGGACTTTAGTCCATCGTCACATTAGTTCATTGCCAGCACACACGGTGTGATCACCGACAAGCTAGAGCTTCTTCGCTGCGTTGTTACGCCGATTTCGCTGCTCTTTGTCGCTGTTTATTTCATGTGGGCTACGCCGTCTAGGCTACGCCTCATATTGGCGTCCCAGCGTTGCGCAGGGATTAAGAGTGATCAGTTATTCTTGCTTTGGTTACAGATTGTAACCGGCGTTGTAATATCCTGTCCTCTACCATTAATTATGAGTATGCTACCCCTGTCTCTTATACACTTTGCGATTATGGAGATGGTTATGCGTGCTTGTGTGGACTTTTAGTCCATCGTTGCATGCGGCTGTTGCCAGTGTTGCACACTTGGTGTGTTCTCTGGCAAGCTAGTGCTTCTTCGCTGCGTTGTTACGCTGAATTAGCTGCTCTTTGTCGCTGTCTGTTTCATGTGGGCTACGCCGTCTAGGCTTTGCCTCATGGTGGCGTCCCAGCATTGAGCTGGGATTAAGAGTGACCGGTTATTCTGGTTTTGGTTACGGTTCGTAACCGACGTCTTAATATCTTGTCCTCTAACCATTTATAATGGATATGTTGCCCTTGTCTCTTATACACTTTGCGTTTATTGAGACGGTTATGTGTGAATTTGTGTGCTTGTGTGGACCTTTAGTCCATCATCGCGTGCATTCATTGCCAGCGTTGCACATTCGGTGTTCTCCGGCAAGCTAGAGCTTCTTCGTTGCTTTTGTTAAGCCGATTTAGCTGCTCTTCTCATTGTTACGCCTGTCAGCAGGTTCCTCCTACCGCCTCTCTTCGGGAGCGGACATATGAGGGGCCTTGATGCTCGTCAAAGTTGGCGGCTAGGGTTTTCCTAGCTCTGCCCCGATGGTAGCGGATGTAGGAGAAGCCTTGTTGCTCTGCATCGGCCATTTTTCATGGATTCTATGAAATATGGGTTGAGTCAGAGGTTACTGACTCACTCCATTCTCTTGATCATCGCTTTGCGTGTTCTTAGGAGAATTAAGAGTTTTTTTAACTAGCTGTTGTGTTTTGCACATCTTCGGCTTATTGAGTCTGATGTGCCCTGTGACTTAGGTCTTTGTGACTTGGGTCCAGCAGGAGTACATTTATCGGGCTCCGCTCGCAGCTTCACCTTAGCCCATAAGGCGAAGCCTAGACGGCGTAGCCTACATGAAATAGAACGATAGTTATGTTATTATAACTCTAGTTCTATGATTGTAGGCGTATCCGTCTCGTTTCCCACCTGCTGTACCCTCCAATTGCTGAAAGAATAGCGTGGAGTAAGAACGCTGCTGTGCGCCGCGTTATATACACGGTGCCGTGGGGAATGTGGGCGGGGCCCACGTTGATTTTTTCAGTGCTCATGAGTGCGCACACGGGACAAGCCCATAAGGCTACGCCTACACGGCTACGCCTACACTCATAGAACTAGAGTTATAATAACATAACTATTGTTTCTGCTCGAAGTTAATTTCGAGGAGGTGCAATGCTTAAGCACCTCAAGGGATTGGTTTGAAACAAAATGCAGTACCTTCACTCAGTACCTTCAACTGACTTCATTCCGGAACACTAGCAACTCCGGCTGCCGTTGCGTGACATTCCTCCTCCACTCATGGTGCGAGCACGCCAGTATCGTAGCAAGTTCCGTTCTTTGCAAATGTGCTATATCAGAGTTCTCCATAAACCCCTGGCTGCTGGCAGGCTTGTTTTCGGACTAAACTAAATGTAACGTCTAGAAATTCGCTCCGTGTTTTCCGCTTCCATTGTTTCTAAACACCAACAACAGAGTTTACAAAGACTTTTCCAATAGCGGGATATCTATAAAGGTTTCGAGTTTACTGGATTAACTTTTTTTTATTTGATTGGATTTATTAGTTAACCTAATCAATACACTGGCTCAGTCTACTTGGTACAGATACAGATAGGTTTAAAAAAATGTTTATTTTTTCAAACCAACTGTACAATCTGTCTTTCTGTTGTGTACATGGTGAATTAAATATAATGATTTCATTCACATAACTTTGTAGTGACTTAATTACAAATGGTTAATAAGTGCTACAGCAATATATTTTCTATAATCCAAACTGATGATGCAGACATGACTTTCCTCGGCCCTCAAAGCCATTCGGAATTTCTCATGTGGCCCCCAATGAAAAATTATCGCTCGCCCCTGATCTAGCTCTAGAAACATTTTCTCTGATTGTTTTAAATGAAATGAGCTCAAATGCGAAAGCTTGATGAAAAACAATGAATCGTTTTCAGCAGATTTGTTAATTATGTCCAAAGACGTACGTTCCATTGATTACCTTAGGTGTCACGATCGCTTTGGCTCTTGGAGAAACCCCACTCTTGATTGTACTGGTCTGTGTTTATATCTTGTTATGACTGAATGCTGTGAATGCACACATGGACAGCTGCACTGCATGCACATCCAAGTGCCCAAGAAAACTCTCCCATTTCAGCTGAACACCAGCCAGACACAAAATATACTGCAGAACACTAGGCTTTGGATTTCAGTGATGGACATACATGTCCCTACTTTGGGTTTACTTCAGCATTGTTTTACTTTATTGGTATTATTGTCATCTTTCTTTATTAGCTTAGTAAGACAAATTAACTTTGGGGTCCAACTGAACTTTATTAGAACTTTGCTGTATTGAACCAACGTAGCAAATACCAGTTCATACTAGGGAATGGATCATTTAGGATTTTTCTGATTCTGATTTAAAAAAGAAAGGCATCCAGTTTATTAGAACGTCTAATTCATCTTTATTTCCCCCCATACCCCAAAATGAAAACACAACTTTTACGTAAAACGAAACAAGATCCTACATTAAAGAAACAAACTGTAAACAGCTTGACAAGTGCATTCCCTTTCTAGTCATCATGTGACTGAGCTGTGTATGTGTTTAAGGCAGCACTTCACTTTTCTTCTCTTGGCCTTTGAACGAATGGCTGCTGGCGTTTCAATATACACGTGGGCTTGTTCAACTGCTGTAAACACTGCTTGGGTGTGGGAGTGAGAGGAGGGTGGATCTATAGGGATCAAGCAATTTGACAATCAATACAATTTTATAGTGACAAGCCTTGTTGCCTTGTGAGGATGGAATGTAGAAAGACTTATCATATTCACTACTAAGGTTATTCCTGCAAATACTGATTTATTGATTATCTCTGTCCAACATATTCATATATGAGTTTTTGTTTCATCATTTGAAAAACGGCATTTGAAAAAAACAAAAACAAAGAAAAAGAAAAAGGAAAAGAAAGCTGTGTAGTTGACTGAAACAACAACAAAACTACAACTGGAGGACCTTTGAACTCCTTCATCCAGATCAAAATCAACATTCACAAAACGACATAGCACCAGTAGGTTATAACAAATCATGCAGCAAATTGTGTTGCTTTCTTCCTTTACTTTATTTCTGTGAAAAATACTACTTCAAGAATTGTTGGGGTTTAAATCTTCTCTCTTCGACTGTTGTGTGGAATCCAGTGCAGCCACCCTTTATTTGGTATCGCATCATAGCTTGGTGTTTCTTCTCTGAGGCGAGATATAAGTTGACCTGTTCTCAATGTCCTATGTTCTTAATGCAACATTCATCCTAGGTTTCAATCCTGCCGGAGAAAAAGAACAGACATTACATCAGATATATACATGGAGTATAACAAGAATGTTGTCATGTAGGACAGCAATGTTAACTGTTAATCCACCCATTTACTATGATATCCTGTCTCTTGGCTTAGTTAGCAAACATGTGATTTAACATGTCTGCTTTGTGTGTTGTGGCTGTTTACTACAGATTGTGTGAAATCCATCTGCACAGAAGGGACTTGGTTAATATACTGCTCTTAAAACACGTGAGGATATGTAGGCCGGGATACAGGCCACGTGATGCAGAAGTTTTACCCTGAGCATGTGTTGGCCTAACAGTGTGGCGTGTGGTCGCCAGGCAGGGTCTTACACTTCTTCAAGAGGGGACGAGGGCGTTTACCTGGCTTTCCACATGTCTTCTGACACTCCACAAACGTGTTAAAGCGGTTCCGGTTGCCGCCACAGCCGCCGTACCAGAAGCGAGTGCAGCTCTTGCTGAGGGTGTCATAGTGCCACTTGAGGACAAACTTGACACAGGAGCCCTCCTCTTTAGGAAGCTTGCAGATGTCCACCACTGTGTCAGATGAAGAATAGCAGTTAGCATGAAGCTTATTAGACAAAACACCAGAAGGAGTCACAGAACAATGACTAATAATCTAGTCAATGAGAGTGGGTAATTGCTAACATACTTGCTAACTACAATAAATATAGAGGCTAGTGAAGTAGCTTAAAACATTAAAATGCCTAGCTACATTTTACTGGCTTAGACATAAAACCAGTTGAGAACCAGTTGAACATTTAAATGAGCCGTGGTTATTTTTCAGTTTATCATGAGTCTCACCCTGTTGCCAGGAAAAGTGTATTGCTGAAGATCTTTAACTCTAAATGCCACTACCTCTAATGACCACTAGCTCTAAAAAGGGATGTACGTAGAAACAGAACAACTAAACAGAATACCATTCAATATTTCAATACCTTTAAGCAAAGCATTCCTCTACTAAAGTATATGCTTTAAAGTTAAGTGAGGGTTTAAGTAACCTCAAAGCCATCGTAGAGGTTACAGCTCAATTTAATCTATGGACAATATTTCGGGAACAAATCTTTTGGTTCATAAAAGTGCAGCTTTCGACATAACAATGAGCTAGTGAACAAGGCTTTCCATTCATTTGCTGCTACGCTTATGACCTTGGCTTTTCCTGAGAATTGCTAAAGAATTTCACTGGTGCTTTTTTCCACTGCTTTGCCTTGGACTGGCTCCATAGCTAATTTTGGATCAGAAGATGGAGGATTGGGGGGCAAGTCTCCATACAAAAGGCCTTGTTGTTTTACTCATTACTCATTGAAGGCCAGTGTAGCTCTGCTGGAGACACTGGAGACATAATGTCCACATAGATTTTATAGATTTGGATTTGATTAATCAAATTTTGTCTAAGATTGAGTCAGACTTATTTGAGTTTCTCTCCTTGTCTGGATACTTGCGTTGTATCAAGCAGCATAAACAAATAAAGAATGACGTCCCTTTTAAATACTTAAAAACATAGTCTAATATGTCTACTCTATCCCTACTCTATGATATGTTTACTCTACATCTACTCTTTGAGAGTGGCAACATCTCACAGCTACGTCCTCATCCTGCTACACTACTCACCTGGAGATGGGAGGAGCTTCTCAACTGGTTTAGCTGCAGAGGGACTGGACTCCACCAGCACACTGGCAGAGATGCTGGGCTCCACCTGTGCAGCTGTAGAGATAGGACTCTCTATCTCTTCAGTCAGAGAGGGAAGGACGGCCATTTGTTCACCTGGAGCCGAGATGATCTGTACTGGTTCAGCATGCTGTAGGTCTGACACTGTGAACACAATACAATGGTCTCATGAGGTTCTCACGAGGTTCCTGTTGCACTCCCAGATCCACCACCACCATCCACCAAGAATTGGCAAGGTATATTTTCTCTCTTAAAGAATAAGTTGTAAACAACAGCAACATGTATGTCCATTCCCAGAATCCTCTAGTCCTGTATGGCATGGAAAGAAGTGTTTTACTTTTCATACGTCATTCATGTTTTAAATATCTATACTGAGAGCTCCTGCTCCAGAAATCTGGTTAGGCTTTTAAATAGTAATATTTCCCAGCCAAAACCCTGCATTAAAGACATACTGTAGCATAGACGATACCAGTTTTATGGAAAGTATATCTGAAAGCCTACATTTCTTTCCCACATGCCCCTGGGGCCTTACAGAACCAATCAATGTAGCTGAAGCCCAGACAGTGCTTCATGAGATCACACTGCTGCTGTAACACCGGGTGGTCTTAGAGCCTGGCCACTTACCTGGGCTTGGGCAGCTTCTCAAACAGAGGGCCTCGGTCTCGAACCTATTCTCATTGCCTCCACAACCTCCGTACCAGAACTGGGTACAGATCCCGTTCTTTCTGTCAAAGAACCACTTAGCCTGATAGTCTTTGCATGGCATTCCAGGGTCATAGTCAAGTGAGCATGGATCTGTAAGTCCAGTTACTAGAACGTGCAACAAACAAAAACAACACAACAGCGATGATAGAAGACAAGACAGACAGACAGGGGAGAAGATGAGTATGAGCGAAGATTAATTCGACTACTATCCTGGAGAACAGACACTGTCGGGATGTTAAAAGGTTACCAGTGATGTCGACAGTATATGAAGTTTAAAACAGAAGCTAATCATGATCAGAGGTGAATCAGGCAGCTAATAGAAAACAACGGCATCATCGAGAAAAGGAAATGGCATTCAAGATGGCATTAGCTTCTAGAGAGATTTGAGGTGAGTTGCACTAAAAACGAATGGTGTGATTTGGTGGGCAAAAGTGATGTAGTCAGGAAAGAATAAGAGAGTGAATTTTGGATCTACACATGTGCTACGCAACTATTGCTACAGTTAATCTAGTAGCAGTAGTAGTAGTAGTTTTGGGTTAGTTGAATTCAGTCTTCAAGCCACGGTTGTGTGGTCTCCAGTTCCAGCAGAAACACCACCATCTGTCCCTAATCCCCTTAAAGTCAAACCCATAAATACCTCAAAGCCAATCCAGAGGAAAAACTTAAAATAGCGCCTTAGCCTCACACGCACTCAACACCATCTAACCAAACTGTGTTTTGATTTGTCTGTCTTTTTGAAACACAAGACAGATAGTTTTGTATGACTGAGCACTGAGCATAGTAGTATATTATAGTATATATATATATATATATATATATATATATATATATATATATATATATAACAATCATGCTTATTCATGTAAGATTCATAGAACCGATATGTCTTGAATTAATGTAACAAATTTGATGGTTAATCATAAACATCAGCTATTATGCAATGGGCATTGAGGACGACTGTAACAAAAGCACACTGCATTTGCCAGTGTTGTATTATTCTTACTGTAACAATTAACACAATGTTTTATGGCACAATGTTTTATAGAATAAAAACAGTGGTAAAATAGTGAACAATAACATTAAAGGAGGAACAATACCTTGTTAAAACACATTAGTAAACCTTCACAGACTTTACTTCAGTCATTGCCTTAGGATAAATCCATCAAAACTTATTTTTACCAAAGTTGAGTAAATTTTTCAAGTGTTATGAGTAATGTTTGTATTAAAGGCTATATTCTTGGCTAGAGACTAGGCCCTCCATTAAAAGCAGTTTGCTCCGAGTAAGGATACCATTCTTTAAGGAGGGGGGGGGGGGGAGACTGCCAATAAAAGCCAAGTCAACTTGAATTATTTCACATTATTATGGGCTCTGCAAAATCAATGGCCTTGCCCAGACTTAATCCAAAGCAGCTGTATATAAGACAAGCTTTATAAGTGAAAAAATCACATCAAATGTAAATATCGTCTCATATAGTCTTATAGGGTTTGTGATGCTTAAGCAAATGGAGAAACCTGATGACCATGTGCACGTATGACACAGCACTAAATTATTCAGAACAGGGAAACCCAACACATGCACTTGTAAGGTCTGGTTACTTACCAGTCTCTGGTTTTTCCAGGGGTGTGTTTACCATACCAGTCCCCATAATTGGACTGGCAGTCTTCTGCTCAGCAGATTCTGTCAAAACAAGAGCTGAAGAGTTAACAGAGCTGCGAGACTCTGGCCGTGGGCCACAATATTACACATTCATGTAGATTTCCTGAGCTTCCCTGAAACGGTGGGAGAATCCCACCCAGATGAAGCAGCTGGGAAATACAAGTGTGGCAAAAACCAAAATATGACATTGAATAGAGATTAAATAGGACACATTGAATAGAGATAAAATAGGACACATTGAATAGAGATAAAATAGGACACATTGAATAGAGATAGAATGCGACACGGTTAACGTGTGAGTCTTTAAAACTCATTCTAATTGACCTACAGCCGTGTGGTGTAGTGGTCATAGGACGTGAGGGAACACTGTTCCCCCACTATTTTGAATCCTAACTCCTTACACTACTTTGTGTTTGGATTGTTGAGAAATGTGTAGCTTATGTAGTTAATTCTAGTATGTTCTATTACTAAATATGTCCGTATTGAAATTGTATTGTATTCAATACAATTTAAAAGTCCCCACTACACCACGAATGCCTCCAACCGATCAACAGGTCATATGGATGTGAAGTCCGGCTTACTGGTGGTGACGATGCCTTTGTGGGTGGCGGTGACCAGTCCGGCGGCGGTGTGGGCCGTCACCACAGCGTGGTAGGTCTGGCTGCTCTCCAGGTTTTGGAGGAAGAGCTCAGTTTCGGACACGTTGGTCTTCACCACCAGGAAGTGGTCGTGAAGCCGGGTCACCACTACCTGGAAGTAGGCCGAGAGCTTGGGATCTGCAGGGGCCCAGCGCAGCTTCAGACCGCTGGACGTGATGTTGGTGGCGTGCAGCTCCTGTGACTCTGGGGGTGGTAGGACACGGTGCAGTGGTTAACGGCACGATTCAGCCTCCCACAGAACACAGCGTGTAATCCTAGTGGATGGGCGTACCTTTGTGGTTTCTCTGGTGGACTGTCTGCTGGTTGTCATGCTCCTTCTGGTGCGTCCTACAAATGGACAGCATGATGAGTGAGCAGCATAAATATCTAGGTAAAGTGGATGTAACCTCAAGTATGGAAAGGGTTTAAAGACTCACTCATCGGAATGGGATGACTGGAAGGGGTGTTTGAATGGTTGGTCATTCACAAACCACGTGCAGTTTCGGGACACTTCCGGGGACATGTAGAAAGCATTTTCGACTGAAATAAATGACAAAAATGTCATGTTATATCCAAACTAATTCACAAACATGGAAACCTTGTTACCATTAACATTAAATTCAGATTTAGAGTACTTTTTGGATGGAAATCAATAAACCCTCAACCTGACTGCAATTGTCGTAGCAGTACAGTACAGTACAGCGTTGTGTATACGTGCTGTAAACTTACTGCTGATATACTTGGGCAGCAGTTCCCCGAAGGTCTGAATGTGCTTGTCGTAGAAGTGTGAGATGCTCTGGATTCTCTTGAAGAACACGTCCGATGGCTCGCTGGCCATGCGCGACAAAACCTTGGCGTCCCCGGCACTCAGCCCGCCGCCCACCCCCAGGATGACCAGGAAGTAGCCCTTGCACTTGACCTCAGTGGCCACGCGCACCAGCTGGGACTCCTGCTCCTCCACGCTGCCCGTCACGAACAGCATTAGCACCTTGCGGGCACGTTGCAGCGGGGCCATCTCCAGCACCTGCTCCACCGTCTGCTCGATGGCCGCCGCCAGCGCCCGCCCTCCTTCCAGCTGGGGCGTCTTCTCCAGCAGGAAGTTGACGATGTCTCGGCCGGAGCGGTGCTCCGTCAGGCCGATGTCGGTGCGGATGGCGGCGCCGCTGTGGTTGCGGAGGAACTCGTAGGGAGCCTGCTGGACCACAGCCACCCGGGCCTGGTGGATGGACGTGGTGGGCTCTGAAGACACCTCCAGGTGGTCCACGATGTGCGAGATGTAGCGCTTGATCTCGGTGAAGACCGAGTGGTAGGTGGTCTCAGAGCTATCCACCACGAAGGCCATGTCGATGTCCACATCGGTGGTGAAGGAGCGCCTGTCTCGGCTGGCTGCCGGGGGCACGTAGTCGCACATCTGGTCCGGAGCGCAGGAGTCTGAGGGAGGGGGGAGAATAATGCATTGGCTTTATCTTATGTTGTTGTTATGTTTCCTATTATTCCCAAAAAGCCCAACCACATTTCATGTGGTTTGCATGGAGTGCTGCAGTGCTGCAGACACACAATGTGTTGCCAATTACAAAACAATAAGGGTACTATGCTTGTTAGACGGCTCAAGTCCAAGTGTACAACACTATTTTCGTGACCTGATCTACGGTGTGTAAGAGCAGTTCTTACCCAGGCACACATGGCAGCTCATGATCTTCTGGAAGACAGAGTTGAACTGAGCATTCGCGATGTTTGGCAGCACCAGCACCTGAGCCAGTGCTGTGTTGTTCACCTTCCAAAACACAAACAAAGAATTCAGTGGAGGCATTTGCAAACCAACAATACACAATAAAACACTTTGGCTGCAGTTATTGAACCATTTACCACAATGAAAACAACAAAATCACTAATGGCAATCCCCACAACCAAAGTTACATCCAAAGATCCCAATCATTTACGCCACGTTTGTTTGTATATCTCTTAACCACAGTCACATTCAGAGTTCACGGTTTGTTCCTTGATTCCTCCCTAAATATCAAGGAAGAAACCTTGAGAAGAAACACAGAAGAGGGCCCTCCCCTTCCAGGAATGATGAGTTTACAATGGTTGCCAAAATGGGCCGATAAAATGGTAGCGCAAACAAGCAACACAGAGGTGAAGTGAGATGAAGTTACCTGCAGAGCTCTGCTGAGCGCTTTGTCCTCACGGTTCACCAGGAACACGGAGGCAATGCCGGCATCGTACAGACGGAGTGCAGCCGTGCTGATGGGCTGGCTGTCCTTGATCGGCCCGTTCACAAAGAAGATGGCCACCTTCCGAATCAGGAAGCCGCTGCGCACCCTCTTGAAGGTGTTCTGTGCCAGGAAGTTCATGGCGGTGTCCAGGCTTCGCTGTTTGCGGGTGGCGAGCGTCTGCAGCCCCTCGATGTGCTGCAGCAGCACGCGCTTTTTCAGCGCGTCGGCGAATCGCACCTCAGTTGTCACCTCGTTGTTGTAGAGCGTGAGCGCCACGCGAGCGCCGCGGGGGCAGTTGCTCTCGGCGATGGTGATGTCGCGGACCAGACGCAGAACAGTTTCGCGCATTTTGTTGAAGGCCGGTCCCCCCACGCCGTCCGATACGTCCATGGCGAAGGCCAGCTCGGTGGGGTACAGGGGACACTCCTGCTTGCCTGTTAGCATGAGTTGAGTTTAGTACTTCTGGCTCTATCGTACACAGGTTAGCATTGTGTGCACAATTACACGTCAAAGACCTTCATTTGTCATTTACTTACCGTAGCAGCAAGCTGGAATGAAGACAAAATACAAAATAATTATAAGAATAACTCCTTGAAACTGTCAAATAGTTCATCATCGATGGGGTAGTTAGTTAGTTAATACAGTGGACTTACGACAGTTATCTCTAATCTTCTTGACGAGGTCACATTGCTGGAGAGAAGGAGAATGAAGAACAGATGTTTGAAACACATCAAGAGCTGACAACTTCATGGTTCTTGGTTTTGTCGTCCTACACGTTTTTTGTATTATTTCAGAGTTTGATAAATGGGAGCACATACCACAACCCCTGGTCCTCGAGGTCCTTTCTCGCCCTATGGGAACACAAGCACCGGTGTTAAACAGCTGTATGACTCTGGGCAAAGAACCGCGGACGGTCCACCCATAGATAGGTCTTACAAGGCATTGTTTATATAATGGACCATCCTCCATGTGGGATCCCTTACAGAACATCAGGCATATGGAGAGTGCACAGAGCACACACACACACACACACACATAAGCTTTCATGGGGAAGTTCATTATATCCATCGCATGATTTCAGCCTCCTTGTTATATGGTTTACTTAGGAGCACTTAGGAGCTAAGCCACTTGAGACTGTAAACTGGTGGGCCGTATAAACCTCCAGTACATTAGGTGCTATGGTGGCTTTATATGGTTGATATGGAACGTGAAGGGCTTGTAAACAGCTGGGGGCATGTTACTCACATAGGGACCGGCATATCCACCTTCTCCTTTCTGTCCTGACGGTCCACGTTCCCCTGAGACGCCCTACACAGTGCACACATACATTTAACATGTGCAGTTATTATAACATACATGTATTATTAATATTACTCATCACTGCTGTCAAATATATACATGTGATGTTTAGCAGGCACACCTGTGTAAATAACCACCAGTTAGATGTGATCTTCTCATGAGTTTGACACTTTGATCAAAGACCTCAGTAAAAGCAATATAAGAACAATGCTGACCTTCTATAACTGACTCTCTGCCAGTACTTCATATGTGCAACATACTTTAGCATTCCAGCTTGAAGACTTATTGAATGAATATGCATATTGTTTTCTGCACTGTGTTAGTTAGGCTGTGGTATAGACACAGCAGGGCCATGTGTTTACACCACAGACCCAGTACACCATAGCTTGTCGGCCATAGCTTGGTCCACAGGGGGGCCTCCACTCACCCTCTGACCACGGTTTCCCTTGGGTCCTGGTCCACCTTCGGGGCCCGGAATGCTGCCTGCACCCTGCTCAGTAACAGACAGGGAGGTAAGAGAGAGAAAGAGAGAGAGACAGACAGACAGACAGACAGACAGACAGACAGACAGACGGACAGAGAGAGAGAGAGAGAGAGAGAGAGAGAGAGAGAGAGAGAGAGAGAGAGAGAGAGAGAGAGAGAGAGAGAGAAGCACATGAAGAGAGCTGCAATCAGGGACACTGACCCTGAAGGGGTCAAACTTTCAAATGGAACCGTCTAGTCTCTAAGTACTTTCAAATGAAATCCATGAGAGACATTACCTTGGGTCCTGGAAAACCTGGGAAGCCTTCATCGCCCTGTAAGTCCAAATAAACAAGCAAGACAACAGAGAGACAGAACAAAGGATGTTATAATGGACCAGGGCTGTGTGGCACAAGCACCTTTCTTTGCTCTAGGTCTGTAACCAAACATATAGCATGTGTCTGAGTCATGTGTCTTTTATCTTCCACACATCATATGTTCTTTGTCTATCACACATGGTTTTGTGGATTTAAGAGTTAGCCACAGTTTATCAGTGTAATAGTAATGCAACAACTTTATGCGTCCTACAGTAGACCTGATTCACTAATGGGTTCAGTAATATAAGAGTGTGATTCAAATCAAACAATAAAGCAGTAAAGTCCAGTATGTTTCACATGCCTTCCTTCCTTTGGGCCCGGAGACGCCAAATCCATCTCTGCCATCTTCACCCTGGAGAAACAAGGTCAGCAAGATGACTAACCTAAAGTATTACTTTTAACATTAACTATCATTATACAACACTTGAAACAACAACATGATTGCTACCATTATTATCTGATGTGTGTAACTAAACTAACCCTATAATACAGTATATTAGTATGTGACCATAGTTGCAGGAAAGAGGAAAGAGTTGCTCTGGAAAAATAAATTCTGTTGTCTACTTGATTTAAACCATGTCATATATTCTCAGAAGCAGAGTACACACTGACATAAATTATGCTTTCAACTAGGCCAGACAGTGGAGCACAGACCGGCTCATCCCACTGAAATCTGATTTGGATCAAAAGTCATGCTGTCTCTTTTCCAAGAAGCGCACCTGGCTTAATGAAGCTAATAAAGGCTGAATAATAAACCTACTAACACAGATGATGCCAGAGTGCTTTCAGATGCCGTCGTTCATGACACATACATCAGAAAAGAACCACGTTCAACATTTTTTTAAACACTCCTTTGTAGCTCTTCCAGAGCCTTTATACGTTTGGGGTGTTCAATCTTACGGGTTCGCCACGTGGTCCCAGAGGTCCAATGACTCCTTTAGGTCCTGGGTCTCCTGGCTCCCCCTATCCAAGCAGAGAGATTGATGGGAGGAAGAGAAGGGAGTGAGGACAGACAGAACCTTCAGCCGCCCTAGAGAGAATAACCGCTGAAGTGGCTAGCGTTATAAATGAAACCGTGTGGGCTATCAAGTTAATCCGATTTAATTGAGCTCACATGTTGTATTTTATTTGAAAGGGCTATGGAGCGGGGGGTTGTGTTTTTTTTTTCCATAGCTCCCATAGGCCGGCCTGTGTGTGTGCAGTAATATGAGAAAGTGAGTGGTTGAAGCCACTGTGTTCATGACTGAAACAAGGCTTTTATAGGATGGACTTTAGGGGGGGGGGGGGACCAGTTATGTTCTGCTTGGTACCTTGCGACCCAAAGCTCCTCTTCTGCCCTTTGCTCCAAGTGTTCCCTGATCTCCTCCAGGTCCCTGGGAAAAAACCAAATCCAAGATCAGTTATTTGCACACAGTAATAACTAGGAAAATACGAACATTGAACATTAGGTTACATGCATTATCAGTTGGCCACTGGTACCTAAATTAATGATAATGTCTTTATTTCTTTAGCTGTTTATTACCATGGTCTATACATACATACAACTTTTACAGAGGAACAAGTTTCAAGAGCAGTATTTATTTTCTTGGCCTCGACAGTTTGAAAGTGTAAACTAAACAAGTCACATATTACAAATCAATGTGAGCTTGACACTTACTCTGGGTCCAGGATTACCCTCCTCTCCCCGAAGTCCAGGCGCCCCAATTGGACCAGGTGGGCCCTGGTAGGTCACAGACAAACATGTATAAAATCAACATGTATACTGCAACATTCTATTACACCGCAGTAACAGTAGAGTAGCATCCCGTGGGTCAACCGTGGATGAACACAAACGTGTAAATATACATTATTAGTAATTCCTCCAGGCCAAACATTATGGTTATGTGTGTGCAGCCAACAGAAGCATTTACAGAGAAGGTCAACGAGAGCTTTGACAGAGAGCTCTGCTTTGGCAGAGGCAGGCGAAGCACTTAAAGAGTCAGTAATGACTCATCTGTCAAACATTGTGTTAATAAATGAGAAGGTTATGAAGTGTACTCACTCTGGAGCCTCCAATACCAGGCTCTCCCCCGACACCCTCCGCTCCTGGCTTCCCGATAGGTCCCTGAATGGCAAGACAGGGTTGCAGTCAGCAACATTAGTAAGTATTTTTTGTAATAACATTATAACATATACCCTTAGTACGTGATGCCATTTTTCTTCCCTGAAAATGCTCAATAATCTTTCAGCTGTCATTGCTGATTGATATGTGGGTTAAAGTAATCTACTTACAGGCTGTCCAGCTGGTCCTCTTCTTCCATCAGATCCCTGGTAAATGAGATACAAAGCACAATACATTAGGATGTGTACCAGGATGTGGTTTAAAAGCAACTGGGTGTATAAGGATGTGGATTCAAACAGTGTAAGATGCAGGTGACCAGCAGGTGAGGTCATACCCCTCGCCCTAGCTCTCCAGGGCCTCCCTTCTTGCCGTCCTCGCCGGGCTCTCCCTGTCAACAACAACGGATGTTCATGAGTGCTTCAAATTTAAAACCAACAGCATATTTTAAAACAACGATAAAAGTGGAGGTGGACATTACCACTGGGCCGACATCACCGGGGTCACCTTTGGGTCCGCCCTCTATGTTGTCTTTTCCGGTTGTACCCTAGTCGGCACAAAAACGATGATTAAAGCAGCTCTTCACTACAGCTCCTTGTCCAGGACAAAGAACCAAGGAGGCTCCTTCAGCCCAGGCACCGGTGCAGGACCAGAACAGCATCTGGTGGAGGTAGGTATTCTGGATGCATTCACATGTTGAGCTGGCTAGTGGCCCTCTAGCTACCATTGTGATTAGATAAAGATCGCTCAGACAGCCACAGTTGTTACAGGAGGAGATACGTCTTCTGTTTGTCTCTTCAAAGTTCAACAGGCCTTTTTTACAATAACTCCAAAAAGCTCAGGGAGGAATTTAGATGGTGTAACAAACTCCCTTCACTTACCCTGAGCTTTCAACAGATGAACACACAGCTCTGCCTTTTTAATTGTAAGGCAAGTCATGTCTCACACACACTATGATGGCCACTCACCCGTCTCATCTCATATAAGCAGTCAGACCAAATGTATTCACACTCTTCTCATCTCTGGTAAGCAGTAATTGTACTCACACGCTCAACATCTCATCTCAGTTCAGCAGTAAGTGTACTCACACGCTCAACATCTCATCTCAGTTCAGCAGTAAGTGTACTCACAGGGTCTCCACTGATGCCCATGTCTCCCCTGTCTCCCGCCTGGCCCTTGGTTCCTTTCGGCCCCTACACAACAGAAACCGCAGACATCAGCATTTGTACCCTGTCATGAACCGTCACAAATGAATGAGTGTGTACTGTGTACAAGGATAAAAGCTTCCATAACTCACTCTTCTGCCAGGGTTTCCTCTATCCCCTGGTGGTCCGGCCACACCGCTGACCCCCTTAAGAGAGAACAGCAGGGGTTAATTACTGTATGCCACCATACCTCCCACATAATGGATTAGTCAAAAGCAGCTTCAAATGGCTTTAATTTCTGTCACCGGCGTACCTAGGGAGACTGCCCTTTGATGTTTCATGGTGGACATTCAAGTATGTTACACAGATCAGTTAGATGGGATTCTCTAGACCAGGGGTTCACAAATTGTTTTCACCTTGACACACAATGTAGGAATTTGGTGTCTGCCCAGGACCCAAATTTACAAAAAAATCATCATAAATTGCCATAACATCTACATTTATAAACTACTGATAAAGAACACAACATACCATGAATTTAAAATTTACAAATTTTCACAGCAATGTGCTGAGTGTAATGGTACATTTCTCACCACCTCATTACGAACTTGCACTATAATCTTGAAAACTGAGCAGTAAGCAATACTAGCTGGAGTGGGGTCATGTATATTAAGTACAAAGTACAGAACTACACAGGATAATCACTCTTATAATAACAATAAGAGTGTAACGCAACATTTAGCCATTTGAAGCTTTTATATACAACTTTTAAATGAATTAATGATTGAGGTTTATGTGGTTGAATGTAGTTATTATTAAAGTAAAGTCATTATTAAATCAATAACCAGCACTTATTGTATCTTTAGGATCTTGTATCTGTGTTCGGATTTCACTTGCCGGCTAAAATAAGTATTTTAGCTGGTAAAATAAGTCTGCTGAAATGGCGCTGGGTGGAAGAGAAGCCCTTATGTTGTTCTTGCTGTTTAAAATGGTAATACAAAAGCCTTTGCCGTTGCGCAGTCATGCATTGTTGTTCAGAGGCTGTATAAAATAAATTAGTTCGTCAACGTTTAGTGGCTGCGAGTAGGCGGAGTTCCCCACGCGTTTTAAAAATAATGACCGGCCGCCAGGCACGTCCCTACATCTAAACTGAAAGTATAGCAGCATAGCACTGCTGTGGTGGTGTATTCAAATAATCATGTCTCAATCGCAATTGATGTAGTTTGAATGTTTTTTTGGTTTGTTAGAAAGATATTGGATATTCAACAGATATTCACGCTCTGAATTAGTGATATGATGCGGGGAACTAAAGACTTGATCACCGGTATGAGTCCCGTGGGTGTGTCTAGCAGTGTATACCTGCCCAGGAGAGGGGGGCGAATCCTGGTGTGCTCAGCTCTATCTTACATTTTCGCTTCGACATCGCGATCGAGAGTGAGGGGATCAAATAAGTCACACTCAACTTTACCTCGGCCAGAGAACACAAAAACGTTTTCAGGTCTAGGTTCGCAAGAAGTGGGGAGGGGGGAGCATCTGAGCTGAAAAGACATTGTAGCAAAAAAGAACGCTCTTCTATTTTAATTAGGAAAATTGATTCACTATGTATTTATGCATTTTACTATTTTTGGGTCACGACCCTAAGTTTAGGAAAGGCTGCTCTAGGATATGTTGAATGAAAAGACGGATCTGGGCCAATATTACATCGTTGGCCCAGATCCGTGTGGTCTCAGACTGGTCTTCCTTTTGAAAACCAAATAATCAATGTCCACACTTGCCTCTTCTCCATTGATTCCATCCAGACCAAGTTCTCCAAATTCTCCCTGAAAAGCAAAGAGTTATTTTGTTAAAGATTAATGTTTGAACTATTCTTCACACGTTTTTGTGAAATGGTTTTAATATTAATGTAAATAAAAAAATTAACTCACTTTTTCTCCAGAATAGCCATGGGAACCCTGAACACAGCGGAAATGATGGCATAAACATGATCAGAGTTAGATTTTTCTATAGATAGATATTAAATAGCACAGTACGATGACCAGGGGAACCATTTGACCTATGAGCGGAAGTCTTTACCTTGACACCTCTCTGTCCTGGACAGCCCTGGAAACCTTGAGTTCCATTCACACCAGGGGGTCCTCGCTCTCCCTGTCAGTACGCAACACAGATGGCAATGAGGACAACACTTAAAACTACATCAAACATCTTTTGTCATCTTTGCGCATTCCACATCCATTCTGCACAGATTAAAACCCATTAAAAAATATCAATCAAGAAAAGCCTCCAGACTCACAGGTCCTCCCTCATCCCCAGGATGTCCTGAGCCCCCGACACCTCCTGGACCGCCCTGTAAGACCACTCAATGTTACTATCCAATTCACAATGGTTCACAGTGATCTGTGAATATCTTGTGTGTGTGTGTGTGTGTGTGTATGTGTGTGTGTGTGTGTGTGTGTGTGTGTGTGTGTGTGTGTGTGTGTGTGGGAGTGTGTGTGTGTGTGTGGGGGGGGGGGGGGGGGGGTGAGTGTGTGTGTGTGTGTGTGTGTGTGTGTGTGTGTGTGTGTGTGTGTGTGTGGGAGTGAGTGTGTGTGTTTGGGGAGTTATTTAAAGGGTAGTAACCTTAGGGCCTGGGACGCCCATTGAACCTCTGTCCCCTCTAGTTCCGGTGCACTTGCAGGGTACAGCACAGCAACCTCTCTCTGCAATATTATCCTGCAAAGAAAGAGATCAACACTAGATTCACGCTTATGGAATGAACCAATAAATAGAACAAGGTGAAGTGCAAGAATGCCTTACATGAATGTGTAATACCTGTACTATATAACTATTCATGGCAGCCCTTGTAATGACTACAGACTAACCTGGGTCGACTTGTGGGTGGATAGGTTTAATTTGAAATCATCATTTAAAAATAACAACCTTGTTGAGTGATTGTTTCTGTGATTAATTGGCAGGTTCAAAGTGAGAGGAAAGTGTTAGATCCAATGCATTGCAATTTTCCTGGTTTCTTTGCTACCCACCAGTTCCTCCATTAGCTCGTAGTCCAAATCCATGACATTGACTCGGAGGGGTCTGGTGTACCTGAACCCTCTACCGAACTCCAGAAGGAGTGCTTCCTCAAATTTAGGAACCCTCTCCAGGCCCACGAGGATTAAACTGTTAACGCCTGTTTAGGAAGGATAAGAATATTGTTTTGTTTGGCAGTAATCAAATGTAATCATATTGCAATTCGTTTTTTCTCACACATTCATCACACATAAAATGTGTAATGAATGTATGACTGAATGTATGAATTAAATACAGGCTTTCAACTAGTGTCCATTTTCTCACCTGATTGCTGAAGCTCATCCGTTTTCCTCTTCATCTCAGCGTATGGCGCATCGAGACCATCAGTCAGATGGATAACAACCTGTTAATAATAAATACCATTTTCCTCAGCTGAAAGGTGATAAAACTTTACACATTTCCTCAACATATTTCTGACATCTTATTTTATTTAGCCTTTCTAAACCTAGCAAAACTAAATAACTTAGGCTAGGAAAGTTGTGACATCACATGAAATTGCAAGGATATTAAGATAAGATAGAAACAGTATGAAATACCCACCTTGACAACCTTCTCATTCCTGGATTTAAACCTGTCAGTGTAAGCTGAGATGGTCTTGGCATTTAGTACAAAGGGGCCAAGACTACGCAATCTCTTGAAGGCCTCAAACAGGACATCTGCGTCGTCTGTGAAGTCCAACTGGGTGGCTTGTCCATTAGAGCCCATGGCCAGTATGCCAACCTGCACTGAAGGAACCTGTCCGGATGAACAGCTAATGGATGCCATCTTGGTGATTCTTTGAAGAATGGCCCCCATCTTACTTTGGAGGTTGGTCTGAGCAGAGAAAATGTTCTGGGCGGCAACGTCAAAGCCAACCAACACTTCCACATTGCAGGCTGTGGCAGAGAGCAAGGTATTAGGAAGAGCTTGCATTGCAAACTGAAAATTGTGTCTCCAAAATGTTAGGATTGCATAGTAACAGAATAAAATACTGAGACATACTACAATAATACAAAAGGTGGTATGAAATAATCACCTTTGGGTTCTTCCTGAGTTTTACAGAGCTTTACTCCCTTCACCTCATCGTCCAAAGTCTCCAGGATCTGCTCATTCAGCTCGGACAGCCCTTGAAATGTACTTGCCCGAGCCATAGTGGAGGACTCGCTTGCTAGGTTTTCCAGCTCATCCATAATGTCTCCCACCCCCACAGCATAAACTCTGACCCCACTGGCCTTCAGGGCAAGTGCTGCCGTTTTACTGTCATCTGAAGAGCGTCCTCCGGCAAGAACCAACAAGACTTGAGGGATGCCTTCATCTTTCCTGCTGCCTCTTGCCGTTGTGAAGTGGTTATCCTGCACGTGACGGATGGCTGCGCCTGTGTTGATCCTATTCCCCCCTTTGTATTCCACGTTTTGTATGGCTTTGACGACATCATCCCTATTGGGGTAGGTGTTGAGGTAGAAGTCATTTGTGACATCTGTGGCATAGTGTGCCATGCCGATCCGCAGATTGTCTCTCTCGGTGTAGAAGAGGTCAACTAGTTCGTAAATGAAGTCAGTCACCTTCTTGAAGTTGTCCTTGCCCACATTTAGGGAACTATCCACCAGAAACACAATATCAGCCTCCTTAGCTTTGGGAAGGCCTTCAACTGAAGATTCCAGATAGAGAGAACAGAGTGGATGAACAGTTAGACGGAGATCAAAATGCATTTGCGTATTGCAGGCCATAACAAGAATATGTTTAATTTTATAACAAAATGATGACAGTTTACCACAATAAACTAAATTAAGAACGTTAACATGTCTTGTATGTTTTACTTACTTGGCTCTTCGAAGTCTGTTGGGGTTTCAGGGAAGGTATCTCCACTCAACCTGGCAATGAACTTGCCATCAATGCCAGGGAGTCCGGGGAAGCTGGAAATTTGGATAACATCATCTTGTCTTGTGGCAATCTGGTGTAGCTGCTTTGTATCAGCACCACCAGCCCCAATACCAATACAGTTGATCCGAGAACGTTTAAGCTCAGGCCCATAAAGGGAAACATCAGTAGGAGAACGTCCTCCTGTCAGCACCACAAGGTGCTGCGAGGCCGCTTGCTCCCCTGTGGGTGGTGTCAGCTCGCTTTCAATGACATACTTAATGGCTTGAGCAAGGTCTGAGGACCGCCCACCCATCAAACGCAGCCTTTTGACGGCATTGAGAACTTCAGTTTTTTTGCCATACGTGTTAAGAGAGAACTCTCTCTGCACTTTGTCTGCGTACTGCACTATGGCAATGCGAACTTGACCGGCCTGCACATCGAGCTGCTGGATGATTCTGAGGATGAAGTCACGGATATGCGCAAGCCCAATGGACCCAGTGTTGTCAGAGCCATCAACAAGGAAGATGATGTCTTTTCGTCCAAGATTATGAATTTCTGTACAGCAGGAAAGAAGGTGAACAATATAGCACAATACTGTTGAGATGGTTTGAGCTTTATAGATTTTGTTAAATTTAGGTTCTCCTGGATCTGAAACCCTGAAATGTACTTTTGATGCCATTTAATTTTAATTGATGTCTTACCTGTGTCCTCTGTTGGTGGGACATAACTAGTGGAGATATCATGAGAAGTCATAGTGTTCACTGACACAAGGAGCTTCTGTTCCACTGATGGGAGCTGTTGGAAACTGTTCACTGTGTATGTGAGCTCTGGCTTCAGCGCAATCTGTCTCAGTTCATTGGGGTCAGCGTTTTTTGAACCAATAGCAAGAGGTGCCACCATGCTGCTCTTAAGTTGGTGCGCTGGACGAGTCACATCGTCTGTAGACTTGCCACCTGTTACTAGAATGAGGAACTGTGGAACAGCCTCCTCGATACGGCTTCCTGCAGACCTCTGGTAGATGTGTTTAGAGACCCAGTCGAGGGCACGGCCGGTGTTTAACTGGGTCCCACCTCTGCTCCGAAGCCTTGCCACAGCCTGCCTGACCTCGTCTTTGGTCGAGTATTGATTCAGGAGAAATTCCATATGCGGATCATCACTGTACTGCACTACTGATATTCTGACGTTGTCCAGTCCCACATCCAGCTTATCGGTGACTCTCTTGATCATTTCGCGGATAGATGGGAACTCACTGCGTGTTGTGGTTGAGCCGTCAATTAAAAACACAACATCCCTTTTGTCTCCACCAGTGGTTATTGTTGTAACTGTAAAATAAAGAAAACACAATTATTATTAGGTTTCTACGTAATGCATATTAAAGACAACATATCTACTTATAGAGCAGGTATGGCAGGTTAAATAATTAGACTTAAGTTTATCTTAGCACTTTAAAGCTATATATTCGGTGGTTGTTCAAATGTATTATTACAAATAATAATGGGTCAACAATTACCATCTGGAGTTGGGAAAACAGGCCGCATCGCTGCAAGTTCATCATCAGACAGCTCAGTGAGAGTGGTGATTAAGCTGTCCTGGACTGTGTACAGGCCGGGAAGGTCATCCACAACCATGGCAAAGTTGGGAACATATGCAACTACTTTGAGCTCATTAGAGCTCACATCCCTGGTTCCAATACTGAAGGGGAGAACACCTGACCTTTTGAGGGTGGATGCCGCACCAACCACATCATCTGTTGAGCTTCCACTAGAAACAACAATCACAAATTGTGGGACACCCTCTTGCTTCCTGCTTCCACGGGCTGCTGTCAGGAAGTCCCGGCTTACAAATTCCAAAGCCTGGCCAAGGTTGCGCTGCCTTCCTCCTCTTTGCCTTACCCCTTTGATCCCATTCAAAACACCCTCCTTGGTTGCATGGGTGTTCAAATACATATCAGCATTCGGAGAGTCACCATATTGGACAACACCTATCCGGATCTTGTTTTCGTCCACGTTGAGATTCTCCACCACTCTGCGCATGAACTCCTGGATAATAACGAATTCTCGTCCAACACTTGATGATCCATCAACAAGGAAGACCACATCCTTCTTTGGACCCATGGACGAAGCTAAAACATTAGAAAGGATGAAATTAGTGTCTCCCGCTGAAAGATTTTAAGTTGCATAAAAGCCCAATAATTTCCAATAAGTACAAGGCTCAAATACCATGTTAAGGTATGTCCATTTAAAATAACATTTAGAAGAAAAGTCCACTTTCAGAAAAAGATTTAGATGAAAAGTCCACTCTCAAACCTTCTGCTGTTTGAAAAATGATTAGAGAAGTCAATAACAATTGAGGAATAATAATACTGCATATATAAAGTCATACATTTTGTGTGTTAACCAAATATAGTTTGATCCAGATTTTCTTTCTTTTTATTTACCACACACTCATTTAGAAAAATACGTTTTCTATATCATAATCATGTAAAAGTCAACTTACCTGCCACAGTTTTATGTTTTAAAGCAAAATGTACATCTACAAGGATGTCTGGGAGAACTCCAAAGTCACTGATCGGGAATGTATAAGTATTTTTCAACTCAAAGAACAAAGGACTAACCGGGTTTATACTAATGAAAAATATGAAAATGTCACGAGAATGGACAGACAGAGCCTGTTGAATAAAGCTATCACTGGACGGTCCTCCTGAAAGTACTATCAACACTTGCTTGACCCCCTCGTGATGCCGACTACCAGCCTGGGCGGTGAAGACCTTGTCCAAGATGTACTGAAAAGCTGCTCCAGTGTTCCTCAAGCTCCCTCCCCTGTGCCTGAGTGTTCTAATTATCCTGGAAACAGCGTCTTTTGTCGAATGGGATCTCAAATAGAAGTGAACCTTTGTGTCCCCACTATACTGTACTACTGCAATTCTGTCCTTGTCTTTGGCTATGTCAAGATTCTCAGCGATCCTTCGTGTAAAGTCAAGCATTGCGGGAAATCCACTTCGGCTACTATCAGAGCCATCAATGAGAAGTACCACATCTCGTCTCAAGGTGTGCAATTCTGTACAGGAGATGGTCATAATGAGACAGTATGTTTGGTTGACAAGCTGATTGATAGGAACATACAGAAATATACTAAGCTCCTTGGTCTTAGTAAGTTCAGCTTAGAATGAATATGAACAAGGCATGCCACCATCATTTACGGCAAAGAATGATGTAAAAAAAGGCATTTGTAGAGAAAAGATCTGTCATCTTTCAGTAAGACAGATTGCTTGACTATGTAAGCCAAAATAATTAACATCAACACATGCTCTCTATCAAGAGGAAGTACAGTATTCTTGAACCAAGAAAGATGGCAAAAAATGTACAAAGAGAAGTTAGGTAAATATTTGAAATGAGCAAGCTCTCTGCTTCAAAAACGAAAAGCACATTGTTCTGACTTCAGAGAACAATGAAAAACAGGGCGAAATAACATTTCAAATGTAAAGAAATGCTGAATTGCTTGAAAGAGTATCAAATGCTGTAGATTCAAAAGTACAGGTAGAAAACCAGACATTACAGAGAGAAACACAATATTGAATGTTAAAATATATCCATAACATATTGCAAATGAGAAACAATGACACAAATTTACCTCAAAAGGCTTTCTTGAACTTACCAGAACAGCAGAACATCAAGGTTAATTGTTATCAAAAATATTAATATATTAATATATATTTTTTCATTTAATTGCATTTGTATTGTAAGTTATCAAATTACAAAATACTAAATAATAACTAAATTAGTCAAGGTAAGGTAATGTAATACATAAACATTAAATACAAAATAAAGATGGTCCTTAACTTAAATTAAGTGAAAAAGAATATTGATAAGATCAATAAAACAGCAACTGCCACATACCTACAACTGTTGGGGATCCAGGAACAGCGTCAAATAACACTGATTCCAATGAGGACAGCAGTTGCTGTTGGACACTGGGAAGGTCAGTAAACTCAGACACAGACAGAGCATGTTTGGGACCATGGGATATCTTCTGCAGTTCTCTGGTATCAGAGCTTCTGGTTCCAATGGCAAGGGTCAGGACCCCCAGTTCCTTCAGAGCGGCGGCAGCTGCATCAACACTGTCAAAGGACCTTCCACCACTTAGGACTATGAGCATCTGTGGAACTCCTTCTAGACGCCTACTTCCGGCCGATGCAGTGAAGACATTATCCCTCAAGTATTGGAGCGCTGCTCCAGTGTTCAGTGGTCTTCCGCCCTTGTGCCTCAAACCCCTGACAGTACCAACGACCTCGCTCTGTGTTGTGTATGCGTTCAGATAGAATTGAACAGCTGGATCTCTGCTGTACTGAACCACCGAGACTCGATCTCTGTTGTCATCCACATTGAGCGTCTCCACAACTTTCTGCACAAAGTCACGCATTGCTGGGAATCCAGTTCGCGTGCCATCAGATCCATCCAGCAGGAACACAACATCCCTTTTGGGCAAGCTGTGCTCAACTAGAAAATAATAATAATAATAGACAAAGATTAAGGGGCCATATTTGAACATGTGGTGGGAAAACTCACAAACAGAAGCTCAGCCAAACTATTTCAATGGACTCATATATAGCATTTCTGCAAATATATAAGCGACTGCCTTCAACCCTTTCATGATAGATGTCTAACCTCAGTTTAATTCAACTTTGCTTCTGCTAAAAACTCGGGAACAATTACGTGATCTGGTAAGACATGCATCTGGTGTCTTAAAAGGCCCATTTTTATGTTGTAAGTCATTTTGGAGACGCATAATAGCTCACCGATTACAGTTGGTGTCATGGTTGTGGCCTTCACTGTGACTGTGCTGATGACAGAGGACAGTTGCTCTTGTATGTTGGGGAGGTCACTGAAGTCAGTCACTGACAAAGCATAATTTGGATCAGAGGAGATCTTTTGCAGTTCTCCATGGTCTGAGTTCCTTGTTCCAATTCCAAGGACAGTGATGCCAAGCAGTTTGAGAGCAGATGCTGGTGTATCTACACTGTCAGAAGACCTTCCACCATTTACAATGATCAACAACTGTGGAACCCCTTCTTGACGCCTGCTGCCGGAAGAGGCTGTCAACACGTTGTCCATGACATACTGGAGGGCTGCCCCGGTATTGAGTGGCCTGCCTCCTTTGTGCCTAAGGCCGCTGACTGTGTCAAGAATATCTTCCTTTGTGGTGTATGTGTTCAGATAGAAATGGGCCTCTGCATCTCTGCTGTACTGGACAACTGACACACGGACGTTGTTTTCTCCCACATTAAGTGCCTCCACCATTCTCTGAACAAAGTCACGCATGGCAGCGAATCCATTTCTCGTGTAATCAGAGCCATCCAGAAGGAATACTACATCCTTACCAGCAACGTCATGGTCAACTGAGCAAACGAAGAAAGACAAAACATAGATGAGAAAGGTACGTTTGTTTTCAGAAACAACATATATAGGGCACGACTGCAAATGCCTACGTTTTGCTACTATGAGTCATTAAGCATGTAACATTTTCCTTTTGAGCACATAGACTTAGCTAACAGAACTTATATAGCTTCAGGTTATTTCTCAAATACATAATTTAAACTGTCACAACTACAAATGGCCACGCTTGGGAACATACCTAAAACTGTGGGAGATTCTGGAGTTATGTTAATGACCACTGATTCCATTGAGGACTGCAGTTGCTGTTGGACACTGGGAAGGTCAGTAAACTCAGACACAGACAGAGCATGTTTGGGACCATAGGAGATCTTCTGCAGTTCTCTGGTATCAGAGCTTCTGGTTCCAATGGCAAGGGTCAGGACCCCCAGCTCCATCAGAGCGGCGGCTGCTGCATCAACACTGTCTAAGGACCTTCCACCGCTTAGGACTATGAGCATCTGTGGAACTCCTTCCAGACGCCTACTTCCAGCAGATGCAGTGAAGACATTATCCCTCAAGTATTGGAGCGCTGCTCCAGTGTTAAGTGGTCTTCCGCCCTTGTGCCTCAAACCTCTGACAGTACCAATGACCTCGCTCTGTGTTGTGTATGCGTTCAAATAGAATTGAACAGCTGGATCTCTGCTGTACTGAACAACCGAGACTCGATCTCTGTTGTCATCCACATTGAGCGTCTCCACAACTTTCTGCACAAAATCACGCATTGCTGGGAATCCAGTTCGCGTGCCATCAGATCCATCCAGCAGGAACACAACATCCCTTTTGGGCAAGCTGTGCTCAACTAGAAAATAATAATAATAGACAAAGATTAAGGGGCCATATTTGAACATGTGGTGGGAAAATCTCACAAACAGAAGCTCAGCCAAACTATTTCAATGTACTCATATATAGCATTTCTGAAAATATAGAAGCGACTGCCTTCAACCCTTTCATGATAGATGTCTAACCTCAGTTTAATTCAACTTTGCTTCTGCTAAAAACTCGGGAACAATTACATGATCTGGTAAGACATGCATCAGGTGTCTTAAAAGGCCCATTTTTATGTTCTAAGTCATTTTGGAGAAGCATAATAGCTCACCGATTACTGTTGGTGTCATGGTTGTGGCCTTCACTGTGACTGTGCTGATGACAGAGGACAGTTGCTCTTGTATGTTGGGGAGGTCACTGAAGTCAGTCACTGACAAAGCATAATTTGGCTCAGAGGAGATCTTTTGCAGTTCTCCATGGTCTGAGTTCCTTGTTCCAATTCCAAGGACAGTGATGCCAAGCAGTTTGAGAGCAGATGCTGGTGTATCTACACTGTCAGAAGACCTTCCACCATTTACAATGATCAACAACTGTGGAACCCCTTCTTGACGCCTGCTGCCGGAAGAGGCTGTCAACACGTTGTCCATGACATACTGGAGGGCTGCCCCGGTATTGAGTGTTCTGCCTCCTTTGTGCCTAAGGCCGCTGACTGTGTCAAGAATATCTTCCTTTGTGTTATATGTGTTCAGATAGAAATGGGCCTCTGCATCTCCGCTGTACTGGGCAACAGACACACGGTCGTTGTTTTCTCCCACATTTAGTTTCTCCACCATTTTGTGAATAAAATCACGCATGGCAGAGAATCCATTCCTTGTGCCATCAGAGCCATCCAGAAGGAATACCACATCCCTTTTTGTAGTTCTCTGGTCAACTGGGAGAATGTGAAAAACAGAACATAGATGCTGAATTTCAAATCGGCATGCAATCTTTAGTCTTTGTGTTGACAATACTAGCAGAAATGCACCAAAAGGTACAATATGTTTTAATGGATCTAAGCATACAGTGTCTTACCTCTCACTGTAGGGGTCAAGGGTTTAACCCCAACTACTAAACGGCTGAGAGAGAAGGCGAATGGCTGCTGGACGTTAGGGAGATCAGAGAAGTCAGACACAGACTGGACATTACCAGGATCAGATGCAATTCTTTGAACCTCTGTGCTAGAATCTCTAGTTCCGATGCCTAGAATTAACACCCCGTTATCTTTGAGGGCAGACGCTGGTGTCTCTACGTTGTCACTAGATCGCCCTCCACTCAGCAGAATCAGTAGCTGAGGGATGCCCTCTTGGCGCCTACTTCCAGAGGCCGCCGTAAACACGTTGTCTCTGACATACTGCAGGGCTGACCCGGTGTTGAGGGGTCTGCCCCCTCTGTGTCTCAGCCCTCTGACCGTTTCAAGAATCTCTTCCTTTGTGGTGTATGTGTTCAGATAGAAATGGGCCTCTGCATCACTGCTGTACTGGACAACTGACACACGGTCGTTGTTTTCTCCCACATTAAGTGCCTCCACCAGTCTCTGAACAAAATCACGCATGGCAGCGAATCCATTTCTTGTGTAATCAGAGCCATCCAGAAGGAATACTACATCCTTAACAGCAACGTCATGGTCAACTGAGCAAACGTAGAAAGACAAAACATAGTTGAGAAAGGTACATTTGTTTTCGGAAACAACATATATAGTGCACGACTGCAAATGACTGTGTTTTGCTACTATGAGTTATTAAGCATGTAACATTTTCCTTTTGAGCACATAGACTTAGCTGACAGAACTTATAAAGCGTCAGGTTATTTCTCAAATACATAATTTAAACTGTCACAACTACAAATGGCCACGCTTGGGAACATACCTAAAACTGTGGGAGATTCTGGAGTTATGTTAATGACCACCAATTCCATTGAGGACTGCAGTTGCTGTTGGACACTGGGAAGGTCAGTAAACTCAGACACAGACAGAGCATGTTTGGGACCATGGGATATCTTCTGCAGTTCTCTGGTATCAGAGCTTCTGGTTCCAATGGCAAGGGTCAGGACCCCCAGCTCCTTCAGAGCGGCGGCTGCTGCATCAACACTGTCAAAGGACCTTCCACCGCTTAGGACTATGAGCATCTGTGGAACTCCTTCCAGACGCCTACTTCCAGCCGATGCAGTGAAGACATTATCCCTCAAGTACTGGAGCGCTGCTCCAGTGTTAAGTGGTCTTCCGCCCTTGTGCCTCAAACCCCTGACAGTACCAATGACCTCGCTCTGTGTTGTGTATGCGTTCAAATAGAATTGAACAGCTGGATCTCTGCTGTACTGAACAACCGAGACTCGATCTCTGTTGTCATCCACATTGAGCGTCTCCACAACTTTCTGCACAAAGTCACGCATTGCTGGGAATCCAGTTCGCGTGCCATCAGATCCATCCAGCAGGAACACAACATCCCTTTTGGGAAAGCTGTGCTCAACTAGAAAATAATAATAATAGACAAAGATTAAGGGGCCATATTTGAACATGTGGTGGGAAAATCTCACAAACAGAAGCTCAGCCAAACTATTTCAATGGACTCATATATAGCATTTCTGAAAATATATAAGCGACTGCCTTCAACCCTTTCATGATAGATGTCTAACCTCAGTTTAATTCAACTTTGCTTCTGCTAAAAACTCGGGAACAATTACATGATCTGGTAAGACATGCATCAGGTGTCTTAAAAGGCCCATTTTTATGTTCTAAGTCATTTTGGAGAAGCATAATAGCTCACCGATTACTGTTGGTGTCATGGTTGTGGCCTTCACTGTGACTGTGCTGATGACAGAGGACAGTTGCTCTTGTATATTGGGGAGGTCACTGAAGTCAGTCACTGACAAAGCATAATTTGGCTCAGAGGAGATCTTTTGCAGTTCTCCATGGTCTGAGTTCCTTGTTCCAATTCCAAGGACAGTGATGCCAAGCTGTTTGAGAGCAGATGCTGGTGTATCTACACTGTCAGAAGACCTTCCACCATTTACAATGATCAACAACTGTGGAACCCCTTCTTGACGCCTGCTGCCGGAAGAGGCTGTCAACACGTTGTCCATGACATACTGGAGGGCTGCCCCGGTATTGAGTGGCCTGCCTCCTTTGTGCCTAAGGCCACTGACTGTGTTAAGAATATCTTCCTTTGTGTTATATGTGTTCAGATAGAAATGGGCCTCTGCATCTCCGCTGTACTGGGCAACGGACACACGGTCGTTGTTTTCTCCCACATTTAGTTTCTCCATCATTTTGTGAATAAAATCACGCATGGCAGAGAATCCATTCCTTGTGCCATCAGAGCCATCCAGAAGGAATACCACATCCCTTTTTGTAGTTCTCTGGTCAACTGGGAGAATGTGAAAAACAGAACATAGATGCTGAATTTCAAATCGGCATGCAATCTTTAGTCTTTGTGTTGACAATACTAGCAGAAATGCACCAAAAGGTACAATATGTTTTAATGGATCTAAGCATACAGTGTCTTACCTCTCACTGTAGGGGTCATGGGTTTAACCCCAACTACTACACGGCTGAGAGAGAAGGCGAATGGCTGCTGGACGTTAGGGAGATCAGAGAAGTCAGACACAGACTGGACATTACCAGGATCAGATGCAATTCTTTGAACCTCTGTGCTAGAATCTCTAGTTCCGATGCCTAGAATTAACACCCCGTTATCTTTGAGGGCAGACGCTGGTGTCTCTACGTTGTCACTAGATCGCCCTCCACTCAGCAGAATCAGTAGCTGAGAGATGCCCTCTTGGCGCCTACTTCCAGAGGCCGCCGTAAACACGTTGTCTCTGACATACTGCAGGGCTGACCCGGTGTTGAGGGGTCTGCCCCCTCTGTGTCTCAGCCCTCTGACCGTTTCAAGAATCTCTTCCTTTGTGGTGTATGTGTTCAGATAGAAATGGGCCTCTGCATCACTGCTGTACTGGACAACTGACACACGGTCGTTGTTTTCTCCCACATTAAGTGCCTCCACCAGTCTCTGAACAAAATCACGCATGGCAGCGAATTCATTTCTTGTGTAATCAGAGCCATCCAGAAGGAATACTACATCCTTACCAGCAACGTCATGGTCAACTGAGCAAACGTAGAAAGACAAAACATAGATGAGAAAGGTACATTTGTTTTCGGAAACAACATATATAGTGCACGACTGCAAATGCCTGTGTTTTGCTACTATGAGTTATTAAGGATGTAACATTTTCCTTTTGAGCACATAGACTTAGCTGAGAGAACTTATAAAGCTTCAGGTTATTTCTCAAATACATAATTTAAACTGTCACAACTACAAATGGCCACGCTTGGGAACATACCTAAAACTGTGGGAGATTCTGGAGTTATGTTGATGACCACTGATTCCATTGAGGACTGCAGTTGCTGTTGGACACTGGGAAGGTCAGTAAACTCAGACACAGACAGAGCATGTTTGGGACCATGGGATATCTTCTGCAGTTCTCTGGTATCAGAGCTTCTGGTTCCAATGGCAAGGGTCAGGACCCCCAGCTCCTTCAGAGCGGCGGCTGCTGCATCAACACTGTCTAAGGACCTTCCACCGCTTAGGACTATGAGCATCTGTGGAACTCCTTCCAGACGCCTACTTCCAGCCGATGCAGTGAAGACATTATCCCTCAAGTATTGGAGCGCTGCTCCAGTGTTAAGTGGTCTTCCGCCCTTGTGCCTCAAACCTCTGACAGTACCAATGACCTCGCTCTGTGTTGTGTATGCGTTCAAATAGAATTGAACAGCTGGATCTCTGCTGTACTGAACAACCGAGACTCGATCTCTGTTGTCATCCACATTGAGCGTCTCCACAACTTTCTGCACAAAATCACGCATTGCTGGGAATCCAGTTCGCGTGCCATCAGATCCATCCAGCAGGAACACAACATCCCTTTTGGGCAAGCTGTGCTCAACTAGAAAATAATAATAATAGACAAAGATTAAGGGGCCAAATTTGAACATGTGGTGGGAAAATCTCACAAACAGAAGCTCAGCCAAACTATTTCAATGGACTCATATATAGCATTTCTGAAAATATAGAAGCGACTGCCTTCAACCCTTTCATGATAGATGTCTAACCTCAGTTTAATTCAACTTTGCTTCTGCTAAAAACTCGGGAACAATTACATGATCTGATAAGACATGCATCAGGTGTCTTAAAAGGCCCATTTTTATGTTCTAAGCCATTTTGGAGACGCATAATAGCTCACCGATTACTGTTGGTGTCATGGTTGAGGCCTTCACTGTGACTGTGCTGATGGCAGAGGACAGTTGCTCTTGTATGTTGGGGAGGTCACTGAAGTCAGTCACTGACAAAGCATAATTTGGCTCAGAGGAGATCTTTTGCAGTTCTCCATGGTCTGAGTTCCTTGTTCCAATTCCAAGGACAGTGATGCCAAGCAGTTTGAGAGCAGATGCTGATGTATCTACACTGTCAGAAGACCTTCCACCATTTACAATGATCAACAACTGTGGAACCCCTTCTTGACGCCTGCTGCCGGAAGAGGCTGTCAACACGTTGTCCATGACATACTGGAGGGCTGCCCCGGTATTGAGTGGCCTGCCTCCTTTGTGCCTAAGGCCGCTGACTGTGTCAAGAATATCTTCCTTTGTGGTGTATGTGTTCAGATAGAAATGGGCCTCTGCATCTCCGCTGTACTGGGCAACGGACACACGGTCGTTGTTTTCTCCCACATTTAGTTTCTCCACCATTTTGTGAATAAAATCACGCATGGCAGAGAATCCATTCCTTGTGCCATCAGAGCCATCCAGAAGGAATACCACATCCCTTTTTGTAGTACTCTGGTCAACTTGGAGAATGTGAAAAACAGAACATAGATGCTGAATTTCAAATCGGCATGCAATCTTTAGTCTTTGTGTTGACAATACTAGCAGAAATGCACCAAAAGGTATAACATGTTTTAATGGATCTAAGCATACAGTGTCTTACCTCTCACGGTAGGGGTCAAGGGTTTAACCCCAACTACTACACGGCTGAGAGAGAAGGCGAATGGCTGCTGGACGTTAGGGAGATCAGAGAAGTCAGACACAGACTGGACATTACCAGGATCAGATGCAATTCTTTGAACCTCTGTGCTAGAATCTCTAGTTCCGATGCCTAGAATTAACACCCCGTTATCTTTGAGGGCAGACGCTGGTGTCTCTACGTTGTCACTAGATCGCCCTCCACTCAGCAGAATCAGTAGCTGAGGGATGCCCTCTTGGCGCCTACTTCCAGAGGCCGCCGTAAACACGTTGTCTCTGACATACTGCAGGGCTGACCCGGTGTTGAGGGGTCTGCCCCCTCTGTGTCTCAGCCCTCTGACCGTTTCAAGAATCTCTTCCTTTGTGGTGTATGTGTTCAGATAGAAATGGGCCTCTGCATCACTGCTGTACTGGACAACTGACACACGGTCGTTGTTTTCTCCCACATTAAGTGCCTCCACCAGTCTCTGAACAAAATCACGCATGGCAGCGAATTCATTTCTTGTGTAATCAGAGCCATCCAGAAGGAATACTACATCCTTACCAGCAACGTCATGGTCAACTGAGCAAACGTAGAAAGACAAAACATAGATGAGAAAGGTACATTTGTTTTCAGAAACAACATATATAGTGCACGACTGCAAATGCCTATGTTTTGCTACTATGAGTCATTAAGCATGTAACAATTTTCTTTTGAGCACATAGACTTATTTAACAGAACTTATATAGCTTCAGGTTATTTCTCAAATACATAATTTAAACTGTCACAACTACAAATTGCCACGCTTGGGAACATACCTAAAACTGTGGGAGATTCTGGAGTTATGTTGATGACCACTGATTCCATTGAGGACTGCAGTTGCTGTTGGACACTGGGAAGGTCAGTAAACTCAGACACAGACAGAGCATGTTTGGGACCATGGGATATCTTCTGCAGTTCTCTGGTATCAGAGCTTCTGGTTCCAATGGCAAGGGTCAGGACCCCCAGCTCCTTCAGAGCGGCGGCTGCTGCATCAACACTGTCAAAGGACCTTCCACCGCTTAGGACTATGAGCATCTGTGGAACTCCTTCCAGACGCCTACTTCCAGCCGATGCAGTGAAGACATTATCCCTCAAGTATTGGAGCGCTGCTCCAGTGTTAAGTGGTCTTCCGCCCTTGTGCCTCAAACCTCTGACAGTACCAACGACCTCGCTCTGTGTTGTGTATGCGTTCAAATAGAATTGAACAGCTGGATCTCTGCTGTACTGAACAACCGAGACTCGATCTCTGTTGTCATCCACATTGAGCGTCTCCACAACTTTCTGCACAAAATCACGCATTGCTGGGAATCCAGTTCGCGTGCCATCAGATCCATCCAGCAGGAACACAACATCCCTTTTGGGCAAGCTGTGCTCAACTAGAAAATAATAATAATAGACAAAGATTAAGGGGCCATATTTGAACATGTGGTGGGAAAATCTCACAAACAGAAGCTCAGCCAAACTATTTCAATGGACTCATATATAGCATTTCTGAAAATATAGAAGCAACTGCCTTCAACCCTTTCATGATAGATGTCTAACCTCAGTTTAATTCAACTTTGCTTCTGCTAAAAACTCGGGAACAATTACATGATCTAGCAAGACATATATCTGGTGTCTTAAAAGGCCAATTTTTATGTTCTAAGTCATTTTGGAGACGTATAATAGCTCACCGATTACTGTTGGTGTCATGGTTGAGGCCTTCACTGTGACTGTGGTGATGGCAGAGGACAGTTGCTCTTGTATGTTGGGGAGGTCACTGAAGTCAGTCACTGACAAAGCATAATTTGGCTCAGAGGAGATCTTTTGCAGTTCTCCATGGTCTGAGTTCCTTGTTCCAATTCCAAGGACAGTGATGCCAAGCTGTTTGAGAGCAGATGCTGGTGTATCTACACTGTCAGAAGACCTTCTACCATTTACAATGATCAACAACTGTGGAACCCCTTCTTGACGCCTGCTGCCGGAAGAGGCTGTCAACACGTTGTCCATGACATACTGGAGGGCTGCCCCGGTATTGAGTGGCCTGCCTCCTTTGTGCCTAAGGCCGCTGACTGTGTCAAGAATATCTTCCTTTGTGGTGTATGTGTTCAGATAGAAATGGGCCTCTGCATCTCCGCTGTACTGGGCAATGGACACACGGTCGTTGTTTTCTCCCACATTTAGTTTCTCCACCATTTTGTGAATAAAATCACGCATGGCAGAGAATCCATTCCTTGTGCCATCAGAGCCATCCAGAAGGAATACCACATCCCTTTTTGTAGTTCTCTGGTCAACTGGGAGAATGTGAAAAACAGAACATAGATGCTGAATTTCAAATCGGCATGCAATCTTTAGTCTTTGTGTTGACAATACTAGCAGAAATGCACCAAAAGGTACAACATGTTTTAATGGATCTAAGCATACAGTGTCTTACCTCTCACGGTAGGGGTCAAGGGTTTAACCCCAACTACTACACGGCTGAGAGAGAAGGCGAATGGCTGCTGGACGTTAGGGAGATCAGAGAAGTCAGACACAGACTGGACATTACCAGGATCAGATGCAATTCTTTGAACCTCTGTGCTAGAATCTCTAGTTCCGATGCCTAGAATTAACACCCCGTTATCTTTGAGGGCAGACGCTGGTGTCTCTACGTTGTCACTAGATCGCCCTCCACTCAGCAGAATCAGTAGCTGAGGGATGCCCTCTTGGCGCCTACTTCCAGAGGCCGCCGTAAACACGTTGTCTCTGACATACTGCAGGGCTGACCCGGTGTTGAGGGGTCTGCCCCCTCTGTGTCTCAGCCCTCTGACCGTTTCAAGAATTTCTTCCTTTGTGGTGTATGTGTTCAGATAGAAATGGGCCTCTGCATCACTGCTGTACTGGACAACTGACACACGGTCGTTGTTTTCTCCCACATTAAGTGCCTCCACCAGTCTCTGAACAAAATCACGCATGGCAGCGAATTCATTTCTTGTGTAATCAGAGCCATCCAGAAGGAATACTACATCCTTACCAGCAACGTCATGGTCAACTGAGCAAACGTAGAAAGACAAAACATAGATGAGAAAGGTACATTTGTTTTCAGAAACAACATATATAGTGCACGACTGCAAATGCCTACGTTTTGCTACTATGAGTCATTAAGCATGTAACAATTTCCTTTTGAGCACATAGACTTAGCTAACAGAACTTATATAGCTTCAGGTTATTTCTCAAATACATAATTTAAACTGTCACAACTACAAATGGCCACGCTTGGGAACATACCTAAAACTGTGGGAGATTCTGGAGTTATGTTGATGACCACTGATTCCATTGAGGACTGCAGTTGCTGTTGGACACTGGGAAGGTCAGTAAACTCAGACACAGACAGAGCATGTTTGGGACCATGGGATATCTTCTGCAGTTCTCTGGTATCAGAGCTTCTGGTTCCAATGGCAAGGGTCAGGACCCCCAGCTCCTTCAGAGCGGCGGCTGCTGCATCAACACTGTCAAAGGACCTTCCACCGCTTAGGACTATGAGCATCTGTGGAACTCCTTCCAGACGCCTACTTCCAGCCGATGCAGTGAAGACATTATCCCTCAAGTATTGGAGCGCTGCTCCAGTGTTAAGTGGTCTTCCGCCCTTGTGCCTCAAACCTCTGACAGTACCAACGACCTCGCTCTGTGTTGTGTATGCGTTCAAATAGAATTGAACAGCTGGATCTCTGCTGTACTGAACAACCGAGACTCGATCTCTGTTGTCATCCACATTGAGCGTCTCCACAACTTTCTGCACAAAGTCACGCATTGCTGGGAATCCAGTTCGCGTGCCATCAGATCCATCCAGCAGGAACACAACATCCCTTTTGGGCAAGCTGTGCTCAACTAGAAAATAATAATAATAGACAAAGATTAAGGGGCCATATTTGAACATGTGGTGGGAAAATCTCACAAACAGAAGCTCAGCCAAACTATTTCAATGGACTCATATATAGCATTTCTGAAAATATAGAAGCGACTGCCTTCAACCCTTTCATGATAGATGTCTAACCTCAGTTTAATTCAACTTTGCTTCTGCTAAAAACTCGGGAACAATTACATGATCTAGCAAGACATATATCTGGTGTCTTAAAAGGCCCAATTTTTATGTTCTAAGTCATTTTGGAGACGTATAATAGCTCACCGATTACTGTTGGTGTCATGGTTGAGGCCTTCACTGTGACTGTGGTGATGGCAGAGGACAGTTGCTCTTGTATGTTGGTGAGGTCACTGAAGTCAGTCACTGACAAAGCATAATTTGGCTCAGAGGAGATCTTTTGCAGTTCTCCATGGTCTGAGTTCCTTGTTCCAATTCCAAGGACAGTGATGCCAAGCTGTTTGAGAGCAGATGCTGGTGTATCTACACTGTCAGAAGACCTTCCACCATTTACAATGATCAACAACTGTGGAACGCCTTCTTGACGCCTGCTGCCGGAAGAGGCTGTCAACACGTTGTCCATGACATACTGGAGGGCTGCCCCGGTATTGAGTGGCCTGCCTCCTTTGTGCCTAAGGCCGCTGACTGTGTCAAGAATATCTTCCTTTGTGGTGTATGTGTTCAGATAGAAATGGGCCTCTGCATCTCCGCTGTACTGGGCAACGGACACACGGTCGTTGTTTTCTCCCACATTTAGTTTCTCCACCATTTTGTGAATAAAATCACGCATGGCAGAGAATCCATTCCTTGTGCCATCAGAGCCATCCAGAAGGAATACCACATCCCTTTTTGTAGTTCTCTGGTCAACTTGGAGAATGTGAAAAACAGAACATAGATGCTGAATTTCAAATTGGCATGCAATCTTTAGTCTTTGTGTTGACAATACTAGCAGAAATGCACCAAAAGGTACAACATGTTTTAATGGATCTAAGCATACAGTGTCTTACCTCTCACGGTAGGGGTCAAGGGTTTAACCCCAACTACTACACGGCTGAGAGAGAAGGCGAATGGCTGCTGGACGTTAGGGAGATCAGAGAAGTCAGACACAGACTGGACATTACCAGGATCAGATGCAATTCTTTGAACCTCTGTGCTAGAATCTCTTGTTCCGATGCCTAGAATTAACACCCCGTTATCTTTGAGGGCAGACGCTGGTGTCTCTACGTTGTCACTAGATCGCCCTCCACTCAGCAGAATCAGTAGCTGAGGGATGCCCTCTTGGCGCCTACTTCCAGAGGCCGCCGTAAACACGTTGTCTCTGACATACTGCAGGGCTGACCCGGTGTTGAGGGGTCTGCCCCCTCTGTGTCTCAGCCCTCTGACCGTTTCAAGAATTTCTTCCTTTGTGGTGTATGTGTTCAGATAGAAATGGGCCTCTGCATCACTGCTGTACTGGACAACTGACACACGGTCGTTGTTTTCTCCCACATTAAGTGCCTCCACCAGTCTCTGAACAAAATCACGCATGGCAGCGAATTCATTTCTTGTGTAATCAGAGCCATCCAGAAGGAATACTACATCCTTACCAGCAACGTCATGGTCAACTGAGCAAACGTAGAAAGACAAAACATAGATGAGAAAGGTACATTTGTTTTCAGAAACAACATATATAGTGCACGACTGCAAATGCCTACGTTTTGCTACTATGAGTCATTAAGCATGTAACAATTTCCTTTTGAGCACATAGACTTAGCTAACAGAACTTATATAGCTTCAGGTTATTTCTCAAATACATAATTTAAACTGTCACAACTACAAATGGCCACGCTTGGGAACATACCTAAAACTGTGGGAGATTCTGGAGTTATGTTGATGACCACTGATTCCATTGAGGACTGCAGTTGCTGTTGGACACTGGGAAGGTCAGTAAACTCAGACACAGACAGAGCATGTTTGGGACCATGGGATATCTTCTGCAGTTCTCTGGTATCAGAGCTTCTGGTTCCAATGGCAAGGGTCAGGACCCCCAGCTCCTTCAGAGCGGCGGCTGCTGCATCAACACTGTCAAAGGACCTTCCACCGCTTAGGACTATGAGCATCTGTGGAACTCCTTCCAGACGCCTACTTCCAGCCGATGCAGTGAAGACATTATCCCTCAAGTATTGGAGCGCTGCTCCAGTGTTAAGTGGTCTTCCGCCCTTGTGCCTCAAACCTCTGACAGTACCAACGACCTCGCTCTGTGTTGTGTATGCGTTCAAATAGAATTGAACAGCTGGATCTCTGCTGTACTGAACAACCGAGACTCGATCTCTGTTGTCATCCACATTGAGCGTCTCCACAACTTTCTGCACAAAGTCACGCATTGCTGGGAATCCAGTTCGCGTGCCATCAGATCCATCCAGCAGGAACACAACATCCCTTTTGGGCAAGCTGTGCTCAACTAGAAAATAATAATAATAGACAAAGATTAAGGGGCCATATTTGAACATGTGGTGGGAAAATCTCACAAACAGAAGCTCAGCCAAACTATTTCAATGGACTCATATATAGCATTTCTGAAAATATAGAAGCGACTGCCTTCAACCCTTTCATGATAGATGTCTAACCTCAGTTTAATTCAACTTTGCTTCTGCTAAAAACTCGGGAACAATTACATGATCTAGCAAGACATATATCTGGTGTCTTAAAAGGCCAATTTTTATGTTCTAAGTCATTTTGGAGACGTATAATAGCTCACCGATTACTGTTGGTGTCATGGTTGAGGCCTTCACTGTGACTGTGGTGATGGCAGAGGACAGTTGCTCTTGTATGTTGGTGAGGTCACTGAAGTCAGTCACTGACAAAGCATAATTTGGCTCAGAGGAGATCTTTTGCAGTTCTCCATGGTCTGAGTTCCTTGTTCCAATTCCAAGGACAGTGATGCCAAGCTGTTTGAGAGCAGATGCTGGTGTATCTACACTGTCAGAAGACCTTCCACCATTTACAATGATCAACAACTGTGGAACGCCTTCTTGACGCCTGCTGCCGGAAGAGGCTGTCAACACGTTGTCCATGACATACTGGAGGGCTGCCCCGGTATTGAGTGGCCTGCCTCCTTTGTGCCTAAGGCCGCTGACTGTGTCAAGAATATCTTCCTTTGTGGTGTATGTGTTCAGATAGAAATGGGCCTCTGCATCTCCGCTGTACTGGGCAACGGACACACGGTCGTTGTTTTCTCCCACATTTAGTTTCTCCACCATTTTGTGAATAAAATCACGCATGGCAGAGAATCCATTCCTTGTGCCATCAGAGCCATCCAGAAGGAATACCACATCCCTTTTTGTAGTTCTCTGGTCAACTTGGAGAATGTGAAAAACAGAACATAGATGCTGAATTTCAAATCGGCATGCAATCTTTAGTCTTTGTGTTGACAATACTAGCAGAAATGCACTAAAAGGTACAACATGTTTTAATGGATCTAAGCATACAGTGTCTTACCTCTCACGGTAGGGGTCAAGGGTTTAACCCCAACTACTACACGGCTGAGAGAGAAGGCGAATGGCTGCTGGACGTTAGGGAGATCAGAGAAGTCAGACACAGACTGGACATTACCAGGATCAGATGCAATTCTTTGAACCTCTGTGCTAGAATCTCTAGTTCCGATGCCTAGAATTAACACCCCGTTATCTTTGAGGGCAGACGCTGGTGTCTCTACGTTGTCACTAGATCGCCCTCCACTCAGCAGAATCAGTAGCTGAGGGATGCCCTCTTGGCGCCTACTTCCAGAGGCCGCCGTAAACACGTTGTCTCTGACATACTGCAGGGCTGACCCGGTGTTGAGGGGTCTGCCCCCTCTGTGTCTCAGCCCTCTGACCGTTTCAAGAATTTCTTCCTTTGTGGTGTATGTGTTCAGATAGAAATGGGCCTCTGCATCACTGCTGTACTGGACAACTGACACACGGTCGTTGTTTTCTCCCACATTAAGTGCCTCCACCAGTCTCTGAACAAAATCACGCATGGCAGCGAATTCATTTCTTGTGTAATCAGAGCCATCCAGAAGGAATACTACATCCTTACCAGCAACGTCATGGTCAACTGAGCAAACGTAGAAAGACAAAACATAGATGAGAAAGGTACATTTGTTTTCAGAAACAACATATATAGTGCACGACTGCAAATGCCTACGTTTTGCTACTATGAGTCATTAAGCATGTAACAATTTTCTTTTGAGCACATAGACTTAGCTAACAGAACTTATATAGCTTCAGGTTATTTCTCAAATACATAATTTAAACTGTCACAACTACAAATGGCCACGCTTGGGAACATACCTAAAACTGTGGGAGATTCTGGAGTTATGTTGATGACCACTGATTCCATTGAGGACTGCAGTTGCTGTTGGACACTGGGAAGGTCAGTAAACTCAGACACAGACAGAGCATGTTTGGGACCATGGGATATCTTCTGCAGTTCTCTGGTATCAGAGCTTCTGGTTCCAATGGCAAGGGTCAGGACCCCCAGCTCCTTCAGAGCGGCGGCTGCTGCATCAACACTGTCAAAGGACCTTCCACCGCTTAGGACTATGAGCATCTGTGGAACTCCTTCCAGACGCCTACTTCCAGCCGATGCAGTGAAGACATTATCCCTCAAGTATTGGAGCGCTGCTCCAGTGTTAAGTGGTCTTCCGCCCTTGTGCCTCAAACCTCTGACAGTACCAACGACCTCGCTCTGTGTTGTGTATGCGTTCAAATAGAATTGAACAGCTGGATCTCTGCTGTACTGAACAACCGAGACTCGATCTCTGTTGTCATCCACATTGAGCGTCTCCACAACTTTCTGCACAAAATCACGCATTGCTGGGAATCCAGTTCGCGTGCCATCAGATCCATCCAGCAGGAACACAACATCCCTTTTGGGCAAGCTGTGCTCAACTAGAAAATAATAATAATAGACAAAGATTAAGGGGCCATATTTGAACATGTGGTGGGAAAATCTCACAAACAGAAGCTCAGCCAAACTATTTCAATGGACTCATATATAGCATTTCTGAAAATATAGAAGCGACTGCCTTCAACCCTTTCATGATAGATGTCTAACCTCAGTTTAATTCAACTTTGCTTCTGCTAAAAACTCGGGAACAATTACATGATCTAGCAAGACATATATCTGGTGTCTTAAAAGGCCAATTTTTATGTTCTAAGTCATTTTGGAGACGTATAATAGCTCACCGATTACTGTTGGTGTCATGGTTGAGGCCTTCACTGTGACTGTGGTGATGGCAGAGGACAGTTGCTCTTGTATGTTGGGGAGGTCACTGAAGTCAGTCACTGACAAAGCATAATTTGGCTCAGAGGAGATCTTTTGCAGTTCTCCATGGTCTGAGTTCCTTGTTCCAATTCCAAGGACAGTGATGCCAAGCTGTTTGAGAGCAGATGCTGGTGTATCTACACTGTCAGAAGACCTTCCACCATTTACAATGATCAACAACTGTGGAACCCCTTCTTGACGCCTGCTGCCGGAAGAGGCTGTCAACACGTTGTCCATGACATACTGGAGGGCTGCCCCGGTATTGAGTGGCCTGCCTCCTTTGTGCCTAAGGCCGCTGACTGTGTCAAGAATATCTTCCTTTGTGGTGTATGTGTTCAGATAGAAATGGGCCTCTGCATCTCCGCTGTACTGGGCAACGGACACACGGTCGTTGTTTTCTCCCACATTTAGTTTCTCCACCATTTTGTGAATAAAATCACGCATGGCAGAGAATCCATTCCTTGTGCCATCAGAGCCATCCAGAAGGAATACCACATCCCTTTTTGTAGTTCTCTGGTCAACTTGGAGAATGTGAAAAACAGAACATAGATGCTGAATTTCAAATCGGCATGCAATCTTTAGTCTTTGCGTTGACAATACTAGCAGAAATGCACCAAAAGGTACAACATGTTTTAATGGATCTAAGCATACAGTGTCTTACCTCTCACGGTAGGGGTCAAGGGTTTAACCCCAACTACTACACGGCTGAGAGAGAAGGCGAATGGCTGCTGGACGTTAGGGAGATCAGAGAAGTCAGACACAGACTGGACATTACCAGGATCAGATGCAATTCTTTGAACCTCTGTGCTAGAATCTCTTGTTCCGATGCCTAGAATTAACACCCCGTTATCTTTGAGGGCAGACGCTGGTGTCTCTACGTTGTCACTAGATCGCCCTCCACTCAGCAGAATCAGTAGCTGAGGGATGCCCTCTTGGCGCCTACTTCCAGAGGCCGCCGTAAACACGTTGTCTCTGACATACTGCAGGGCTGACCCGGTGTTGAGGGGTCTGCCCCCTCTGTGTCTCAGCCCTCTGACCGTTTCAAGAATTTCTTCCTTTGTGGTGTATGTGTTCAGATAGAAATGGGCCTCTGCATCACTGCTGTACTGGACAACTGACACACGGTCGTTGTTTTCTCCCACATTAAGTGCCTCCACCAGTCTCTGAACAAAATCACGCATGGCAGCGAATTCATTTCTTGTGTAATCAGAGCCATCCAGAAGGAATACTACATCCTTACCAGCAACGTCATGGTCAACTGAGCAAACGTAGAAAGACAAAACATAGATGAGAAAGGTACATTTGTTTTCAGAAACAACATATATAGTGCACGACTGCAAATGCCTACGTTTTGCTACTATGAGTCATTAAGCATGTAACAATTTTCTTTTGAGCACATAGACTTAGCTAACAGAACTTATATAGCTTCAGGTTATTTCTCAAATACATAATTTAAACTGTCACAACTACAAATGGCCACGCTTGGGAACATACCTAAAACTGTGGGAGATTCTGGAGTTATGTTGATGACCACTGATTCCATTGAGGACTGCAGTTGCTGTTGGACACTGGGAAGGTCAGTAAACTCAGACACAGACAGAGCATGTTTGGGACCATGGGATATCTTCTGCAGTTCTCTGGTATCAGAGCTTCTGGTTCCAATGGCAAGGGTCAGGACCCCCAGCTCCTTCAGAGCGGCGGCTGCTGCATCAACACTGTCAAAGGACCTTCCACCGCTTAGGACTATGAGCATCTGTGGAACTCCTTCCAGACGCCTACTTCCAGCCGATGCAGTGAAGACATTATCCCTCAAGTATTGGAGCGCTGCTCCAGTGTTAAGTGGTCTTCCGCCCTTGTGCCTCAAACCTCTGACAGTACCAACGACCTCGCTCTGTGTTGTGTATGCGTTCAAATAGAATTGAACAGCTGGATCTCTGCTGTACTGAACAACCGAGACTCGATCTCTGTTGTCATCCACATTGAGCGTCTCCACAACTTTCTGCACAAAATCACGCATTGCTGGGAATCCAGTTCGCGTGCCATCAGATCCATCCAGCAGGAACACAACATCCCTTTTGGGCAAGCTGTGCTCAACTAGAAAATAATAATAATAGACAAAGATTAAGGGGCCATATTTGAACATGTGGTGGGAAAATCTCACAAACAGAAGCTCAGCCAAACTATTTCAATGGACTCATATATAGCATTTCTGAAAATATAGAAGCGACTGCCTTCAACCCTTTCATGATAGATGTCTAACCTCAGTTTAATTCAACTTTGCTTCTGCTAAAAACTCGGGAACAATTACATGATCTAGCAAGACATATATCTGGTGTCTTAAAAGGCCAATTTTTATGTTCTAAGTCATTTTGGAGACGTATAATAGCTCACCGATTACTGTTGGTGTCATGGTTGAGGCCTTCACTGTGACTGTGGTGATGGCAGAGGACAGTTGCTCTTGTATGTTGGTGAGGTCACTGAAGTCAGTCACTGACAAAGCATAATTTGGCTCAGAGGAGATCTTTTGCAGTTCTCCATGGTCTGAGTTCCTTGTTCCAATTCCAAGGACAGTGATGCCAAGCTGTTTGAGAGCAGATGCTGGTGTATCTACACTGTCAGAAGACCTTCCACCATTTACAATGATCAACAACTGTGGAACGCCTTCTTGACGCCTGCTGCCGGAAGAGGCTGTCAACACGTTGTCCATGACATACTGGAGGGCTGCCCCGGTATTGAGTGGCCTGCCTCCTTTGTGCCTAAGGCCGCTGACTGTGTCAAGAATATCTTCCTTTGTGGTGTATGTGTTCAGATAGAAATGGGCCTCTGCATCTCCGCTGTACTGGGCAACGGACACACGGTCGTTGTTTTCTCCCACATTTAGTTTCTCCACCATTTTGTGAATAAAATCACGCATGGCAGAGAATCCATTCCTTGTGCCATCAGAGCCATCCAGAAGGAATACCACATCCCTTTTTGTAGTTCTCTGGTCAACTTGGAGAATGTGAAAAACAGAACATAGATGCTGAATTTCAAATCGGCATGCAATCTTTAGTCTTTGCGTTGACAATACTAGCAGAAATGCACCAAAAGGTACAACATGTTTTAATGGATCTAAGCATACAGTGTCTTACCTCTCACGGTAGGGGTCAAGGGTTTAACCCCAACTACTACACGGCTGAGAGAGAAGGCGAATGGCTGCTGGACGTTAGGGAGATCAGAGAAGTCAGACACAGACTGGACATTACCAGGATCAGATGCAATTCTTTGAACCTCTGTGCTAGAATCTCTTGTTCCGATGCCTAGAATTAACACCCCGTTATCTTTGAGGGCAGACGCTGGTGTCTCTACGTTGTCACTAGATCGCCCTCCACTCAGCAGAATCAGTAGCTGAGGGATGCCCTCTTGGCGCCTACTTCCAGAGGCCGCCGTAAACACGTTGTCTCTGACATACTGCAGGGCTGACCCGGTGTTGAGGGGTCTGCCCCCTCTGTGTCTCAGCCCTCTGACCGTTTCAAGAATTTCTTCCTTTGTGGTGTATGTGTTCAGATAGAAATGGGCCTCTGCATCACTGCTGTACTGGACAACTGACACACGGTCGTTGTTTTCTCCCACATTAAGTGCCTCCACCAGTCTCTGAACAAAATCACGCATGGCAGCGAATTCATTTCTTGTGTAATCAGAGCCATCCAGAAGGAATACTACATCCTTACCAGCAACGTCATGGTCAACTGAGCAAACGTAGAAAGACAAAACATAGATGAGAAAGGTACATTTGTTTTCAGAAACAACATATATAGTGCACGACTGCAAATGCCTACGTTTTGCTACTATGAGTCATTAAGCATGTAACAATTTTCTTTTGAGCACATAGACTTAGCTAACAGAACTTATATAGCTTCAGGTTATTTCTCAAATACATAATTTAAACTGTCACAACTACAAATGGCCACGCTTGGGAACATACCTAAAACTGTGGGAGATTCTGGAGTTATGTTGATGACCACTGATTCCATTGAGGACTGCAGTTGCTGTTGGACACTGGGAAGGTCAGTAAACTCAGACACAGACAGAGCATGTTTGGGACCATGGGATATCTTCTGCAGTTCTCTGGTATCAGAGCTTCTGGTTCCAATGGCAAGGGTCAGGACCCCCAGCTCCTTCAGAGCGGCGGCTGCTGCATCAACACTGTCAAAGGACCTTCCACCGCTTAGGACTATGAGCATCTGTGGAACTCCTTCCAGACGCCTACTTCCAGCCGATGCAGTGAAGACATTATCCCTCAAGTATTGGAGCGCTGCTCCAGTGTTAAGTGGTCTTCCGCCCTTGTGCCTCAAACCTCTGACAGTACCAACGACCTCGCTCTGTGTTGTGTATGCGTTCAAATAGAATTGAACAGCTGGATCTCTGCTGTACTGAACAACCGAGACTCGATCTCTGTTGTCATCCACATTGAGCGTCTCCACAACTTTCTGCACAAAATCACGCATTGCTGGGAATCCAGTTCGCGTGCCATCAGATCCATCCAGCAGGAACACAACATCCCTTTTGGGCAAGCTGTGCTCAACTAGAAAATAATAATAATAGACAAAGATTAAGGGGCCATATTTGAACATGTGGTGGGAAAATCTCACAAACAGAAGCTCAGCCAAACTATTTCAATGGACTCATATATAGCATTTCTGAAAATATAGAAGCGACTGCCTTCAACCCTTTCATGATAGATGTCTAACCTCAGTTTAATTCAACTTTGCTTCTGCTAAAAACTCGGGAACAATTACATGATCTAGCAAGACATATATCTGGTGTCTTAAAAGGCCAATTTTTATGTTCTAAGTCATTTTGGAGACGTATAATAGCTCACCGATTACTGTTGGTGTCATGGTTGAGGCCTTCACTGTGACTGTGGTGATGGCAGAGGACAGTTGCTCTTGTATGTTGGGGAGGTCACTGAAGTCAGTCACTGACAAAGCATAATTTGGCTCAGAGGAGATCTTTTGCAGTTCTCCATGGTCTGAGTTCCTTGTTCCAATTCCAAGGACAGTGATGCCAAGCTGTTTGAGAGCAGATGCTGGTGTATCTACACTGTCAGAAGACCTTCCACCATTTACAATGATCAACAACTGTGGAACCCCTTCTTGACGCCTGCTGCCGGAAGAGGCTGTCAACACGTTGTCCATGACATACTGGAGGGCTGCCCCGGTATTGAGTGGCCTGCCTCCTTTGTGCCTAAGGCCGCTGACTGTGTCAAGAATATCTTCCTTTGTGGTGTATGTGTTCAGATAGAAATGGGCCTCTGCATCTCCGCTGTACTGGGCAATGGACACACGGTCGTTGTTTTCTCCCACATTTAGTTTCTCCACCATTTTGTGAATAAAATCACGCATGGCAGAGAATCCATTCCTTGTGCCATCAGAGCCATCCAGAAGGAATACCACATCCCTTTTTGTAGTTCTCTGGTCAACTGGGAGAATGTGAAAAACAGAACATAGATGCTGAATTTCAAATCGGCATGCAATCTTTAGTCTTTGTGTTGACAATACTAGCAGAAATGCACCAAAAGGTACAACATGTTTTAATGGATCTAAGCATACAGTGTCTTACCTCTCACTGTAGGGGTCAAGGGTTTAACCCCAACTACTACACGGCTGAGAGAGAAGGCGAATGGCTGCTGGACGTTAGGGAGATCAGAGAAGTCAGACACAGACTGGACATTACCAGGATCAGATGCAATTCTTTGAACCTCTGTGCTAGAATCTCTAGTTCCGATGCCTAGAATTAACACCCCGTTATCTTTGAGGGCAGACGCTGGTGTCTCTACGTTGTCACTAGATCGCCCTCCACTCAGCAGAATCAGTAGCTGAGGGATGCCCTCTTGGCGCCTACTTCCAGAGGCCGCCATAAACACGTTGTCTCTGACATACTGCAGGGCTGACCCGGTGTTGAGGGGTCTGCCCCCTCTGTGTCTCAGCCCTCTGACCGTTTCAAGAATCTCTTCCTTTGTGTTGTATGTGTTCAGATAGAAATGGGCCTCTGCATCACTGCTGTACTGGACAACTGACACACGGTCGTTGTTTTCTCCCACATTAAGTGCCTCCACCAGTCTCTGAACAAAATCACGCATGGCAGCGAATTCATTTCTTGTGTAATCAGAGCCATCCAGAAGGAATACTACATCCTTACCAGCAACGTCATGGTCAACTGAGCAAACGTAGAAAGACAAAACATAGATGAGAAAGGTACATTTGTTTTCAGAAACAACATATATAGTGCACGACTGCAAATGCCTACGTTTGGCTACAATGAGTCATTAAGCATGCAATATTTTCCTTTTGTGCCACAGGCTTAGCTGACAGAACATATATATCTTCAGCTTATTCCTCAAATACATAATTTAAACTGTCACAACTACAAATGGCCACGCTTGGGAACATACCTAAAACTGTGGGAGATTCTGGAGTTACGTTAATAACCACTGATTCCATTGAGGACTGCAGTTGCTGTTGGACACTGGGAAGGTCAGTAAACTCAGACACAGACAGAGCATGTTTGGGACCATGGGATATCTTCTGCAGTTCTCTGGTATCAGAGCTTCTGGTTCCAATGGCAAGGGTCAGGACCCCCAGATCCTTTATAGCGGCGGCTGCTGCATCAACACTGTCAAAGGACCTTCCACCGCTTAGGACTATGAGCATCTGTGGAACTCCTTCCAGACGCCTACTTCCGGCCGAGGCAGTGAAGACATTATCCCTCAAGTAATGGAGCGCTGCTCCAGTATTAAGTGGTCTTCCGCCCATGTGCCTCAAACCCCTGACAGTACGAACGACCTCGCTCTGTGTTTTGTATGTGTTCAGATAGAATTGGACAGCTGGATCTCTGCTGTACTGAACCACTGAGACGCGATCTCTGTTGTCATCCACATTGAGCGTCTCCACAACTTTCTGCACAAAGTCACGCATTGCTGGGAATCCAGTTCGCGTGCCATTAGATCCATCCAGCAAGAATACAACATCCCTTTTAGGAAGGCTGCCCTCAACTTGAAAATATGAATAAGACACATAGATTAGGGGCTGTATATACAGTAGTGGTTGGAAAAGTACAAACAGGGTCTAATCAAATCGAAATGATTATTTCCTTGAATCCGTCAAATTTTCTAAAATATGAATTTAATTTTAACTCAATTCATCCGAAAGGAATACAATATCCTTTCTACGATTTTTTATTACATTATATATATTATATATTATTATACTGTTATATGAATAGACAAAATGTTAGTATCTTACCAGATTCAGTTTCCTTTTGACTACTGATTCTCCTTATGTGATACACCAATGTGTGTTGAATGCTGTCAAGATTCACAAAGTCAGAGACTAAGAAAGCATAGTTTGGATCTGAAGAAATTCCCTTCATTTCAACCACATTTGTCATTCTTGATCCAATGGCAAATGTAAATACACCTGCAGTCTTAAGAGCACTTGCTGGTCCTCGAGGAGAATCTCTTGATCTACCACCAGAAAGTAGGACAAGTATCTGTTTTGCTCCCTCATGTTGTCGGCTTCCAGCTTTTGAAACAAATATATTGTTTCTTACAAACTGAAGAGCAGTTCCAATGTATTGCGTCGTTCCACCTTTTGGCTTAAGGTTTGCTATGTATGTCATGACTTCATCTCTATTTTGGTAAGTATTCAGGTTGAAGTTAACTTCTGCATTGTTACTATACTGTACAACAGCAACTTGATCCTTCCCTTGGTCCAGGTCAAGGCCTCCCACCAATTTGGCAACAAAGTCACGCATAGCTGTAAATCCATCCTTATTGTCATCAGACCCATCAAGAAGGAAAACGATATCCCTTTTCACACTTGGACCTGAAACTAAGATACCACAATTTATATTATTTTCTCACATTTGACATTCAAATGACATAAATTCCCACCGTACAAAAGTAAAACAACAATGTCACTCACTTATACCTGGGATGATTGAACCTTTGTGAGAAGCAACTTGAGATAACAACTTTTGCCGTACAACAGAAAAATCGGAAGTCTCTTTGATTAGATATGCATCTCTGGGATTGTGTGCTAAGCTCTGCATCTCCAACCAATCTGCATTTCCCACTCCAACACTGAAAAGTACCACTCCAGCATTTTTCAAACTTTCCAATGGAACCTGGACATCATCTTGTGACATTCTGCCACTTAAGAGAATCAGTATCTGAGGAACTCCTGTCAGACCTCTGCTTCCAGCAGATGACGTAAAGACATTCCTTGCCACATAATCAAGGGCTTCTCCTGTGTTCACATGTCTGCCTCCTTTTAATTTAAAATTGCTTACATACTTTAAGATGTCCCTTTTTAATGAGTATGTATTCAGATAAAAGGCTGGAGTGGGTTCATCGCTGTATTGAATCATAGCAACCTGTGCCTTGTTTGGCCCAATATCTATTTGTTCAAAAAATTCCTTGAGAAAAGATTTTATTCCCCTGGCACTTTGTTGCATATCATCAGATCCATCCACAAGAATCACAATATCAGCATTTAGTTGTTCTACATTACCAACATTGTAAGTGTCTGTAATAGATTTAAAAAAAAAATTGAAATACAAGAGGTTCAAAGTAAGCATAAGGTACTATCTGACAATTAACAGTAAAATATGTAAATCCATGTTTGAAAGAATTTGCTCTAAATTGTATTAATTAATTAATTAGTGTTTATATCGGCTTCTTACCCGTAAGAGTTGGGATTTCTGTTGTTTCCTGGGCACCACTCATTATAGCTTTCACAGAAGAGTATAAGTTATTGTGAGATAGAGTGTTAAAATCCATGACGGAAAAAGAATGCGATGGGTTGAAAGAGATGGTTTGCAGTTCCAATGTATCAGCATTTGTTGTTCCAACACTAATGGTCTTAATTCCACTGTCTCGGAGTGACTGTGCTGGCCCTCTGACATCATCCCCTGATCTTCCACCAGTAAACACAAACAAATATTGAGGAACACTCTCAGCACGTCTGCCCCCAACTAAAGCAGAAAACACATTATCTCGGACAAACTCCAGGGCCTTGCCAGTGTTGAGGGGCCTTCCCAACTTGTGCCTGATAGTTCTTACGGAATTCAGCACATCATTTTTGATAGAGTAGGAATTCAAATAGAAATTGGTTGTGGCATCACGGCTATATTGAACCAAAGCAACACGGTCATGGTTTGCCTCCACTTTCATGTTCTCAATCATTTTTTCCATCAAGCTACGAATTCCCTCAAAGCCATTTCTAGCGTCAGATGAGCCGTCAATAAGAAACACTACATCATTTTTCTCTGAATCTGCAAGCAAAGACACCAAAAAGAAAGAAGTGAAAGTCTAGTCTAATTATACATATATGGTCTAGTAGTATACCTTGTCAAGATTACAATCAATAGTGAATAGATTATTATGGTGTTATTAAGGATTAACACAGCAAGGGAAGCAAGAGAAATAGTACCTTACCAAAACTCTTCATGGGATCAGTGTGCTCTGTTTTAACAGAAACCTCAGCAACCAATGATAAAATATCCCGATAGATGGTCGAAAGCTCGCCATAGTCATTGATTTTGAGGGCATAGTTAGGTTTGTGAGACATTGACTGTAGTTCCAGTGTATCTGCATCAGTTGTTCCAACCCCAATTAAAATAACACCCATTTCTTTGAGGTGTTTGAGGGGGAGTCTAATGTCATCTCCAGATCTCCCACCACTCAGTAGTATTACTATTTGTGAAACTCCCTCAAGGCGTCTGCTTCCATAGCTTGGAGTAAAGACGTTGTCCTCCACATATTGGAGAGCTGCTCCCAGGTTGTGTGGATAACCTCCTTTGTGACTTAAGCTTGTTATTGCTGTAACGATCTCACTTTTTGTTGAGTGTGTGTTCAAATGGAAATTTGTTTCTGCTGTGTCACTGTACTGGACCACAGCCACACGGTCTTTGTTTTCCTCCAAATTCAAGGTCACCACAATTGCCTGCACAAAGTCTTTGATATCTTTAAATATTTGCTGGGAATTATCAGAGCCATCAACTAAAAATACAATGTCTCTCTTGCTGTTATCTGTTGTAACAAAGGTTATCACACAAAATTATTAAAATTAAGAGCAGTATTAAGAGATGTGTTGGATCAATAAATCAAGTGCAAGTTGTGATTTGACTTACCATATAGAGCTGGCACATTAGTTGTTACTTTAGCCATCTCAATGGCAGAAAATAAACGTGCATCCATGTATGCAAGGTCAGTAAAATCTGCTGCAAAATATACATGACTGGGTTCATGTGAAATACTTAACAGCTCAGTAGCATCAGCATGCATCATTCCCAAAGCATACGATGCCACATCCATTTCTTTCAGGTTTGCGACAGCATTTCTAACATCATCACTGGACTGCCCTCCAGTCAACAAAATCAATATCTGAGGGATGCCCTGTTGGTGCCTGCTCCCAGAAGAAACCGTGAAGACATTGTCTCTCACAAACTGGAGAGCTGCTCCTGTGTTGAGTGGACTTCCTCCTTTATGCACCAGAGCTTGTATGGCATTTGCAGCCTCCTGTTGTGTTTTATGAGTGTTCAGATAGAATTCGACAGCTGAGTCTTTGCTGTACTGAACCACTGCCATGCGATCTCTGTTTTCATCTACGTTGAATTTTCCCACCATTCTCTGAACAAAGCCACGCATTGCCTCAAATGCATTCTGAACGTCATCCGAGCCATCCAGTAAAAACACAACATCCCGTTGGATGGATTCCCGTTTATCTGTGAATGGTTTTTTATGGAAGGAATATGTGCTTAATTAGGTTGCACATCATGTCTTCACTTGCATTACACCATACAACAAACACATTGGGTGGAAAAGATGGTGAAAGACAAAAAATAAATGTCCTCTTACCTAATCCAGTCTTTGGTATAGATTTTGGTTGACGAGGCACTCTTTTCACAAATGACATAAGTTGTTGATGGATGCTCACCAGGTCATTGAATAGAGGCACAGTTAAAGCATAGGAAGGGATATGTGCCATCATTTGGAGCTCTAGTAAATCTGAATTCCTTGAGCCTATGCTGAACACAATGACCTGTTCCAGTTTCAAGGCTGTAGCAGCACTTGCAACCTCATCTCGAGATGTTCCCCCACTCAAAACAATCAGAATCTGGGGGACACCTTCATGGCGTCGACTTCCAGAGGACTCAATGAAGACATTTCTCCTCACATAGTCAAGGGCTGCCCCAGTATTCAGGGGCATGCCTCCTTTATGCTGTATAAGCCGGATGGCTGAAAGAACATCCTGTTCTTCTTTATATGTGCTGAGAATAAAATGGGTCTGTGGATCGTTGCTGTATTGGACCACAGAAACACGGTCTGTGTTCTCTTTAACATCCAATGCCTCTACAACTTTTTGGACAAAGCTGCGCATTTCAGTGAAGTCACCTCTAGTGTTATCTGACCCATCCAATAGGAACACAATGTCCTTTTGCGTTGCATTTAATTCAACTAGGAGAGATGGGAAATACATTTTTAAAACAACTGATAAACTTGGGATATATTATTGTGATTTCAACCACAACAAAAAAACAAAAATTCAATGCAGTGCAAAAAATGTCATGCACATCAAACATCTACAGAGTATAGCAAACAATTCATGCAAATATTGGAAATATAGTCTTAAATGACAATACATTTAAGGGCATTTGGCTATGAAGAAATCCATCTACATTGAAACTGTGTTTAAGGAAGTGCATTCACTGTCTTTCAATGAAAAAGGAAAAGTTACAGTATACAGTAATTAGATGAAACAGAAGAATCTGGTGTGAAAGGTCAGGTCAATGATCTGATTATCATTGGCTCAAGAAAGAGCTAATCATATGAGTGGGAACAAACATGCTCCATGAGGTCAAGCAGGCATCAAGTGAGACTGTTTGTGTAAAACAAAACTAATGTATTCAATTTCCTCAAAAGATGATGGTTTCATTGGAAGTTATAAGGAGAATACTATCTACACATACAGCTGCCATGAGCAAGATCACATTGATTCACAGCATGGAATCAATGAAACATCTTACCTACAATAGTAGGCGGTTCAATTCCCATTTTTGTCTGGACAAAAGCAAGGATTTCTGGCTGAATAGACAAGAGTTCACCGAAGACTGGTAAGTTAAAAATAAATTTTGAGGAGTACGCAATTTCCTGAAGGTCTTCAACTGTTGTGTTTTTCATTCCGATTGCAAAAGAGAGAACACCAAGGTGCTTCAGACTGTTTGCAGCGACTGTGACATCATCATTGGACGGGCCTCCAGTAAGTAAAAACAGAATCTGAGGGACCCCCGCCAAACGTCTACTTCCAGAAGAAGCGGTGAAAATGTTGTCCTGAACAAACTGAATTGCTGTACCAGTGTTGCGAGGTACACCCCCTTTATGGCGAAGACTTCTTACAGCGTGAATTATAGCTCTTTTGGATTTATGTGTTAGCAAATTAAAATATACTCTGGTGTCGCCACTATACTGAACAACAGCCATACGAATCGTTTCCCCGTCAAAGTCTAGTCCTTCTGCCATTCTTCTGATGAACTGTCGAATGGCCGGCAATCCGTTTCTGGAGTCTTCAGAACTGTCAAGGAGGAACACTATGTCCCTTTTGCCCCCTGCTGTATCAACTAGAAACACATGAATACAAGGACCTGTTGTTTAAGATTTGATCATGTCTGTATATATGAATACAAACTGGTGACAAAGAATGAAACTGCTGAAAATCCGAAGTTGTAGAAGAAGTAAATGCAGGCTGTTTTAGCAGCATGAAGGACAAGTACGATGAGAAGTGTAGATAAATGAAGGTCAATGATTTGACCTTCTGCTTTAAAGTATCTGTTAAAGCAGATTTGTTGAGGTACTATCTTTTTGATGAAAAGATGATCTACCCACTATTGGCTGAAAATAACAAATGCAAAGGCTGGAAAAAGTCGCAAAACATCTTTGGAAAGTTGAACGGATGCATAAAAAGTTCTTATACAAACAATATTCTTGACAGAATACTGAAGTCCATTTTTTATATATGTATAGGTGATATCATGTAAAAATTCTTACCTATTAAGCTTGGGATTCCTGGATATTCCTTTGTGACTTTTGACACATTTAATTTACCAACAAGCTGTGGTTGAAGTAAGGACAACTCAGAAAAGTCATTCACTTTGTATGCAAAATCTGGTTGGAAAGCAATTTTTTCCAACTCAGGGAGATTGGCATCTCCCACTCCAATACCAAGCACTATGATTTTCCGATCTTTAAGAGCCACAGCTGGAGCATTTACATCATCTCTGGATTGTTCACTTGTTAGAAGAACTAGTACCTGGGGAACGCCCTCGAGCGTTCTACTTCCTGTTGAGGCTGTGAAGATATTGTGCCTGACAAACTGGAGAGCTGCCCCAGTATTCGGGATCTTTCCACCCTTGTGGGTCAAACGATCTATGGCATTCATGACATCAACCTTAGTTCTGTGAGAACTCAGATAGAAATTGACTTCAGGTCTATTGGCATACTGCACAACAGATACCCTTACTTTGTTCTCATCCACAGTGAGCCTCTCCACTATACTCTTTACAAAATGCTGTACTTCTGGAAATCCAACTTTTGTACCATCAGTGCCATCCAGTAGGAACACAATATCACTTTTTACAGCATCCCCATGTACTAAGACACAACACATGAAAGGCATTTTAAGGTACAGTTTTTAGAGCACCAATATCATCGCATTTCACATCACATTTGTAAAAATAGCAGTGAAAGACTAGTGAAACGATTTGCTTACCTTTTTCAAGGACAAGTTGAAGCTGCTCTGTGGGAAGGCTCACATAGTTGTTGAGCTTTTGTTGGACTGTGCCCAGTTCACTGAATTCTTTCACTTTGAAGGCAAAGGAAGGGTTGTGTGAGATCTCCTCGATCTGCCTTTGGTCTGCATCCTTGACACCCACACCAAATGGCACCACTCCCCCGGTCTTCAGTGCAACGGCGGATTCTTTAACATTATCCCTGGACCTGCCTCCGGTCAAGACAATCAGAAATTGTGGAACATTTTGCGGTGCCCTGCTGCCATTACTTTCAGACAAGATGGTCTCCTTCATGAATTTCAGGGCAGATCCTGTGTTCAGACTACGCCCACCAGCGAGTCTCATGTCATTAACAGCTCTTATCACCTCATCTTTGGTTTGGTAGGTGTTAAGGTAGAAAACAGATGTTGGTGTCTCACTATGCTGGACCACTGAAATCCGCACTCTATCACTTCCAATATCAAGTGGCTGGATGACTTTAAGGATAAAATCCTGGATGTAGGGGAAATCTGCTCGAACATTGTCTGAGCCATCAATGAGGAAAGCCACATCCCTCTCAGCTCCTGTAAGAACTAGATAAAAGATAGAAAAAAACAATAAGAAATGATTTACACTTAGACTAAATATTTTCTCACTGCCCAAATTATTTTCCTAATATAATATGATCAACCACAGCATGAACAAATACAATATTATTTGGAATATAGTTATTTTAATAACATAAAAAACCTTAACATTTGAATATCTTGATTTTGTATATTCAATTTACGCCAAGAAAAAAAGAGCTCACCAGTAATTGGGTTTTCAGTTATTTCAGTCACATCGGTGTCACCAACTACCGTTATCAATGGCTGCATGATTTGTTCAACGAGCTGTGGCATGTCAGGGAAGTTTTCGATATGGAAGGCCAATTCTGGAACAAAGGCAACTGATTGGAGTAACTGTGGATCTGCTTGTCCAGTACTGACTGTGTAGGTCAAGACTCCAGCCAGAGCCATGCTATCTGCAACCTTTTTAACCTCATCCTGGGCAGGTCCACCTGTGATCAGAACCAATGCCTGAGGGACATTGTCTTTCCTCCTGGACCCAGTTGATGATCGGAACATGTTGGACAGAGCATAACTCATGGCGGCTCCTGTGTTTAATACTGTTCCCCCAGTCACCCTCATTTGGGAGATACTGTTCAAAACGTCCTGCTTGTTTTGGTGAGTGTTCAGGTAGAATTCAATTTTGGGACGTTCAGAGAACTGCATGAGGCCAATCTGGACTCGGTCCGGCCGCACATCCAGCTTGTTGACCACGTCAGTGATGAACTGACGCACGTAGGGGAGGTTTTGGTTCCCGACGTAACTGGAGCCATCCACAAGGAAGACAATGTCTCTAATTATTTTAGATGTCTGGACAGTGGTTATCTCCAATTCTGAGGAATAGCAGAGGGGAAAAACACATTACCACCTTTTTAATATTAAAGACGTTTCCGGCCAAGAATCCAATCAATGAACAGGTGGTAAAACCAATCAATTTCAAAATGCACAAGCACCATAGAAGCCACTTGAGGAATGAAATACTCTAGTATTTGTTTTATAAAATAAAGCTACTTAACAATCTATTTATCTTGGATATGTGTAAATGCTTATATATCAGTTTTTAAGTATAACCTGTAACCATTACCAGGTCCTTCTGTCCCCGTTCGCCCACTGAGAGTGGATAGTGGAGAGATGATCATCTTGGAGTTGCGGATTCGGAAGTCTTTCAGCATGAAGACCAGTGTTTTATCAAAAGCAATCCGCTTCAGTTCAGCTTCATCTGCAGTCTTGGTTCCCGCAGCCAAGATCAGAACACCCATTTCCTGAAGGGCCTGGGCAGAAGCATCCACGTTGTCGCTGGACTTCTTACTGGTCATTACCAGCAGAAGTTGTGGAACTCCCTGCGAAATGCGACTGCCCTTGTCAGCTCGAAACATATTGGTCCTCACAAAGTCCAGGGCGGCTCCGATGTTCACCGTCTGGCCTGGTCTCGGTTTGATTCTGCCCAGGGCCGCAGAGAGTTCGTCGCGTGATCCATAGGTGTTGAGATCTATCTCAAGCCGGCCAACGTTGCTGAACTGGGCCACACCAATCTGCACATCGTCTGGTCCGATGGTGCTCCTGTCAACGTAGTGCTTGATGAACTCGCGCACGGAGTTGATGATGGTGGAACCCATTGTGCTGTCCAGGAGGAAAACGATGTCCCTTCTGCCTTGTACAATGACTGAAAGAGATGAAAGCAAAGGACTTCAAATCATTAAATCCTTATGATATCCAATGCTAACCCTTTTGTGTTGTCAGCAACTCCTAAATACTCATAGTATTTCTTTAAGTCTGTAGTTGAGCTCATTTCAACGCATATAGTTTTCTTTAGGTTGAATATGCACAGGAAATTCTTACCTTGCCCAAAAAAATGGTACAATACTTCTTAAAAACCTCTTAAAAGCTATCTGCTTTGAGTCAGCATCACCAACACACGCTGGCCCATCCTCCATGCAGTGAAGAAACATACCTTCAGTGAACTCATTCTGAACCACAATGGCACGCTGGGCGACCCCAACAATGTACGGCCGCAGCTGGTCACCCATGCTTGCCGCCGTTCTGAAATCAGGGGCTGCTAGCACATAGCTCTTGTCAGAGGCTAATGGCTCGAGATCAGCAGAGGTGGTGCCACCGACCACAAGGCCGAACGTGATAACATTAGCCTTCTTAAGGGCCCTGTCACCCAAGCCAGTGTCATCCGTGGATGGACCGGCGCTGATGACCACCACAGCCTGGGGCACGCCCTCTTCCGCCCTGCCCCCAGATGTCTGGCTCAAGAGGCTCGCGGACACCGTCTCCAAGGCTGCCCCCAGGTTGGCTTCTTCGCCCCCCGTGAAGGAGAGGCCCTTCAGCGCATCCAGGACCGCCGCCTTGCTGTCATAACTATTTAGATAGAACTGAATCTCTGGGTCGGCACTGTACAGGGCCACGGCGACTCGAATAGTGTCCCTGCCCACATCAAGGCCCTCAATGATTCTCAAAGCCAAATCACGCACATGGGGGAAGTTTGCTGCTCCAACGTTCTCTGATCCGTCAATTAACAGCACAAGGTCGGCTGACTCTTGTGCTTCAAGGAGTAGGAGAGAGAGAGAGAGAGAGACAAAACAGAACAAAGTGCAACAAAGTGAAAGTGTTAAAACAGTGAGGGACAAAACAATGCATGCTAGCACATTATTGCATGTGTCAAGGAACATTCAATTGTAAAAAACAAACTTTGCAAAACAAATCATACTGCATGTAGGCTGAACCAAGGAGCTATGTATGTATTATTGTTTATTTGTATTATTATCCTAGATTAATAAACACATTAGCACAACTTAATTACTGATAATTATGGTTATTAATTAAAATATATGTGTACTAGTTATGTAAATAATATTTGATTACATTTGAAAGTACTTATCCTTTCATAAGAGGACTGTGTACTATCCTTAATGGATTGATACATTTCAATAGAAAAAACAATCCCCGTTATTTTTCATTCGAATAATCATAAGGATTTGTCTATAAAGCCTGTAAGACAGGTGCAGAAGCTCCTGTGATAAATATTTACTCCACTGAGTTCAGCCACACCATGCAGACTCATGTTATAGACCTCAGATAAAGTGACCAGTCATGACCCTGTGGTCCATCCTTGTTGCTTCAGAGTTCCCATGTTTCACTTACATAATTAAAGGTAACTTTATTTGTTCACTTGTTACTCAATAACATTGTGCACTAAAATCTAAACTACAAGAATGAACACAATGTATGAATACAATACTAATAATGTGCAACAACATGAAAAGGATAACTTGTTGCAAATCAAGGATGGATCCATTCAAGTTCATCACTGTTTCAAGTGTAGAATAGATCACATATTTTATAGTGATTGACACATTGACAATGAAAAAGACAAACACAAAAACACAGGACATACAAGCATTGGTGGAAGGTCAGCCATTGTTAAATGCTCAGTAACTTTTTAATAAGATTATTATTATTATTAATATTATTATTCACAGGCCACACTTCCTTTGGTGTTATATATTTGCTAAAATATATATTTTAGTGTGTGTGTGTATGTATGTGGGTGGGGAAAGTGCTTAGCAATTATGTACACAACTAAGACTGTTCCATGCTCAAGCATTACTGTGTTTTAACATGGCTATTCACAGCCAAACTGTATGTCTATAAACATGCATAATTATCTTGTGAATTGTGTTATGAGCATATCAAATGTGGTGAAAACAAACAAACAAAAACAAGTGATGTTAATCTTGCTGGTAGATGGTGAGGGGTTATAGTGGTTAAAAATACCCTTAATTGTGTTAATACTAGATTCCCATGGAGGCTAGATATGCAGCAGCCTCTGTCTGGTGACGTGGGAACATTAGTATGGTAGTGCCATCCGACCCCTCTGGCGTTACCTGTCCCACCTGCGGCCACATCCCGGGCCTCCATCCCCACAGGAGCACCCAGAGCCTGGCTCACCGCACCGCAGAGCCCCACTACCAAATCCTGTGATATGTCCCTCAAGGCCCGAAAAGAGTCTACGCTCAACACATGAGAGTCAATGGGCCGGCTAGCCATCTCCCTCAGCTCCCAGTCCACGGCACCCTGCACGCCCACCGCAAACACGTCCACGCCCGCCAGGTGCAGCACCCGCGCCGGCTCGCTCACGTCGTCCTGCGAGCGTCCGTCCGTCAGCACCACCACCAGCTGGGCCACGCCCTCGCCAGCGCGGCTGCCCGACGCTGTGTTCATGTGGGCTCGGATCAAGAAGTCCAGGCCCAGGCCCGTGCGGGTGCCCCCGCCGCGGTAGCGCATGGCCATCACATGCTCCATCGCGCCCTCGGCAGCGGTGTAGGTGTTGAGCTTGAACTCTGTCTGGGGCGTGCCGCCGTACTGCACCAGGGCGTACTGAAAGCTGTCCCCTGCCCCCTCATGCAGCGCTTTAATCACCCCCAGTAAAAAGTGCTTGACATGTTCAAAGTTCTGCTGTCCCATACTCCAGGACGAATCCACTAAAAAGTAGATATCGGCCGGTAGGCCTTGTGCGCAATCTTCAAAAGAGAAAACCCGTAGTTTTGAGGAAATACCCATTGAATGAGACGATACAAGAGCCCAGTACAAAGTCCAGTGTATGAATGAAACCATAACCTTTCATTTGATCCCACTAAAACTGCTGCGACATTATTCTTAGGAAATATATTAAGACAGACAAATTTTATTGTTTTTGTACCAATAAAAATATACTTTTAAATTATAAGAAAAGCCATTCCACTGGATTTGGTACTCATGGTTTTCCACGGACCCAAAGTTAAACACAAAGTCAAGAGACAAAATAAATCCAGCTTGTAACAATGCTCAGCGCTAGCGTGAATTTATCTTTTTGTATTTAACAATAATAATCAGTGGTCCAATTGTGGATTTGAATCAGCTAAATAGAACATCTGTATTTTGAGGTGTTTGCTGAGATCAGGCAGATCTTTACAGTGGACCCAGATCTGGACACAGCATTTTAACAGCAATGAGATAACCAGGTTTATCAGACCAGCTGTGAGCATTGCTGAAAACTAGGGGGAAATGCATTACTGGCAGAGTGATGACCTGAAGGGAGGGGGAGTGGTCACTGTTTTGGAGATTAACAGCAACATGTAAAACTTACCATCCTGTGCTTTGGTTTTATGGAGAGATCCTGCGAGTAGCACGGCCAGGAGGGCGCACAGTGGTAATAACAGATGCCTCCGCATCGTCTGCACCAACAAGGACACCTGCAAAGTCAGCAGAGGGCGTTGTCATTGTGTTGTCAAAGCAGCACAGGCTGTTGACATCATGTTGTCAAGGCAGCACAGAATGTTGTAATTGTGTTGTCTAAGCTTTCCATGACACATTTAAATTGGCAATCCTGAAGGTCTTTCATCATTTCATCTTCAAACTGAAAAGCCCAGAGTTCCTGTTCTAAATATCCAACATTTACTGTCTATATGTTATTGTAAATATTACTTTATTCTCAACCAACTCATTCACTAAAGTGACTACATTGCAGGGCTTTGAATACTACATTCTCAGCAGGTAAAATGATTACAACAAATACAGATAAAGTAACAACATAAACGCTACACATATCCATGTACATCCATACATAGAGCCATCCTGCACACTTTCACAAATGAATACAAAGGGACCATTGATAGATATAGCAATAGGACTACAGTGATGTTCAAGCAATCATATGATAACGATAACAGATCTAAGGTCCCTGTGTGTGAGCCATGATAAGTTAATTTCAAAGGACCTATATATATTCCAAATGTAAAGAATCGGCAAAAGTGATATCCATGATTCCAGTGGCAGAGGTGGAGCAGACAGAGAGCTTGGTAAGAACCACCTGGAAAAACACCCAGCCACTCGTCTTCTGATTGACCCAGCATTGGCACAAGGGTTAATTTCAAACTTTATGAAGTTACATCTTGTGTTGTTATGGGGGGTGTTGCAATGAAAAGCCCAAGCCTACCAGCCACCAAGCTATGTGTTCTAGCAGCCTCTCCTCCATAGTGATGTTAAACGGAAATGAAAGCACTCAGAGCTGACTATAAACATTGAACAGGGCCAGGCGAATACGCAAACTGGTACATGTTCATCTGTGTGTGTGTGTGTGAATGTTTAATGGTATTTTTGCTGCAAAAGCAAGAGAGTCAGTGAAATAAATTATTTCAAATATTCTACTGTCTTAAATTTCCTAGTGTGCTATTTGTTCCTAATGTTGTACGTGTGAGTTGGTTACGCTGGTGTTAAAGGTTACAAATTATTTGGTATTAGCGCAAGGTTTATAAAATCAATGGTAAAGACCAAATGTAAGCTTTTGGTGCACACACACATACATTTTCCCAGTGAGAATGAATGCAGGCGGTTGTAGCACTGGGATGTTATACCTGTGACTCAGCGCATGCGGTGATGCGCTTACACTCCCTGATCCATGGAAAGACACACAGTGCCTTGTTTGACTTGAGTGGTAATCATGTGTGTAGGTGTTCCTCATTGGAAGTGGCTAATGGACAATGAGAGAAGCTTATGGCCTGAGGCCCATGGGAGCCTTCAGAACTAATGGCCTTAACCTTGACCGTGACAGAAGGATCACAGTAAAGAGGGGTGAGAATAGTAATTGTTGGTTAATATATAGTAGTGTCAAAAAACTAAAATGAATTAAAAGGTTTCTCAAAACGTGAGATAAATGTGCATTTGTTAAGAGTTAGATTAACAAGTATAACAGTAAGGTAGGATTCCTGTCTGAGATACAGTACATGACTAGTGTCCTCTGGTGGACAGCAGAGACACAACATCACTGTCCCGTTTAAGTAAACTAAATGTAGTTTCTAACAGAACAGAAAGTAAAATATTGAAAATAGAATAGCACAAAGAGTATACAATTGCAACAATGATAATATCATTGAATATAAGCGGTCAACCTAAAATAGTTAGAAACAACATTGTACATAACTAGCTTGATTTGGTAACAAATGGCAATTAAAACACACAATGTTAACCTGCTAAAAAGCAGCTTTAGTGCCTCATCATCAACTACCAAAGCATTACTTAGCTCCATATGGTTGCATAGCTTGGGCTCCAGATCCTGTGACTCTCGTTAATTAAAAGCAAACATTTTCAAAGCTCATAGAAATAGATTGAAAGTTGGTCTCTGGGCTGAAAGAAAACCTTTCATTGTGACGGGAAGTCTTGGGTCAGCTGCTGTTGAACTAACACAGGCCAGTCTATGGCGCACTGAGCTTCGGATGTAGCAGCATGTTTACATATTGCTCGCCCCTCGGTTAAGCTATTCTCTGGAGGCATCCCAGCGGTCATTCCAGTCACAATGCAGTTTACCACCAATTACAGCTCCCAACCAATGCTTCAAACTATCACCGCTATAACACTACTTTTCTTTGAGTCCCAAGTTCAACCAGACATTTTTCAAAAGGCAGATGTGTTATGTAATATAGCCTGAGATGTCTCGGAACTTCCTCCACCATTTTGCAAAAACAAGAGAGCTGAGCACCTCTGGTTGGAAAAGCTAAGTCATTCTACATGTCATTACAGGGTCGTAAACCACATTTCTTCTTCTCTGGAGCTAACATCTCCATGACTTTCTGTCAACAACACAGAGGAAAAGCAGAGCAGGGTGCTTGACTCCTGGCCTCCCCTTCTTCCCTGGGACACATGATGCAGCCAAGACAGACACAGCACAAGGGCAATGGCTATGCTTTTAAATGGGTAATAATGTAAAAGATTCATACAGGTATTAGGTCTACACAATGAGAGGAATTTATCTCAACTAACAAAATCCAATACACTATTTTTCGAAATTATTATAGTTAATTCGGTTTAGTGGTATTTTATCAGGTTAGTGAATTCCAATCAAATCCAGTCAGGCAAGTGTACACATTTTTCAATATGATTGTACAATATCAAATGGCTCTCGGCCACATGTTCTCTATGTTGGGGATGTATCAGTCAAAAATGTTGTTTATTCTTAATGAGGACCAGTCAATACCTGAGACACAGGGAGTTCCTACAAGTTACATGTTCCATGTAACCTACTTCTTAGCACCTGTGTGCCCACCACAAACACACCTCTTTAAAGCACTCCTTTATGGGACCCTCAAGGCTGTGTAGCCCCTCCTTGAGTAGCGTCTTAGCTAATAAATTGCTGCTTTCAAGCACATTTTGAAGCCGGACCTCACAAGTTTATCTTTTTAACGCAAGACCACACACCCACACACACACACACGCACCCACACACACACACACACACACACACACACACACACACACACACACACACACACCCACACGCACACACCCACACACCCACATGCACACACACACACGCACCCACACACACACACACACACACACACACACACACACACACACACACCCACACGCACACACCCACACACCCACATGCACACACACACATGCACACACACACACACACACACACACACACACACACACACACACACACACATACACAGACACACACACACACACACACAGACAGACACACACACCCGCATATACACAGAATACACAAACGTGTTCATAGGAACACATCACTAGCAACCATGCACAAACAAAAAGACACATAAATAATGTAATAATCTGCCCTTCATTACTGTACCAACAACAGTTGGAGCCACAAGATTAAAGGGAAACAATATTAATAACACGCTGCCTGCCACCCACTGAGGGTGACCCCAAGAACCACAGCAACCGACCTCTTCCTCAAGTACAGCCCCAGAACATCTAACTGTCTCCAGCAATCAGTGCATACACCACATCCCTCTTTAACCCTCATGGCAAAGGCATGTGATAATGAACCAAGCCTAGCGACACCATGCTGGTCGTCCATTACCAAAGAGACATAAGGTGTTGTACAGATCCAAAGCAATAAACAGACACAAAGCCATATGCAACCACACACACACACACACACACACACACACACACACACACACACACACACACACATGATCAGTAACCCTTCCATTGAATAGGTTTTTCCCTGAGCTTAATGGATCACATTCTCACGTAGGCTTCATTAGCACTTCTCTCAACACTTCACCAGACAGACAGATCACTTCCTGCCTGTTGTTAAGGGGTTACCTGTCCACAGCTCCACATATGTGACAAGTAATATAGTTAAATAATTGAGGGTATGATAATGTACCTGTCTTTAATTCTTAAGCCACAAATGAACAAGGTCATAAGGTTTGAATCACTCTGACCCACTACCTGGCCCTGCTACCCCAAGCCCAGCACAGTGGCCTAGCATAGGCCCAGTGCAGGCCGAGCACAGGCCTAGCATAGGCCCAGTGCAGGCCTAGCACAGGCCCAGCCTTCCACCTCGCCAGGCTCTTGAACATGACATATGTGTTGCAGGGGAGGGAGGCGGATCAACAGCAAAGTTAAAAGAGGACGGGTTGGGGTGAGGGGGAAGATCCTGCAGACAGGGCAGATAGTTTCTCCCAGCAGTAAGTTAGAGCTTGTCTGACACCTAGCAGATGTTCCCTCAAGCATCACGCTCTGTCTACGTCTTCAAGACAGCTCTATCTGGACATCCACATGATGTTGGTCAATGCCAGTGTCCAATGGACAGGCCCAGAAAGTCACCAAAGTACTTTAATTGAATTTTGACTAATCTCCATAAATAAGGTACCTGGTATGCTTCTGTTCACTTTAGCAAAACTGTTTGTTTCCATACACCAAAGCAGCAGAACAGACAGTTGGCAGCAGACGGGAGGACCAATAAAATGGGATTCTATTTTGGTTTCTGTCCTGAATCTGCTCTGTCAGTACAGCTATATATGGGCTTCCAACAGGAGGCTGCTGGGCTGCTGCTAGTAAACTGTGTGTTTAGACAAACAGCAGCACAATCTGAAGTCAACCCTCACTTTCCATTTCCCTGGCAAGCAGCGGGGAAATCTGCACCTCCAGCATTGTAAAACAGGATCCAATCTTATTATTTAAGAAATGCAGCATGTAACAGTGTTGTAAAACAAAAAAAAACGTCCTTTGTTATATCAAGTTATACACTCTTTTATGTTTCCATTATTTATTTATTTTTGTTGAAAACTACAAACTAGAGCACAACAATTGAGGAAACCTCCCTGTCTCCACTTGGACAGACATGCAGGCGGCAATGAAGATTAACGGCCCACACCTGGACAAGCTCAATCCTTCCACCCACCCCACCCACCCACCCTCCCCCCCACCCCACCCCACCCCCACCCCACCCCCACCCCACTCACCACCCATCCCTCTTCCAGGGACCCAAGGCTGTCTGGCTCCACCAGATCTGGCCAGTGGGGTGGAAAACAGACTTTTCACACTTTCCACTCTTGCGTTTGCCTCAGAGAGGGTGTGGTCTTTGTGTGCGCTATCGTTGCATCGACACAATCTACGTATTAAACCACCAGTGTGTGTTGGGGCACAGTGGTTGTAGAGGTTTTAGATTCCACTACCGTATTCCCACTGTATATTCAATTTCATGCACATGCCATTGTCAAGGTCAACCTCAAAGGAAGCAACAAAAAATGAACAGTTTGAGTTTGCACATTGCAAACATTTGCACAAAAGTAAGCCACCAAGCTTCCCTCTTTCCCAGCCTTTCACATTTAGGCCTTCATTTAAAAACGACTTACCCTGTATGGAACTGGATGTATTCCAAGGTGTTGTCTTTTTCTTCTCTTCGTTAACTGAAAGAAACACTTCTTGGAGAAAACAGTGGCTTCTTGGGCATTATCCTCCGGTGTAAATCCCCTTGCTGGCTTCACCAACTCTTCCTGACGGGAGGTGGATGAACAAGGATGTGATGATGGTGGGGTGGGGGGCGGGCGGTTTGAGTGGAGATGATAAGAAAAGTCCTGCGGGGAGAGGGTGGGGGGGATAACTGAGAGCAGAAGGAGCAAAAACAGAGAGACGGACAGACACCCTCCTAGTCTCTCACCAGAGGAGCTGTGGTGTGGACTCCAAGGCTGCAATGGGACAAACCTCTAGACTCCTGGAGTCTTGCCACCCTTCTTTTCCTCCTCCCACTCCATCCACAGAAGAAGAAAAAATGAGAAGAAAGAGAAACGGAAGAGGGTGGGAGCAAAGAGAAAAAAAGGGAAAGAAGAGTCCTAAATGAGAACCAGACCCACAGCCCTGTTTGGTGTTGGATGTGAGCGAGGGGGGAGTGGATGATGTCACAGACCCTAGGTGGGATTTCTCTTACCCCATCCATGTAAAATCATCTTCCAACTACACGGCAACCGTCAAATGTCGTTATTAATGAAGACTGAATGTTTTCAGCGCACATATTCAGCAAAAACACCTATTACGGTTATTTTCTCTAGGGCGTGTTCACGGTTTGCACTAAGAATACTACTTGTAGCAATAGATCATGAACCATGGGATTCGTTTTTCTCCAAATAAATGTTTACACTTGCAGATGTTTCACTTGGGAATGTGCAACAGACAGGGCTGTGGGCTTGGCAGCGATTGAAGATATGAGTCTGTTGCCTGGGAAAAGCAATGACATACTGTGGTAAGTGTGATTAGTAGAGTCTCAGCACATCACGCTGCATTTCATAGAGCCTCGTTACAGCTGCTGCAAAATGATCTGCAACTGATTGCAGACTGAGAAGTATACTGTATATATCCCTTTTTTGTTCAAGTTTAAAGTAGCAGGAAAACAGTTGTCACTTGGACGTTGAGTGCATCAGAGTGTTTTATTGCATACAATTACTACATTTAGTGGGTTTTTGTTATCTAATTCCAACGTTACTGCTCGTATGACAAATGTATCATTGAGACATATCGTTTCAAATGCTACCACAGAAGAGTATCAGTATTAGCCCAAATTGCCCACAAGTATGCAATAAACACAGCACTACAAGGCCATGGCAATTATACTTTTAACAACACCAACCATGATGATCTAACCTTACACTAACGACATCGAAAGGGAAACAACACCAGCATAATTGAATAATTTGGTTGAGTTTAAGGATAACTTGTCAAGTTTACTACAGGGCACACGCAGAGTGGAACTACATAGAACTAGAGTCCAGACCAGGTTGCCCATGATGAGAAGAGGTGGGACTGCCATAGGGGACCTCTGCATTTGTTCTGTCAGTGAGCAAGACTTGAGCTATTCTCAGTGGCCTCAGTGTAGAGGACCTTGCACCCTCACATCCGTTTCCACAAAAACTATAAACTATATGCACCCCAACTAAGAAAAATCCCCAAATCAAATTGAAAAGAGCCTCCACACTATTTTCTTAAAAATGACCCAAAGATGTCTTAAACCTTGAATGCTAAAAAGGTAATTAATCACTTGACTACTTAATATGTGTTTCTCTGTAGGTTCATCCTCTAGCCTGCTCTGTCCATGTGCAGTACAGAGAGTTAATAGGTCAATGCTTGCACACTCCCTACTTCCTGCATTGTGTTGTGCTGTTATGGTGCTGCTAGGCAACCCCATCCTGGAAATGCTGTTGCATCCTACAAGCTGTTTTGTAGTTCTCACATAAATGCTTGCAGTGTGGCTAGCTGGACTCACACGACACAAGAGCGGTACAAATTGAGACTTTCTGCTCTGATGAAATGGCAGCAGACCAAACGATGAGGCACATCGTGATGAGGAGGAAGAGGAGGAGGACTTGCCATTGGAGCAAAACCTTTTAGTTTTTTAGCAACAAATTATGATTCTGTTGACGCCAAAGTTAGGAGATAACTTACCCAACTTGTCAACCCTGATTTGAGAAACAGGCCACACATTCACACATGGACAGCAAGCACTAACTAAACCCAGAGCTTTTCAATTCACAACCTTTTGCGGCCCTTTGAAAAAGCTAATGATGACACTGTTGTGCATTATTAATGTCACGCTCACAGCATTTGGCCAGGATGTCAAGGCACAGCGAACCTAACATCTGGCCCAACATTCAATCTATGCCACCTGGGTGACCTCATAGGGCGTAGATAGATGAACAGAATAGTTCCTGGCCTCTAAACCAACACCTTCTTCAACCTAATGATCTCCAGCTTTTATATATATATATGTGTGTGTGTGTGTGTGTGTGTGTGTGTGTGTGTGTGTGTGTGTGTGTGTGTGTGTGTGTGTGTGTGTGTGTGTGTGTGTATTGTAACTCTTTACAATAGGGGTACAATAATTAACATTAATTAACATTAGTTGGTGAAGTAATAAGCATTAACTTACAATTAACTAAAAGTCAATTAACAGTTAACTAATGGTATTTTAATCATTTACTAATGGTGTTCATGTTAACTAAGACAATGATGTTCATGTTCACTAAGGTATGAATGTATTAATAGGGTTAAGGTTAACCCTGACCCTATTAAATAATGTATGAATTAATACCTTAGTTAACATGAACACCATTACCTTAGTTAACATGAACACCATTAATACACATGAACACTATTAGTAAATTATTACTAGAACATTAGTTAATAGTTAGTAAATTGTTAGTGAATGCTTATTATTGCAATAACTAATGCTAATTAATGGTTAATTATTGTACCCTTATTGTACATTTATATATATATATATATATATATATATATATATATATGTGTGTGTTTGAATTGGATACTCTGTGCTAGAGTAGAAAATAGAGTATCCAATTCAAACAATTGGCCATTTCTCGAACATTCAGATGACGTTCTTGGTGTGGCATGGACAGTTCTAGGCTCCTTCAGCGTGTGGAAAGTGTGTACAAGCTTAAGAAATGAATCGGTCAAAATGTAAGTTACCATGAATAGCCATGCCATGAAACACGCGCTGTTTATTTTCTCTAGTCATATAAAAGCAATAAAGATTGACTCCCACATAACGGACGATTGAAACTTGTTAGCACGTATTTTTCTGCCTTGCCCCAATGAAGACATTACCAGTAGGAACAAACTGCTCAGTGGACTGTTTGGTGTATAATGTGTTGCCTTCACTAACGTGTAGATTTCCACGCAGGCATAGCAAACAGAAGGGAGACACTGGATTGGCCTCAGCATACTCACACCATGCTAAACGTATTGCTGGCATAATGATGGCTGGTATAAAGTTGCATTGTATTATTAGAAACATCCTTAATTAAATTTAATTTTTCATAACACATGTGGACTGTAATGATTTTGTTCAGAAATAATGTAATATGTATGCCATTTATGTTTTATCCAAAGCGTGAGGGCATACATTTTTTGAATGGGTGGCTCCAGTGGTAAACCCTAACCTTTGCCGTGTAAATGCAATGTTCTACCAGTTGAGCAAGACAGGACCATGGAATGTTATATATCTGTAATCAAAATTGCAAAACATAATTTCGCAATGAGCTCCCCGCCAAAATAAACAAAGAAAACTGCTCGGACTAAAACTGCTCAATAAAGAATTGCTGATGGGCAACTACACAGAGGTTACCAGCCAGCATGGTTAAATCACACAGCAATCCGAGCCAGCATGTTTCACAAAACTCCACTATGTCCCATACAACCGCCAGCAGGGATGAGTTAACAGTCAGAGGCAAGAGTCAAATGTCAATATTCAGTTAAGTCACAGGTCAGGCTCAAGCAAGTGAATATTGCTATACTACACACTGTTACATTCTCAATAAGGACTCCCACAGGAAAAGGAAGAAACCATTAGCAGGAACACATAGGGGGATTCCTCCTCCCAGGGAGAGGTAGAACTGCAATCTAGTTAAACAACTGGTTAATTTAGATAAAAGTGAATGTTATCAAAGTGCAGTAGAGCTATCCATGAAGGAGTCTCATACACGCTTATCTACGGTGGAATTGTTTGTTAATACTGACAACAACAAAAAGTACAAGCTGCACAAGAAAACATATGCAAAACTGGCCAATAAGTCACAATTATTGTTGACAAATCTTTACATTGAGTCCAAAAATGCAGCTGCTTCATGACATTTTCATCATTTAACCATGCAATTTCCTATAAAATATCCCCTGTGATGCATCGGCTTGAAAAATATAAATTTCATCCAGCATTTGGATCTTGATGGTACAACTGAACCCACATAGATGCTCTAACAGGAAACAGACATATATTCAAGCCTTTCTGTGAAAAAAGCATTTATTTAACTTGAATTGGACTATGTACTATAAAAACACATTTATTGAGTGAAGCAATAATTATCTATAAATCTATAAATACCAATAATGAACCATTGCAGCCACTTGGTACATACATTCTCATGCATTATCTTGTGTAGTATTTGTTTGACCTTGCAGCCATCAAAAACGGGGATATTTGTGCCTTCATGACTTTCATGGAGAAGACCATCTGTGAAAAACAGGTAGAAAAGGGTATTGATATTTTATAGTTTAGGCTTCACACACTGGTTCAATGCATTTTGTTAGTTTAGCATATAAGTGCAGTACTTAGTTCAAATGCATGCAGAAGCTTAATTTAAAAGGCGTATGACTTAACGTGTCTACAGTACTGATATTTCTACTATGACATTTATCTTCTATAACTTGAAGAGATAATGCTTTCAGGGAATCTAGGCACATTTGCACAGATGGATTTTTTTGTTTTGGTCCAGGTTTATTGTATCTAATTAATCTCTTTATTAACTCTTCCTATTCAAACCTACCTTCACAGTAGAGGTTTGATTCTCTACCTGCGGACTGGGTCAGGTCAGAATGTTCCCTGCCTGTCTCGTGGTCAGAGATCTAACGTCTTTAAAAATATATATATAATAAATAGCTTTTTAGTGTGATATCAGTATTATACCACATATTATAACATTGTAACCTTAAACCGTATGTATCAGTCACTGTGATCGATACATAATAAGGTAATAAACACACAGTTTTGCTTCTGTATTGCGCTCCTGTGCATCATTCAAATGTCTCTGTAATCCGCAAAGTCTGATAATGAATTCCTTGTTTCTATTAGGTCTTCCTACCACTTAGTCAAAGGTTTAAAGGGAGTAAGTATTCATTATGATCCCGCAAGTAATTCTGAACAGATTTTTGTCATTAAATCAACTCTGTATTAGTTAACTTCAAAACAGCCAATCTACAAAGTAAAATGTGGGTTTAAACCGGGCTCAGGCCCGTAAATGCAGCCAATGGGGCGGGCCCGTGCCTGCTCGGACAGATCAAGTACGGGCTCAGGTCGGGCTTCTTTTATTCGGCCCGGTTTAAGATTTATTTCATAGTGAAGAATGCTGAACACCATAACAAATTTGGTAGATTTCTCCTGTGGTTCAATTTGTCATTGTGCATGCGGTCAGTCTTATGATTATAACGCAATCTAAAGTAATTCAAACTTATAAATATTACCCAGCTATGGACATTTGTTGTTGGCAGGACCACTTTAAGACTGCTCAATCACAGCCAGTGTGCAGGACAGTCTTTCACCTTGAGCCCTGTAGATGATCAAAAATGTAATCATAACTGTCTGGATCTGGAACATTAACTAGAGTTAATGTTCCAAAATATATCATTTTGCCAAATAGCTAGCCAAAGAGAGATAAATAAGAAGAAATTATGCGCCATTTATCTTTTTGTAATATGACAAATTAAATAAATGAATTGGCTCCTACACACAGATTACGTTTCACTTATGAATTAGTTTAAATAATTGTATCTACGCTTCTTAGCCATACAATATGTTCAGGGAAATATCAATAGAAATACTACAGATAAACACAGCAGCAGAGTAGGACTATTTAGGACATGAGAATATGTTTGCAAATGCAGCTGTCATGATTGCAATATGTATTCAGAATCTTCCATGGGTAACACAAATGCACAATATGTTTCATAAGGGCAAACTTAAATGGGAAACAGACATCCATGACAACTGGCCAAGAAGGAACAAGAACAAAAAGAGAAAGAATTCTTTGGGCCCACAAGGAGGTATAAAATGGAAATGTGTTGAGCAGATGAAGAGCACAGCTGCAAGCCATCTCTCAAACAGCCAGTTCCTTTGGTTCCCCCTCACTCTGTGAGCAGGGCTATCCTGGAAGGACACAGGCTCTATAGCCATCCACCATGGCGGACGGTTTCACGACATGGCCGCTCGGTTTCATACCTGGACACTGATCTGGCAAATAACCATTTTTGTAAAAATAATTAAAATAAATGTCATTCACTTTAATGGTGACAACGTAGAGGTCAGAAATGCATGTATTTGAATAACCGTCTCACCATCTGACTCACATGTCTGTTTAAAGTTCCCCTTATCTTGACCTCTCTTGCAAGTAAAGCGCTTAATCTAAATTAGGCTTAATTGGATGAAACATGTTAAACAGATTAGAAGTAAGGATTATCACATCCAAGTGCTCATATGAACTTGACAACAAATATACAGGATGGAATCGTACATATTATTTATTCTTTGATGGAGACTGCCATGACAGCTTGAACTGCAGAGACAGGCGTATGGCTGCAACAAGACAATCCAGCAGTCTTTGATTTGAAATGATGTTGCAGGCGGTCCCAGGATCAATTCCACTGCTGTAAACATCTGTAGAAAGGAGAGCTTGGAAAAGCAACTGCATTTGTTTGAAATTCTGATAATATTGAAGCCTTGCATATAGACAAGCGGGCTGCCTAAAGTGTCACATTTTAAATGAATTAACTGTTATGCTGTGCAGTCTTTTGCGCTGACTGTTTATTATTTACAACTCAAACAGGATGCGTGTTGTTGATTAGACTTTATTTAAATGACATCATTACAAATACAGAGAGAAAATGCAAACAACCACCAAATGTCCAGGAAAAGATCAACCAGCTTTGGTTATTTCATTCATTTCTCTTTGAAATAGGATTTCCAATGTGGCGCCAAAGTATTGCTATAAGCAACGTCCACAAATTTAGAAACTGCCCAAAACACGGCAAAACATGTGACGCAGTAGATGTTTCCATGTGTGATTTTGGGGTTTGGACAGAGCTTCTGGAACACTTCTCAAGAATTCCCATGGTCAACCTCAGGCCCTTGCTCCACCTCTTCCTGTAGTATGACATGGATGGAGCAACTTGGAACCTCCCCCACACACGCCCATTCCTACTCCGTGGGAGGTCAACACCAAGCAAGGACCATCGTTCTCTCTCTGAGGTTAACAAACAACGTGGTTTGATAACATCTCTTCATCTTTACATAAATACCTACAAATATGTTAGGACAAATCCTCAAATGTTGAGTGAAAGAAGTAGAAAAAGAAACCTTCTTCTGTTGCCCTTCTGTAAATTATGTGTGATAGTTCGTGCTGCTTCTTAAACCACACCACAGACTCAAGGGGACTGCATGTCTTTCCAACAGCTAACTACCGCTGTAACTGCTCTATGGTGTATCACATCTCCCTCTCTCGCTGCCAAGTGGGGCCGCACGGCACGTAGCCAGCGACGCTCCTCTGACTCACCAATCAGAGCGAACAATGACTGCCATTGAAATCCCAGTGGTTGACTTAAATTGACAGCTGGAATCTATTAATGCTTCGCCCGGTAGCCATGACTACTCCACAATAACTAAGCAGCATATATATTCATGAATGAAAGAGAGAGAGAAGGAATGAAAAATGTATCGGAACAGGGTGGAAGGAGGAACCATGACTTTTCCTCGTGGTTCTGAGCAGTGTTCGCGGTGGAACAGACACTTGAAGAGACCTTTTAGAGCTGTGCGTGTTTAGGCCTTGACTCACTGTACAGTCGCCTTTTCCACCGGCGCTGCTCCACCAGTGGTATTTACCTTGAGGACTTACAATTTCCAAGATTTGGATAAATAAGGCAGCTCTCCAGACATCTGGAAATCATTTGTGCTCATCAGTCTTACGCTTGTGTTTCCCAGCGTGCTAATGCCATATGCCGTACTGGGAGGGTGTTTGAAAGGGCTTATACATCATGCCCCTGCTGCGTCCACAAACAACACCAAAATACTGCTGACAAGCCTGACTGATAGTGTATACAAGACACAAGAGTTCCCTGCATCTTCTAAACTTCAACCCATTTCAAACCCCCATCACGCTTTATCACGAGGCATAAATGAAACAACACAGCGTCTGTGTTGTTTTAACTCGCAGCGTGACTTGGCATAATCACTAATAATCACTACACAGAATCACTGCAGGAAGAAAACCCAACAACTGTCTCAGAGGACGGTATAACATTTTAAGACCCTGAACGATCAGGTTTGCAGGCCCAGGCTGAGGGAACTGCTGCATGAAGTCAGAGTTGTAACGAATGCCTCACCACATAAGCTAAATAAAAAAAGGTTAAGAAAAACTAAAATTATGTTTTGCACGGGTTTTTGAAAGATATGGGCTCCTGGGCCATTTTAAACAAACAGGGAATGGGTTTGAAGGATGCTGTCCTGTTTTGGGGAATTGAACTGCAGTCATTACGACAGGAGGCCCCTTAATATAGAGGCATTTATCTTTCTAAACTGTATGCTGTTCATATTTTCTAACATGTTATTGACTTTTGTCTAGTCTATAGTGCAATGGTCCATAATGTGATGTATGTATTCCACCATGTCAAGAAGTACAGTATTGCACTCTCTTAAATGTATATTTGTGTGTTTCTCTCTGTGTCACACACACACACACACACACACACACACACACACACACACACACACACACACACACACACACACACACACAATTTCAACACATTTTTATCCTCCGTGCACTGTTGCTGGCTTTGTAGAAGTCCCCTTATGTTTAACATCCCCTTTGGCAGTCTCAATAATACGCCTTTGTTACTCGGCCGAAGCTGCTCTTTGGAAAAAATGTGTTGCCGAGAGGCGGCGTTGCCCAGCTGGCCGTGTGAGAGGAAAGTAATTCTCTGTGATGCGTTTGCAGCGCTGGATGCTGTTCAACTGTATGACCCTTGTCAGAGCTAAGCCCGACTCCCCATACCCTTTCTACAGACCACTGTGGACAATTGCAATCAACAGCCCAAGAATTTGAATGCAAGTTTCTGTTGTGCTCTGTGAGACCTTTACACATATACATATATCTTCACATCCTGACCTGTGCACAACACCTCCTACCTAGATAACTTAAAGTGTATGCTTAAATATAACCATCTCGCAACTCATACCTTAACCTGACAATTCATAACCATTTACCTCAACTTAACGTAGTTGTAGCGTGGTCTACGCTACACGTCAGGGTTCTCCGGGAGACACAGACGCGAGGATCACGTTTAACGCTTTTATTGCACGTCGGAGGGGAGTGGCCAACCTCCCGCTTTTGCGCCGCTACACACACAAACGTTGTCACAAAGTTACTGCTGCGTAGCCTCCGCGATTGCCTCTCGGGGAGCCGCGTGTTTGGACCCGACCTCACTGTGGGGAGAGCACAACACCACGTTAACATTTGTATCTTACTTCCTAATTGTGCTCATCTCCTACAGCTGCGTCTGTTTCCCCGGCTGAGCCGCTCCGCTCCTCAGTCTGCAGCCCCATTGGCTGGTAGGGGCGGAGGGGGAGGGGCTACTGTGAGCGTCATTCAGAGCGGTTACTGAGGCGACAAAAACATAATCATTCATTTTACAGTTAATCCAATGGTTTATTGACTGCAAGGTAACATAGGAAAACAAAAAAATGCATATGGTAGGTTCAGGAATGATGCCATCAAGGTTTGCCAGGAACAGGCCATCTGAACAAAGGGAGAATCCTGACCATTCATTAATCATCAACTTCTGCTTAAAAATATGGCAAGAACATAATGGCATTAAGGCTTTTTTTTCAGTTGGTTCAAAAGCAGTTCAGGCAGCAGATCAATATGGGCCCCTTATTAAGCCTTTCCAGTCACATGGTAACAGCAGGCACTGGCAGGGTTGCTGGTGAGAAGAACCAGAGCCGGTGTCTTGTGGGCCTCAGCCACATTCAACAGATATTATCCTCAGTAGGCCAGAGCATGACGTGTTGCTCGACAGCTCTCAGTTCTAGCTGTGCGCTAGTTTGTTATTGTTATGGTGCAGAGGTAATTTGCACTGACGGTGGCATTGAGACCGCAGGCTCTGAGTGGGTGATCTTTCCCTGTTCAGGTCAGAAAAGGAACATACAGGTCAGAAAATCACTACCATCTGCAACACAGAAGACAATGGGGTTTATTTGATGAAGTGAAATAACCTGTACATATTTGTTTATTCTGGACATCCTCGGTGGTCAACGGTGGTACGAGTGCCTCCAACTGTATGACAAGAGGAATGTGCTGGTTTCCCGTTATGCCTGAGGGTGATAGGCATCACTTTGTTGTCAATATTAGGGGTCCTTCCTCTTCCTGTTTGTCTGAGACTAACCGGATGGGACTGGGCCGATGTCATACGGTCCAAATCCGGAAGGGCAGGATCGGAACCGGGTGTTTAGCGCGATCATAATCAGAGTGAGGTTCACAAGTCTGAATCTCGGAGGAGGGAATAAGTGGGAAAGCAAAACCTCACTTGATACGCGAGGGACATTGAGTATAGTTGGGGTTACTGCTGCCATGTACTGCATGACATCTAAAAATTGGAAGAGAACATAAAAACTGGAATGTTCATTTTTTTATACTGGTGAGCTCATTTCCTCTGTGTCACTTCTGTTGACTCTGGCACCAGAGATAAAGAACACTTGATGCACTGTACAGATATCATTCCCCAGTTCCTTGTATGTATAATCACTCCCTAATCTCCTGTTTGACCCAGAATCATAGCATGCCCCACAAGCAGGACTGCTGTTTCACTTTCAAGTCTTTTAAGTAAATAAGTAATTCACCCATTTTCCATATTTGGCTTTATATTAGAAAAGTATCACTTCATGCATAGGGTCATGGAAATGTGGTATGTCATTTGTTGTATGTATTTGATGGTCGGTAAGTGCAGATTAAGCCTAAAATGCATAATGAATAACATATTGAACTAAGATGGATGGCTGGTTGGACAGCAATTTCATAGAGAATCATTTGATTATATGACTGGATCTGAGCATCAGTTTGTCTGCCATAAACATGTCCCCTGTTTAATGCTCTCTAATTTTGGCATTATTTATTAAAGTTGTATTACTTTAATAAATATTGATTGATTGATATTAATAAGAGCCTTTTTCCATGTTTAAGGTTTGTTAGCAAGTGGAACAGTGTTGTTTTCTCCATTGTGCGAGGTTTCTTGTTGCAGTTCAGTACTGCATTAATGGTGCAGTGTGCTACTTTCACCAGTAGAGGGAGTATCAAAGCATCACAGTGGGGATTGCAAACCTGACGAGCCAGAATTGTTACACAGAATAACGTAGAATTTTATCCAACTGCCATGCAAGGTAAGGGAATTGCTTCTATGGTAATAAATGAGAAACAGTACTCTATAAATGATCAAAGCAATGATGAAACGTATCTAATGCTGACAATACAGATTACAGATACTGCTTTAAGTATAGGAGAGACTTCAATGACTACAGATAAAATGGTTGATCCCTACATTTGGCCAACAGCCCGCTGTTGGTGTGTGTGTGTGTGTGTGTGTGTGTGGGTTTGTGTGTGGGTTTGTGTGTGTGTGTGTGTGTGTGTGTGTTTCATATGTGTTTGCACAAAGCAAGCGGGCCAGGTCTCAGGTTACTCCTAGGATACATGTGTTCCTTGTGTGATCAAGGATATCAGAACGGGGCTGGTGTTTGGAAAGGCTGAGGGGGAGGAGCCCGCTGCACCATCGACACGCAAAGGTCACCAGTAAACATGGGATGTGTAAAAACACACAACTGTACTACAACACTGAGCTCATCTGTTTAGTGTTTGAATCCAGCCTTTTGCCAGAAACAGACATTTAAAGTGTTGGCCAAACAATCATTTTAAAGTTGAAGCACACTGAAACACTGACTTCCAACCAGTCAGAATTGGACATCGGTTTAAACAAATATGTCCTCCAAAGCGATAATTTGTGTCACTCACCCCGAATACAGCCAGCACGACTGGGATAGGCTGTACTCCAGTTGGTCACGACGGATAGAGTTCACCATGTGATGCACATTACAATACAAATATGCAATTAACAGACACATTAGTCTGATACAAATAAAATCCAATGGAGGGATCAATATGAAACATGCAACACAGCATTGGAACATCTAGTAGAACTGCATATTACTGCTGCTGCATCATCAAGACCTTCCTCTGCCACTCAGTAAGTCCTGAGGGTAATTGGTTCTCATGCATGCCTCTCAGGGGTCAAGGATGCCTCTTCACGCATTCTTGTAGTGTCTTCTGCGTAATGTTTTCATTAAGGTCCTAAAATTGGAACATCATTATATATCAAAGTCACGACCCCATACACATGGTTGGAGCTGAAGTGGAGAGTCCCTCGCCAACATTTACAGGTGCACCATTGAGAGCATCCTCTCTGGATGTAATACAGCCTGGTACGGCAGCTTCCTCGCAGGCTGATTGCAAGGCCCTACCTGGTGAAGACAGTGGAGCGCCATCATTGGCTGCCATCTCCCCTCCGTGCAAGGCATCTACCACACGATGGCTTAGGAAAACAGGGAAAACCTTCAAAGACTTTAGCCACCCAGGCTATGGACTCGTCGCATCGCTGCGGTCTGGTAGACGTTAGCGGAGTATTCAAACATTACTACCAGACTCTCAAACTGGATTTCCCCTAGGCCAACAGGCTTCTCAACCAGCAACACTAACAGTATTGTTGATCACTTGAACACTTCTACAAAATTAAATTTTGTTTAACTGGATAATTAGGAAAAATAATACTGCTGTTAGATTTTATTTCTTTCAATAAATACGTAGATTTTCGAGTGACCCACGGATGACGTATTTATTCTTCTTCTTTGGGACGGACTAGGACAGCGTGATTTTGTGGGGCAACCCGGAAGTTTATGTCCGCTTTGCTTCCGCTGAAAAGTCCTACAAGATACATCGTGACAAATGTATCCCGCTCTAAAGGTTTTTGAAACGTTGATGCATCAATAAAGTAAAAGGAAGACGAAAAAGATTTTCAAAAGACTACTAAAATGATCAACATGGGGGTGATTGAGTAGACCTACAGGAAGTGATGCAAACACACCATTCATGGGGGCACAGAATGAATTGGGAGTAAGATACGGCATTTTTCCATTAGCACTTATCGCCGTACCGAACTGTACCGTATCGCGCTGATTTGCATTTCTACTTCCAGCTTTACCGTGCCGTACTGTGCCCGAGATGGACCTTCTCCGAGGTGGGCCTTCTCTGAGGTCGGGCCAAAGTGAGACCGCCCCGCCGTCAGGTGGGCTGCGGTGACGTCAACCCTGGTTGCTGTTCGGAGCGAAAAGTTGTCTCTCAAATTGTAGGAATATAGACCTATTTAAATGCAATAAACTGTGCATTCTTGTGAATGAGACGTGCACGAAGAGTATGGCTAGAGTTCTCAACAGCTTGATTTTTTGTTATTCGTTCGTTCCAATAACGATATAAGCCTAATTAAAAGGGTAATGAAGGTTTAATAGAAGCGCACCGCGGTGATGTTAGTTTGACACAATTATCTTTCAAAACAAAATAGCTTGTTGAAACAGGACCGATTTCGTTCAGATTAGTCTTGGTCTAAAGACTGGACATTGGACAATATTTCACACTAGTAGATCGCTGATATAGATATTCAAAGCGTTTTTTTTGTTGTTGTAATATCAAGGACATCGTGTGACACTCGGGGAAATATGTGTGAAACATTGTCCAATGTATAAATAGGACTAATGTGCAAATAAACTGGATAGCTCTCAATGAGCTATTGAGATTAGGATGCAAAAAGGGCAAATATTGAACTTCAAACTAAATTTTTCATAAGATATTGTGTGTGTCACCGTCTGCCTGAAACATCCCAAATATATTAAATGTCTCAAACGAATTAATCAAATTTCATGGTAGGCTATAATATAGAACTAAATAGGCAATAAAAGTGATCTCTAGTGATCTCTGTGCAAGGCTCTGTTCCACCTCATGCCCATACATGACACATCTATTTAATGATAAAACCTGACCACTTCTTGCCATGCATTTTCCATTATATCCATATCATATTTCTACTATAAATGCAGCAACTCTGCCTTTCATGTAGAATATTTAATCAAGCATATTCTGACTTTTCTCATGTCGTTTCAGGTCAGACGAATAGCTTGACATAACTCTTAGTGGCTTGGATGAATAGCGCCTCTGTTCAACAGGGGAAACAGAGTTTAGCTGCAGTTACTGTTGTCACCCGACAGGTACATTTCCTAACTAAACACTTCAGCTTTGCATGTCGGCTTTCATGTAGCAGCAAACACCTCAAGTGTTGGAACTGGCCTACATAAAGAGCAGAAAAAGAGCCAACACATTCAATTCCCAAAATCTTTGACTCAAATACTTAATACTAATACTTATAACATTTTTGAGATTGTCTAGACTACCTCTTTAATGCATCTAGATTTGCAATAGGTTTGGAGAGAAAAAAAGCCACTGATTTATAACTAGATATAACATGGAAATCGAGTTGAAGTGAAACCATGTTGACATCAGGTATCGCCATGTGCATGCCTTTGGTGTAAGTCTAAATCTGGCACAAACTATTGCTAATTAGTTGTTCCCAGTCTGAATGATTCATTCCTTTTTTTTTAAGAACAGGAACAGGAACAGTGTCCTATCTCATTAACAAATTGCTCTTTGTGATTGGTCATACTGGTGCCAGCCAATGTCGCTTGTCTTACTACTTATGATGTCATCATCTTACACTACTCCGAGCCAATCAGAGAACAGCAGGTGCGTAACCTGTCTAGTGTTGTACATGTGGTTTGATTTTCCGAGAAAGGAGGAAAGCAGGGTCAGGTGATGACAAGAAGATTTGATTTGCTGACCTGGCAAATAACTTGATCTGGTTAGAAAAGGTAGTCAAATCTATGAATGGCGGCTAGGGATTCTCTACGACGAATTGATCCCACTGCTCGCTTTCTCTTACTGTAAGCTCGCTTGAATACGTAGCTTGAGTTGCTCAGTGTTTTTAGATCAGCCCTTTATTACAGTCTGAAAAAGGCCTGAGAGCCCCACGTTAGATAATAGCCCCAAACTCTACGACTTCCACAAAGGTTATCTCTTTCCATGTGTACTGTGAATACACAAAGGCACTATCCTGTTGGGAGTCAAGTTTTTGAAAGAGGATGACATTTTCACACCTTCTATTTAATAAAGAATTGATTTCTGCTAATCTTCTTACAGTTAGTACTTAGTAACCTCTATGTATTTGCATTAAGATGGCTATGAATCGTCGCAGCCAAATATTAAAGTTCACGTGGCTTTGGGTCAATTTTTGGGCGACACATTATCCTACATCCCCCTCCTTTTAAATTATAAGACATGATCTATGCCCTGCATAACAGAAACCTCACAAGCCATATGAACACCATTCATATTTATTTGTTTTCTATTTATGTTTTCTATAGGCTACTACTCAAATATTTTACCTTACCCTGAATTAAAAAAGTAATATTTTCTCCATTTCGTTTTTCTTTTCATTAGGTGTTTATTTGATGTTTTTACCAATGGACCCATTCATCGCCAAGCAGAGGTCCAATCTCATGTCCAGAAGAACTGGAGCGTGTCACCAGCAGGCTACCAGTCCCACAGGCTGACCTTTGGCAGAGAGAGAGAGAGCAGGGAGGAGACTTCTCTGCCTTCTCATGCAGCATGCAAATCTTCCTCCTGATTAGCCAGACATGTGATTAGCATTGCCTCTGGGTCCCTAGCCTGCCCTGCAGTCAGTCTGCCAGCTCTTCTAATGGAATAGTTGGCCCCTTCAGGCTACCTCCTTCCCAACTCCAGCTCAAGGTATGTTGCCGTACCACAACGGACGGATCTGAAGTACCAGCCAGTGGATATGTGCAATGGTTGGTTGTGTTAAACTCTGATGTGTTTTGTATTTCTCTGATGTGTTTATAATTTGTGTACACTGTGTGGGAGTTAGGATCCACCCAGGGGACTTCAGATGCCTCTGATACAGTTTTTGTGTATATTTCTGGCCTTGTGTTCAGCAGCCAAGTAATACTAAATGGTTTATTTGTTGTAGGGTTTTAGGGAAACTCCAAATTACTTATAATAACAAATGATTAGGAGGATTTTTCCTCCAGCACTGAGAATAAGCTTGGCCTTGTGTTGTGGAAGCAACATGTGTGATAGGAAATGCTGCTCATGGGTATCACATTATATTGTGATATATTGTGTTAGGTACAATATACTACTGAGTTATCAACTAAGATTACAATTTCAGTTTTCAATTGTCTAGCAGTAATTTCACCTATATTTTCTTTCCTTCTCCACGATGACAATTACTCACACCTATTTCAACTCTTAAAGGTGAACAAAACTTTAACTCACAATGATTGTGTTTGGTTTCCCTGTACCTTGTACTGAAAGGAGATGTCAAACAGTGAACGCCCTCTGAGTAAATACACAGCAGGGCCCTGTGCACTACTTAGCTGATGGCTTGGGAACTCCACAACTGTGGGAAACCAGTTGTTTAGTGTTATTGTCTATTGTTTGATGATTCCAGCATGTCGGTCTGTGGTCCAGCGTTAGTCCTACTGCTGGCTACCTTTAGTCGTTACCACGGGAAGAGAGAGGAATTCGATTACTGCATGTTATGACTTGTTCAGACGCTGAAAAACAAAACAATTATCTGACCATCACCAGCTTCTTACTTTACTTCTGTCTGTTATTTTCCATTATGGGCCTTTTGAGTTTCTGGGTTTGTATGTGTATGTATTTTGTCTGTGTGGGTGGGTGTTTTTGTGTGGGTTCAACAGACATTCATAAAGAGCACAATCATGCGCTCCATGTGATGTGATGGTTGAACAAAGACACACAGAGGGTCGAGTGCAGATGAGAGGGTTAGTGTCTGTATTCAAGGTCAGCCGATGCGTTTATTAACATTGAACAAGTAGCAAGTCACTGAGATGTTCAATCACTTGTAGTGCAACTTACCAGGAGGAGAAATCAACGTCAAAAAACAAATCAACAGATCAAATATAACAGGTAAATAAAACTTTAAAGATAATGTTAGGTAAAAAGATAATAAGGGTATTAGATCATCATCCATATAGTTAGTTTCCAGGTGCTGCCTACATAGTCTCCTGAATTTAAAGAGGAGTTGTGGCCCTTAGCCCAGACCTCTAAAATGAATGGGAACCATGTGCTAGTCATTCCATTGCCCTCCCATAAACACTAGAAACACAATAAAATAAGTGGAATCAGTCATGGTGCTAAACCAGGGAGCTGCTTTAATATAAAATCAACAGGCAATGGCTGCATGCTTGTAAGCTTGCGTCAGAGATACTCATGCCTGCCCCCCTTACGCCTTACGTGTTCCAGTGCTGCTGCTTCATGCTGGTGCATGCAGGGTGTTCGATCCCAGCTGAAAGGTTGTGGGTTCAAACCCCAATGTACACGTCTACCTGAATGAATCCTTTAGCAAGCAGTCCAACCACTTACTTCTTAAGGAAATTATGTCCTATAGGTTGCTTTGGATAAAAGAGTCTGCTAAATTGACTACATTGTAATATCACTCATGGTAAGCAAACACAATGTATTCCAAATGCTGGTTAATATTATAGAGCTGAGTTTGTTGAATATTTTGGCTGTCTCTGTGGTGCTAATTTGCTGTGAATATATCTATATAGGTGGTTTACAGTAGTAATAATTCATGCCTTGAGGTCATGTCAAGGGTAATTCAAGAGACGTGTTGTAGAAAGTTTTGATGGTCAATCGTGTGGATTTATCACTACCTTAGTGGGACCGATAAAACACTTGGAGCCAGTCTGGAGTATGGGACCACTGGTGAGGGCAGGAGAGGAATGGTGGGGACACAAACAGGCTATTTCCACAGGGGGTTGTAGAGTATAATCAATCAAAATGAACACTAGGAAAAATAATTACAAATATTGATCACATGTGAAGCAAATATGATTCTAAGAGCTCTGTTCAAAATTGATCAATAAACCATTGGTGGCAAACAGTAGTAACTTGCCTTTTCAAAATCGAAAGCAGCATTATATTTAGCTTATCAGCTTTTACCCTTTTTCTTCAATAAGCAGTATTTAAATGCAATTGTATTATTACATCCATCAACAAACTGTGCTTCTGGTCTTAGTTTTCTCTTTGACCTTTTGGAAACAAGTTTGAACTTCTATCAATGTCTTAATATTTATGTGTATTCTTTCAGCCTTTTTATTCTAGATTGGTACTCTTTTCCCTGAATGATTGTGGACACCCTTATTCCTTGTAAATGTTTGTAGTTTGGCCAAACACATTTCTGATTCTCATCCCATAGCCACAGACCAGACCAGGCAGCCCAGCGCTGGCCAGCTGCCCGCTCCACCATGATGCCTGGCAGCACCCTGGGCAAGAAGCTGGACCTCTCCAAGCTCACGGACGAGGAGGCCAAGCACATTTGGGACGTCGTCCAGCGGGACTTCGACCTGCGAAAGAAAGAGGACGACCGGCTAGGGTGAGTTCAGACCTTTTCCCTTTTTTTGGGGGGGGGGGGGGGGGGGGATTGGAGATCAAGCTGTTCACAAATACCCTACAGCTATGACACACCCTGCTGCTGCCACCGATAAATCAACTGAAGCTCCACAATCTCTCAAATCCTTACCCATCAACTTCGCATATCTCCCGTGCTTTTGTCTCATCCGGCTACTATCCTGTTGTTCTTTGGAAATAGGGTTAGGGTTATTGAAGCAAGATACGTTCCAAATGTTGCCTCTTGTCTTTGAACAACTTCAGCTTTGCAGTGTTCACAGAAAGTTTGTCCATTTTATTTGCATCTATATTGAATGGGTGAAATGCAATTGAAGGGTGTGTGGCACTTTGATATCTCCATCTGAATGAAGCCATATTACAGTATAGTATTTATAGTTCATTAATTAATGATTTCTCTGAGCTTGGTTTTACAGGTTCAAAAATCATGTTTCACAACAGTTCTGATATGCACGGGACTTATGGGTCGTTGAAAGAACTAAAGATCTACAGGGTGTAACAAGCTTGAAAGTTTGAAAGAGTTTAATTTTTTTTCTCAAACTCAATTTGCCCTTAAATAGGAAGTAAATAGAAAACTGGAGCGCCACAACCTGGACCTCCAGCAGAACAGAACAGAAACTGAAAGTATTCTAATAGTTATCACACTCAATCTGATAGTCTCCTTAAACTAAAAGGTGTACCAAAGCTTTTGTTGGAGCTTCTCACCCGGAATTACCTCTTTATTTCATTCATTTCATTCCAAATCTGATTCATTGCACATGGTCTGTGAGATCCTGCTTCAGCGCCATGTCAGATGCAGCTTCAACCAGATGACTCACATGCTGTGCACAGCCCACCATCACAAGATCTCCCCTGAAATCTGTGATCGTAATGGCGGATGATTGACCAATTCCTGTTGATCTGCTGATAGCACAAGTGATTTTGTAAAATATGTCATCGTTCCCCCCCCAAAAATATACCATGCCGACTGTTCTCCAAAATAAACAACAGAATAGGTTGTATGTCAATATGACCCAAAACGACCCATTTGAGCGTTTGTTGGTACAGCACCCTCTACCAACTGGTCGAAGAAACAACAATATGTCACGTACGTCAAGGTTCTTTCTGCCAAAACAAAATGGACGCTCATTTTATTCTCAGTGGAAAATGCAACAAGATAGTTTCGGCATTAAAATGCATTTTGATAACATTTCTATTAAGAAACTAGCATTTTATTTTCATAATCTTTGTTCAGTTAATGTATGATATTTAGTTTGTTATGTGGCAACCCGGCTCCAGGACAGCGCCCCAGGCGGCTCAGGGGAGCGGTGGTAAATGGAGTCTACATGCAAGCACGCAGCTTGCATGTTTGAATCAATGTCTTTGCGTTGTGTAGTCATCTGAGCTGTTATGTTATGCGTAATTGCATGTAACTGATTACGTTCTTGCAATAAAAACGTTGATATTCAAAAACTAACTTAAAATGTTGCACTTTCCACTGAGAATACAACGAATGTGTTCCATTTGGTTTTGGCAGACAACTTTGAGATACGTTATATATTACTGTTTGTTCGACCACTCGAAAGGGAGCGCTGTACCAGCAAATCCTCATTTTCAACTGTGGTTTTCGGCCATATTGACAAACAGCCTATTCTGTCGTTTAGGTTGGAGATCACGTTGAAAATATCAGAAAATGTACTGCTTTATTTTACCTTCTCTATGCTGGACATTGAATGAACACAAACACCATTTCACTCCGATGAACACAAATATAGATGATGGACAACTAGCCTATTGTATCAGCCTTTATTGCTATATATTATCGATCTGACATAGCTGCAACTTTTTTGACCTAAATGCTTTCTCCCTGTTCATATTCAATTCAACAGAGGTTATTTTTCAGTCGATAACAAGTAGGTCTGAACATTGCCCTTTTGATCCAGTTCACACCCTCTCAGGAAGGGTATCTTAAATGTTTCCCATTATGCATTGCCTCCCCGCAGATCCTTACCGTTACCTTAACCACAACAAATACTTGACTAAGCTTTGTGTTAATATTTACTTTGTATGCACCATGGGCAAAGAGAAAAGTGGCTCTCGTTCCACACCTTGGCTTAGCCTAGTTTAGGCTTGGCTAAGCTCAACTCAGTGACAGCAGCAAATTGTTTTCTCTTGACTAGTGCCAGCTAGCGTGCACCTTTATGAATGGTTGCGCTATGGGATTTGGTAAAAAAAAAAATGAAGAGATGGCAGGAGTAAAGGAAGGACAGGCTGGCACATACTTAGACCTGGTTGCTGTTAGCTTAGCTCAGTGGCTGACAGTACATCCATCAAAAGTAATGTTTGATTTTGGTTACCGAGGACTACGGATGGTTGAATAAGTGCAAACAGACATGGTAATAAATATTTACGCTCCAGTGTTGGTCCACAAGAATGATTCCTGTTAAGTTGTTCTGGCATCCTGGTCTTATCTGGTCTCCTCATTGCATAGGAATTATGTGTAGGCTTTTCATCCATGTTGTAAACTTGAATGCCAAAGTCAACTCAATGGTTGATAATTTGACTAGGTAAAGATTAACTAGCCACAGTAATTGTAGCTCTCTTCACGACAACACAGACACAGGTTGGTTCTTTAAAACGGGCGTTTATTGTCTTGCACGTCCTTTCTTCGATGCATCCACGTCACGCCGTGAGAACTATATATTTGACACAGTAACACAGTAAACACGTTGATAAATTATACAGTACCGAAAGAAAATACAAATGGCGCTTGGCGTGAAAAATACAAAAGGCGCTTGGCGCCAATATAAACAAAGTTATACCGGTTAAACCAAATACCTCGTTGGCTGCTTATCTTGAAAAGAGGTTATTGAATCCTTAAATTCCTTGAAAGTCTCTTTACTGTCTTTCTTGGCCTGACAACAACTATAACTTCGACTGCATTATAGCAGAGCGCTGCTCACGGTAGATTAAACGGTCCATTATCAAATTTTGTCACAGTGGAAACCACAACAGAGAACGTTAGTTACTAGACGGAACATAGAAAACACCAACAATGGACTAACATTAATTTTAATCAATAAATCAATAAATAATATATTAATTTACTAAATGTACTAATCAAATAAACCATGAATTAACTAGAAATTATGTATTAATCCTGCATCTTTGTAACAGCACTTACAGTAATATTTACTGGATTGGAACTATGTGTGAAAGGGACTTAGGGCAGTAACAAAGTCTATGGTATGGGAAGGCTTCCTGGGTAATTGTATAGCTGTGAAGTGCTTTGTTGAGTCACCTACACTTTAACTGTGTAAACAGTGTGATGTCATAAGGTAACGTGTAGTCTTCTCCAACTTTGAATGACGTTTGTGTGTATTTGTTTTTTAAGCATAATTGCAAAATGGTTAGATTTTTGGCAGAGAACCGAGTCAAAATGACAGCCATTCCATTGTGTTTGGCTGAAAGAACATCACCCGTCAAGCTTGTCTATTTTTTTCTTTTCTCTCCATCACTGTCTTCGTCTCGGCCACAATTTCTTTCAAATGAACAATTATTAATTTAAGCAGAATCATTCATCCAGAATGACAAGTGACATAAAATACAATAGTAGAACAACTTCCATATTTTTAATTTCCATTGAAAAAATAATACACATTGCTCAAGCAATCAAAAAAGCAATGTTTCCTTTTTTTTATGAGACACAAGGGACTTTTTCTATACTTCAAACCACTCTGGCTTGTTGTTCTTCAGTTGGAGTTGTTGTCCATTCTCTCCTCCTCAGACCAGTGTCTGTACTTGCCGTCTTTGAGGATCTAAAATTAGGTGAACTCCAGTACTCATGTGGTAACCGTTTGCAAGTGCCGTGCCTTAACACATCTGTGGAAGCACAGATATGCAAGCTCATAAAAAAAGGCCTATTTTGGAACCTTGTTTTCTCCTCCCTTCTACAGAAGAATGACAGTTCAGTCCAGGTCATCTCATCTAAGTGTTTAGATCATTATCGCTCAAAAATGCATTGTTTCATTGAGATTGTATAACACTGAACTGTGCTTACGTTTTTACTTATGGAAATTAAACCAGTGTTTAATTTTCTTTATGAAACAGATTTTCTGATCAGTGCTGTGGACAGAGCAGCGACACAAACCAAACTATGAAAACTATGAGCTAAGTTTTTAGCCAGCTTGCGTTTTGGTGGTTGGAGCATGTGGTTAGCAGATGTCTGTGTCATCGTTAGTATTGTCTGATTATTTGTTATCCTTTAAAATTTGGCTCTGAAACTTCATATTGGTTTGCTTGAAGCA